>WBNO01021546.1:9706-44929 GCA_013400575.1 Peucedramus taeniatus | reverse complement strand
TTTTTTTTTTTAATTTTTATTTTTGTTTTTCATTAAGAACTGCTGAAAGCAGGGGTTTTTTTTGCAATGCTTTCTTTCTATCAGATCAGAATGTTATCAGGGCAGATTTTTCAGGATTCTCTCCTGGGATTTCTGTGTGTCTGTAAGTCCAGCAACTGAAAACTTATTGTGCATTCACAGCAGCTCTGACTGGCTGCTGTGTGACTAGTAATCCTAGACACATTCACAGCCCATATGCACTACGGCTGCATAACACCCAGCTCAGTACATCCTATGTTTTCTGGCCAAATTGGACAGATTGTGCATGCATGTTCAATTGAAGCCTTTGTGCCAGGAAGTCTGCAGCATCAGATTTACTATTCCTGAGCACACACCTTGTCCAGGAATGCCTGGAAATCTTACTTAATGGGATGGCTTCGGAGGAAGGTTAGAAAATTACATAAGTGACACAAAAAATCATATTTGTTACTAATTCAAGACAGAAGAAAGGGGGGCAAATAAAAAATCCCAGAATCTGTCTGTCCATTCACTCAGCACTGTCTTCCAGATGCTGCCAATAGTAATCTCGAGAAAGGTTCAGTCACAAATAAAAATGGGAGTTTCTTATAATGTAGCTGTTTTTCATCCCCACTTATCTTAGTTCCTTAATTTTTTTTCTGCCATATCCGCTAATGCCTGCATATGAGCCCCTCTCCTCCAGCAGAATAAAACTGCTGAAAAACAGTCTTGTTTTGCTATCTCTCCAGTCCAACCAGATGATATAAAAGAGAGATTTGAATGATGATGTTGGTTTTCCCAGTGAATGGCTCCATACAAGGCCAAAGTGGATTTTTTAAAAGCTTTACATAACTTGATCAGCAATTTTTTTTGTTGTGTACTGATACTTTGTAGATATGCCCAGAAAAGTTAAAAATCAAGTGCTTAAGAAGATCACTGAAGAGCTGTCTGTTTGTTAAAGGGAAAAAAGAGCAAAATCTTCCCTAAGCCCAGGTGCTGTCAGAATTATTAATTTCACTGGTAATTCTGCAGCATGGAGACATTTAATTCAGAAAGAAGGCAGATCACAGAATCATAGAATGGTTTGGTTTGGAAGGGGCCTTTGAGACCATCTAGGTCCACTGCCCCTGCCATGGGCAGGGACACCTTCCATTAGATCAGTTTGTTGAAAGCTCCATCCAATCTGGCCTTGAATTGGGCAATCTGTTCTAGTGCTTCACCACCCTCACAGTAAATACTTTCTTCCATATACATCTCACCTAAATTTCCCCTCTTTCAGTCTGAACCAAGGGGTTCAGAGTAATGACTCTCTGTCCTACCAGTACAGCTCCTGACAAAGGACCCCTTCTCCAGTATTCCCCTTCATATACTGGAAGGTTCCTCTGGGGTCTCTGTACAACCTTTTCTTCTACATGATGAACAGCCCCAAATTCCTCATCCTGTCCTCACAGGGGAAGTATTCCTGTCCTCCGATCAACTTGGTGGCCCTCCTCTGGACTCACTCCAACAGTTCCATGTCCTCCCTGTGCTGGGACCCCGGAGCTGGATGCAGGGTTCCAGGTGGGCTCTCACCAGAGCAGAGCAGAAGAGTAGAATCCCCTCCCTCCCCTGCTGCCCACACTGCTTTGGATGCAGCCCAGGACACGTTTGGCTTTCTGGGCTGGGAGTGCCCATGGCTGGGTCATGTCCAGCCTCTCATCCACCAGCAGCCCCAAAGCCTTTTCCCCGGGCTGCTCTCAATCACTTCTCTGCCCAGCCTTTAGAGTGACTTTAGTCTGCAGAAAAGGAGGCTCATGGGAGACATTATCACTCTCTACAACTGCCTGAAGGGAGATGGTAGCAAGGTGGGGATCAACCTCCTTACGAGGCAACCATAAGAAGAAATGGCCTCAAGAGACATCAAGAAAAGCTCAGGCTAGACATCAGAAGAAATTTCTTCACAGAATATTCTGAGTTGGAAGGCACCCTCAAGGATCATCAATTCCAACTCTTTAATGAGTGACCCATACTGGGATTAAACCCACAATCTTGGTGTTACAAGTGCCATGTCCCATGTCCTTTAGCTGAGCTAAACTCAGGGTAGAAAGAGTTGTTAAACATTGAAATTGGCTGCCCAGGGAGATGGTGAAATCACCATGGAAGTGTTCAAGAAATTACTAGACATAGCACTCAGTGCTGTGGTCTAGTTGACAGGGTGGTGATCAGTCAAAGGTTAGAGTCAATGGTCTCGGATGTCTTTTCCAACCTAATTGTTTCTGTGTGATTCTGTGATTCTGAAACTTGCAGATGTGTTGCCCTATGTCAAGAGCCTCTCATATCTCAGCAGTGATGTGCCTGTCTGAGCAAAATACTCTGACCCTTTGTTAATCCTTTGATGTCTTCTGTTGTAGGTGTAACAGAACGGGCAACCGGAGAATGAAAATTCAGATGGTCAGCCTAGACCCCTGAATTTTTCCATATGCTTTTTCTTGCCTTTAAAAAGAAAATCTATTAAACTGGCTTATATCTAAACAGGTAAGAAATGAGATCTGATGAGGGCAGGGCTACCTTCCATTTACCTTTTTCTTTAAAACAAGTGAAAGGTAAGAACATCACAAATCTTTACTGAGCTCAGTTATTTGCTGAGACATTTCTTCACTGCCAATTTTCCTTGCTCACAAGCAAAATCAAATCAAAACCTTTGTATCCAATAATCCTTGTGACAGTAAAAATTGAAAAAGCTTAAAATTAGAAAATGGACAATTCTTCTCTTTCCTTTTCACCCACAAAGATGAACAGAGGTATTTTCTTTAAATATAAAGAAGCACATTAATTAAACTATTATGTAATGGTATCTAAAAGTTCAGACTTCCTCTTTGAGATCATGTTAATCAAATGCTCCAAATATCATAGTGAGAAGTGAGCCATGAATGACTCCATAAAGTGAAATCCAGCTGCACTCTTTGATGCATAAGGTTACAAAAAGCAAGTGGTGACAGTTGATGAATGTGCAGAAATACAACATAACATTCAGATGCAGTTTAACACTCTATAGGCCAAAAGGCCAGTGGAGAGCTATTGAGTACAAAGTAACTGCAGGACTACTATTCCTTGCTATCATATTTTACTACTTAATTATCCATCTTGAAATTCCCTGAGATAACTTTAACTAATTTAATTTAAATTTAATTTAATTTTAAATTTAATTTAATTATGTGTGTGCCACTTGGCTAAGTTGTCACTGTTGCTCTGTTGCTTTTTATTTTCTTATGCTGCAATGTTCAGTTCCTTGTCATTTTCCAATATAGCCTGATACCTCAGTTACTGAGTATGGGATTTTAGTTCAAACCTAAATCACAGGTTTCCACCTAGACATTAGTTGTTCATCTGGTGTGGGAGAGGTGTGGCAGGCAGGGTCACAGATGGTGTACATAAGAAGTGGGAAGCAGGTAGCCCACTCTTGAGGCATGTGCTGGGATCAGTGACTGTCTGGGGCATGGGCATGACACTGTTTCAGAAAGTGTGAACATCTAGAACTTCTCAGATTCCAGTCAGTTTGTATATGACCCTGGACATCAGGTAGATGCTCTTATTGACAATTAAAAATTCAGTATCCACACCAACAGCAAAAGGTCTGTCAGCTGTGACTTATGCCTAGCGCCTGACACCTGATGTTCATCATGAACAAGCCTTAAGTGAAAGATGCAAGGCTCCTCCACATGGAACCAGAATGCAGCTTTCCCAGTCCCAGCTACCTCCCATAAGCAGTAGAATCAGTGTTGGAACAGAACTCTCTCAAGTGCAACACATACTGGGGTTTCATGAGGAGTGGAGCTCTCTACTGGTAATTCCTGAAGAGAGAGGGTGTCAAGCACGGCCTGTGGCAGAGGCATGTAGTTTCAACCAAAGATGTGCTCAAGGGGAGATTCTGACAGCCCTGGAAATGGAAACTGGGATGTAGGACAACACTGAGCAAAGACTTTTCTGCCCAGCAGAATAAACAGGGGCAGAAGCAACAGCTCTGCCCCTGGTCCTGGGTTTGCCCAGGCAGAACAGCTCAGTCCAGTTTTAAAGATGCAGACGGTGCACTCTGGACTCTCAGGGCTTAGTTATGGGGGGCACATTGGGCTGTAGAAAAGCGGCATTGAAAGTCTGAGATTGCTCTAGGCACTCACAATGGCAAGAATCCAGTTTGGGGTACATACCTAGTGGAAGCTGAGGCACTCACATGGACATGCTGGAGGAATGAGATCCTTGCCCTCCAGCTTGCACCCACCAAGTCCTACCCTTTGGATTCTTTCTGTAGTTGTGTACCCAAAGCCATGCACTATATCTTTGACTGGAAAGGCTTCTTCAAAGTCACAGACAAACTTATTGATTAGTGACTCCTCCCCTCACAGCTCTTCATTTGATAATTCATTTTAGGGCACAGTGTTTCATTTGTCAGTATGATGCTCTGTCTCTGTAATTTGTCTAATATAGATAAGAGAGGCCATTAGCAAACTCCTTTGATTTGTGCCACCAAACATTCTGAGAAAAAGATAAGGATGCCAGAGTGGGCTTTTGTGGCTTATCTTACACAGTGGCTTCATCCTCCATATTCAGGAGTGAGAAAGCAGTAAAATTACTATCAGATACACATTAATGTATCTTTTTGTTTAGTATTCTTCAGTAATCTGCTGAATAGATGAGTATTTATAAGAAAAAAAAATCTACCCGTTACTGCAAGAAACACTAGAAAACAAAAAATACGTGTTATCTTCTCAGCTGGCATTCTCATACCAGTCACTTAACATAGTTTAAATATGTGTTTAAATATTTGTTATAGCATGCAAGGGTTTAAAGTTTTGGTACTATTACAGAATGCTCTCTATTCTGAAAAGGACTTGTGTGAAACAGACCTCTAGTGGTTAAAATGGGTATGTCTTCAAACCCTCAGCACCCCACGAGGTGCCTCCCCACCTTTCTGGGAAAATCCCCCATTCGGGATCCTAAATGTATATTTCAAAATCTAAGAATGACATCACTTTTTAGAAATATAGTTTCCCTTAGCTCCAGATTGTGTGGATACAACAGGAGGAAGATGTGAACCTCACTTACCAGTTATCAACTTAACTCTGTTTCTATTCAGTGTTTAAGGTACATACATTTGGAGAAGTGGCCCACTCCCGGCTGATCAAGAAAGTCTTGGGACATTGACAATGACATTTATATAACAATATTAAGACTTAATTTGTTACAGAGATCTTTTCCATTGTACAGCACTGTGCAACGAGCAGTTGTCATTCAGAACACAGAAGCAACTATAAAACAAGAAGACAATGACTGAAGTCCAGAAATCATACATTTACCTTGGTGTTTGCTAGTAAGGGTTAAAGAAAGTTGTGGCCCAGTAACCTCATATTGTGAGGTTAAGAATTTAGTCATCTGTTTTTCAGAAGAAGAAGGCTTGTTTAGTAATCTGGACATCAGCACATCTGACTCTGTTTGAAATATATGTAACATATAATATATACAATATATATTGTCCATATGTAACTGGACAAAATGGTGAAATCTCTCTGTGCCTGGCCTAGTTCCACATGTGCAAAACAGGATTAGCAGGCTGGATGAAACCCTGCATGTTTTCTGTAATTTTAAATCTCCCAGTTCCGGGATTCATGCTAGTGGAGAGAAGATTTTTGTATTTTGAATGAAGGCTTTCTGACCCTCACAGATTGAGAAAAAAGCTGGAAGTGAATGCAATATATAGACTGACAGCAACATTTAAAATTTTGAAATAAATAAATAAATAAGTCACCATCATCTCTAAACCAAACTTCTTTTTGGTGTGTGGGGGGGGGGCTTGGTATTTGGTAAAATAGAGTACATAACAGTCATTGCCACTGGCAGTTTTCAGCCTTGTGAAGGGTGACAAATATTGTCACTGACTGGGCAAGATCACCCTAAAAAAAAACCAAACTGTTCCAACCCTAAACTGCCAGGCAACGCATCAGAAAAGCTAAGCATGACTCTAACCAAAGACAGGCTCTTGGTTTTCCATCAGTGGGCACCACAACCAGGCGGAGCGCCAGCGCAGGCTCTCCCCGCCGCGGGGTCCCGCCGGGTGCCACGGCAGCGCTTCTTTCTGTCCATGTGCCCACGGCACACGCCTCCACTTCCACCAGGGCTGCTCTCCCCACCCTCGTGGTGGGGGACCCATAATAAGAAGAGGCAGTCCTGCTCCCGCAAGGTTTGCTCCGTCTCTGTGTGAGTGAGGAGCCCGGCAGCAGTGATTTCTCCAGCTTTGCTCACAAGGTGTCACCCACGGCTTACACTCGCGCAGATCGGCCGAACCCGGCTCCTTAAGTGGCTTCTACAAAGCTGTGGGAAAACTTCCACTAGCACTGGGTTTTCCCTTACAGCCACGAATGGGCAGGCCATCCATGTCTCATGGTGAAATCAGACTGAACATGTGCTTACTGGTCGCTGCTACACTAAGCACACCTAAAAAGTTTCCATTGACATTGCTTTTCGGAATTAATTATGTAGTTTTCTCTTTTACTCTTATTAATTTATCGTCTGCATAAAAAGTGGTCAAAATAGAATAGATTTTGCATACCTGAGCCCAAACAATGCTTTGCAGAAGCAGTAGGAAATAAGGAAACAGGTTCCCTATTTCACCTATAAAGCCCCCGACTTTCAGAGAGCAAAGCTTATGCTGAGTATTCCTCTGGCAGGCACCTATGGGAAGTATTACCATTGAAAGCTGAAAGGAAGGGCTTTTGAAGCATGAAAGTGATCATGACTGGGAATGAAAGAACAAACAACTGCTATGGAAGCAAATCAGCTATCCAACAATGTCAGTCTGACTGACACAGTATCCTACTGTCACAATTTAGAATCTATAAATACAGTTAGTATTCCAGTACCTGAAGCCTTCCATACCTTCCATTGTGATGAGGTGTGTTAAGATAATTGTTACTTTTCAGCATACTGCTCCTTCAACCATTTCTGTGCCTGGGTTAGGTTATACACAAAAGTGGCTTGAAAGCACTGTTGCAACAGGACTGTTTGTAAATGCATCAGCCTAAGCATGGACTAAATTCTTGCTGAGTCAGGACCTAAGGGTTTGCTACATCACACAGATTTGGAGTGTCTTTAACACTGTCCTGACAATTTTATGACACATCCATAACAGACAGAAAGAAGTTAATAGCATCCCATCTGCAGTCAGACAGTCTCAGATCCCTGCAATTAGATGTTATCATCGCATTTGTGCTTGTAAAATGTCTGACAGATCCTATGATTTCACTAATTTGCAAGCCCACAAGTCTGGTTAAAATATACTAGAGTAAAAGCTGAATAAATATTTGCAATTTTACACAACAGTTAGATGATTATGATGATAATAATAATAGCAATAATTAATAAAGCTGAAGGTTTTACACATTGCTCTTTTTCCCAGCGTCTAATCCCAGGAAGGGAACATCTGCAGCACTTGAAGCAAAGGCAGCAAAATCAAGTTCCACACTTGTGCACCCTCCCCCGTGCAAGACACACACTCTCTTGGGTCACCCACTCTTCCTGTCGCAGCACAGAGGCACCAGCCTCTTCCAGGGGTCATTACGCTCTCACTGGAGCCTCTCCACTCCCCAGAGAAACACTCTAATACCCTTCCCCCTAATTTCCGTGGTAAACCCATCAGCTGCATGTCCCTACTCCTGCCTGCACAGCTGGCTGACACACTGTAAATGCACCATTTGCGGAGCACAGACCTTGCATCAGCATTCAGGAAATTGAGAATGAAGTTTGCGGCTTGACCAAAAGAAAAAAAAGCGGGGGCGAGGGGAGGGGGCGGGGGTGGAAATCACACTTGCAGTGAATAGCATTAAGACTTCTGCTTTCTCATTCAGGGCTCTCAAGCAGCAAAACATATTTAAAAAAAAAATAAAATTAGGCTCTCTTTTTACAAATTTGAGGCCACCCTTTGACAGCATGTTCTTCATGCTGAAACATGGTCTGGATCCTGTCATATATTTTAATGTACAGTATACTCCAGAGTCCACACACAGCCCTGCTGGCTACCTGCTGGTCCTATGGAGGATCTCTGGCATATGGCTTATGACCAAAAAATAATACCACTAATATGCACTAATAGCACTAATATGCTTCCAAATGTCACCACCATTGTTTCACATAGAAGCCTTCAGAAAGCTGTGAGAAATCTGCATTGATTCTTTAGATTCAAGTCTGCTAGCACACCAAAAACTGTACTGCTTTTACACCCCATTTCTAGTGCAAAAGGAATAAACCCTCACAATTAGTTGGGTGCTTTTCAAAAATATTTGTGATCTCAAAATGTCCATTGCATTGCCAAGCTGCAATTGAAATCTGAGTTCATTCCTCTTGCCATAGTCCCTGTCAATGCTGGCCACAAGAAAGATGCTGGGGGAGAAGACCAGGGCTGGCCGTGCCCTATTCCATGTCCCTGTGACACCTGGGCCCCACTGCAGGGCCTGCTCTGCAAGTACTGCAGAGGCCACTGCTGGCAACAAAGAGCAAGAGCCAGCTCCTTGTCACCCATCTAACAGGAGATGGCTGCTGGATTGTACAAAATGGGCACTGCATGAACACAGACTGACTTTGTGCAGGGGCAGAGGCAGGGGGAGCATTAGATGGGAATGTATGAGATGTTGAGTTTATTTTAGGCAACCTGAGCCTGGAAGTCAAGTCCCTTGTGTTACTTAACAAGGCACACTGCTCACAGTCTCTCAGACGTAACAGCCTTCACAGAACATTAGAACTCATCTTCTTGTAATGAATTAAGATAATTTTGTTAAACTAGAATTGCAGACAGCCCAAGGACATACACTAAATAATTTCCAAGAGTCTGACTTAACCATTTTGTAGCTGTTTGGACCAGTTCAAACAAAGAAAGATAGCTTATGAGGAAGATGTGTAACCAGACCACCCAGAACCCAAACTCAGCACTGTCCCATGAAAGGAGTGTTCATGTTTGCATGCAATAGCAAGAGGCAAATAAAAAGTAAGCCACTAGCAGACTCAGTTGTACTTTGTCCAAGACATAACAGGTAGGGCTGTTCAGCTTTGATTTTTAATTTGTTGTAGGTCTTGAATCTGCAGCAGGAATGGCTTCATGGGGATAAACAAATTACTGTCTTAACCCAATTTAAAACAGTTTTGGCTGATTCATGCCATCTATAGAGTAGTATTTGACACATAGTAGTAGCCATCTATTTCTAAAAATGCATGACACACACTTATATATGGAACAGTGGGAGGCAGAACTCAACTGCAGTACTTTTCTGCTTTATGAGTGAGATCAGACCAACTTGTACATTTCAGTATATTGCCTTCTATTTCTGAGGAACATATTTCATATCCCAAGTAGAGCATGGCACAGGGAGCCTACGTTCAGTTAGACATATTCATAGAGCTCTCCTGTTCTTTTAGGAACCACAGCACTCCCTAATGATCAGCCTCCCTGGTGGCCTATATTCTTTATTTCAAGATCTGCCAGTTGGTGGCTTTGAAATACACATTTCAGTGGCAGATAAACAGCCTAGCTCAACATATTTTAGCTAACCTGTTCATACCACTGCTTAGTGCTAACACCAAGCAGTGAAGTCAGTCCCACACTTGATTTGTGAAATATTCAAGGTTTTCTTTCAGGGAAACACTGTGTCGAAGGGTGCCATGTGTACAGCAGATTCTTTCAGGTTCAGCTGCAAATGGACAACAGTTTCCCACGTATAGTTGCCTTTGCAGTCCACAGTTCCCCAGTTCTTAATTCTTTCAGTAGGGGGCTGCAGTAATTTTGTATAGTACCAATTACTATTGGTTTATAATCAACCTGTGATGGAGGCTAGGACCCTTCACTTTGTCAATTGCATCCTGTACGAGCCACTCCATTCCCTCCAGTGATGGATGTCAGGCTCAGGAGCATTTACTGCCCCACTCATTCCATTTACTCATTTAAAAGATTGGCTTTTTTCCAACCCTTTTCAATGTCTTCAGTGTTCCATTTTTTATTTTTCATTGTGTCGACACTAATGGTTCAGAAAGCTCTTTGGCCAATTCCTGGAAGTTATCCAATCCTGCAGACATTTAAATGTTTAAGCTTAATATCTGCCATTTAATATCCTCCCTAGTCACTCACTAATGGAACAGAAGGTAATCATCACCGTATCCTCATACCTTTCACACATCCATCAAAGACTAAAATGTCTCTTCCACAGAGAAGCCATTTCAAATCCCTTGCCTCTCTTGGTGGCCCTCCCCATCACAGCCCGGTGCCTGAGGCAGCAGGAAGGCAGGGATGGGGCCATTCCAAACCGACACCTTGAAGCCCTGTAGAAGGGGAACCCTTAAGCTCCAAATGGACCTATTTCATGGTTTCTTGTACTATTTCCTGCCTCCCCTATCTTGCTCCAGGCCTTCCTTGTTATCCAAGGAGAGATGCATGCATCCCTCTATGCAGCTGCACGGAAAGAAGCCCTGCTTTTGCTATTACCACAAGGGAGCAAACCAATGCCCTCACAGACTTTCACCTTTGGCTGGGATCTGCCCAATTGCCTTGCCATCACCCCCAGTAGCCCACTTATGGATTCAGGAAGCATTGGACTGAGCACTGGGTTAGGAGGGGCATATGGACCCAGCCCCAGAGGAGTGGCAGATCCCAGCTGGGTCTATTTGAGCAGTGTCATTGACATGGTCCTCCACAGACAAGAGGAGCAGACCCAAGGAACTCATCTAGCTTCACCTTGCAGCAGGCACCTCGGATCTGAGTACAACACCAGGACACTGTCAGAAAGGGGAAGGTGAAAGTCACAAGGCACATAGGGGAGTGGTCTCTATAAACAGTCTGAAGACATATTTAATACTTCCTCCTTATTTCTTGTGTGTCTGAGGTCTCTGCTTCTCCTAAATGACCAATTCCCCAAACGTTTTTATAAAAACACTTTTTATAAAAAGTGAACTTGGATTAGACTGGGTTAAACTAGCTATGCCCTCAAATACATCCTGGCTTCTGTCACCAAGATGTGACAAGACACCAAGTCACATTTTGAAAAACAGTGTCATAAATAAGGGGATTTCTGCTTGCAAGTAATTCCCTAAAGCTACAAATATTCTGATTCTCCAAAGCTATGAAGAAATATGATTGCTTTCAGACCATAAGAAACAATTATCTCTAACTTTGGATACTTTGGATATTCAGTTTTTCATCACTGAATCTAGAAAGTCTTTTACAAAGGAGACAAGTAACATTATTATTATTGTTGTTGTTATTATTATTATTATTATTACTATTATTAATATCATCATCATTATTCTTATGTTACTAAGGGATGAACTACCCTACTGAAAGGCCAAGAGGCTATTGGTCACTCATTTGGCCACTGATGGAGGTAGATAGTCATTTGACTTCCAGTCAGATCTTGCTGTCAGTAACCTGCCTACAGAAGTAGGTTATTTACAGAAACTTGTGCCTGTGTGATAGGTCATGACCACATGAATGGGTAACCAAACGACAGTGGAAATTACTACTTTATTTTTACATGCAGTCTATTTCTGTCCTTCCCTCTCTGCAGAGATCTATGAGATCTGTGTTTCTGAACTCAGACAGTCCAACAGAGAGGATTCAAGCAGCCATCAAAGAACCCCACAGAGACCTATGGATTTTCCAATAGTGCCTGGCTATCCATTTAATTCAGCTTCCTTGTGAACGAGGGATAAGCTTTTACTGTTAGTTACACTAACTTCAGGCGTGCTGACACACATTTTCAATGCTGTAGCAGGCTGGTTCTGTTAAGAGAATGGACAGAAGATTTCTAACATGCAGTATGAGGTGCTGATGGTGGTAAAATGCGTTCATTTCCACAGAGCAACTTGAGGATTGCACATTGTCCTTAGGACACAAGAGCTGGTTAGGAAAGGGTGCTTGCTGCTGGCACTCCTGATGTCCATCAGCATTGCTATGCTTCTTCTCACAAAGCACCTGGAGTACTCCAACTCTGCTTGCTACGTATCTCTGCAGTCCCTAAGAATGGTAGTAGTGATCAAAACTAAACCTCCAGGTGTGAAACTGTTAGTGAGTTGAGCATAAATCAGCCTCCTCATTCCAAAAACATGGATTAAGGAAACCTTTCAATTCTACACAGAGGCCAGACTTTGCTAGAAAACACCTGAAATTAGGTAATGGGAAATAAAAGGTTTCTCCAAATGCCAGAGACATTAAAGGAGGACATAGAACTACAAATACTTTAGGTGATGAATATGTTGCTTAGAGGGCAAATTCTCCATTTGATGTAAAGTGAAAATTATGATCTTGGTATCTGTTCATGCTTCAGTGATATAGCTATAAGAAAACTTAGTCGACTGTTAAGAATTACACATCAGAATTTATAAACACATGTTTTGGTTGAAAGCATCTGAATGGGCCATATTCTTTTCCCTGTGGCATGGAAGCACAGCCCTGCACCCCAGCAGAGCTGAACTGCCCATAATATACCTAATCTATGTGCTTTGTGGTTACCTAATCTTACGAAAACTAGAAAATTGGCACCTACAGAAACATGAGAGTTTTCCCAAATGCATTTCCATTCAAGGTTGTTTACCCAATGACTTTAACTGTGGAAATCATTAATTGTTTTATTTAATAATTTACGTAGCATATGAAATCATTCCGTGAGAACTTTAAGCTTGCAAAGACAAGGCTGTGGGCTAGAGGGAGCAAAGACATGCAGAACTGGAGTGCTTCAATGATTTTTAAATACTCGACCCTTGAAAAAAAAGATCAATAGTTTTATTTTATGTCCTGCACCTGCTGAAACAGAGTACTGGAAGTCTTTGGTGCCTCAGACTAGCAGTGCAAAACGCCTGCTTCATACGGGCACAGAAGCAAGCACTGAGCACTGAATACATGTGAAATGTCACCCCACTCCAGAGGCTAGATCTGGGTCAGGGCTGCCAGAATCCACCATCCTCAATCCTATTCTGAAAAACAGTTCAACTTAGTGCCTCTCAGTGCAATATTGAGACTAGTTACAGTACAGAAAGAAATGCAAGGCCTAAGCTTAGTAATAAAACCTGGGAGACCTGAGCTGCAGATCTCACTCCAGAGGATGTTTCCATGTATGATACAAGAGATGTTAATCACAGGACCAGGATATGGAGCTGCCTGGTTCACTTACAGGTAGGCCTGTGTTATGTCCCCGCTTCTCATTCTTGTTCTGGATTAGATATTAATCTAATCTTGACTAAAAGTCAAAGGACTTTTAGTAAAGAAAATCACTTTTTTTTTATCCCAGTCAAGTAAATTCCTTGCAAGAACCAAAACTTTGGGCAAAGTGTGGGGGAAAACCACTCCCTGTAGAGAAACTACAGACCTGTGGCTGACCTGGACAGGCTTATGGGAGGAGCTGCAACCTGCTCTTGGCTCTGAAGCTGAGGACTGTTCTTCAGGTGTATGCAACTGCTGCTGTGCAGACACAGGGGATGCCTCAGAGAGCCAGGTAGCCCTGTCTGCTTACACATCCCATGAAACACCCAGGATGGCAGCTGAATGCAGAACTGTAATGGGAGGAGCTGATTTCACAGAAACAGAGCATGCAGTAATTACAAAAAATACAGAATTAGCTATGTATGTTTGCTTCAGAGCATGTAAAAGACATGGTCTGGAGGCAAGAAGGAGAGGAGAAATCAGATTTCACTAACAGACCCTGCATTTTACAAAGCAGCAAACAGCCCAGTCATGGGACTCACCGTATTTAAGGGGTAAAATCAGAGAGACCTGTTTAGCGAGACTTTTCACAGCACTCTCAAATAATTATGCTGTGCTCCTGGCAGCCAGAAGGATGTGTTTTAACACGTACTTTGGCCTCTCTCACATGGCATATTGCTGCACATTTGTCTTGACAAGCTCTTTTGCTTTACTGTGTTTGTAGCCAAACCGATGTGTGGTGTAAGCAGGTTCAATCCCAGATCAGCTATTGCAGCGAGGGATTTGGCATTCAACACTTGTAATTGTTCTTTTCTCAGGCCTGCTCTTGCACAGCCTTGAGCACTGATTTCTCAGATTTTAATGCAAGCTGAAAATTCTCAGCCTTTTTTAGGATTGAACTTAAAATAATTAAGGCAATTTTGAAACCACCAACACAAGTGTATGAGTAGATTTCCTCCTCCTGATTTTAGGCCTGGGTATGAACTTTTCACTGATCAGAGTATTGACTATGTTAGCAAGATTTTCCACAATACTGGGTATACAAATCAGTTATGCTTTTGGAAGACATAATTTAAGGTTGTCACAGCTGCCATAAATCTTTGCATTCTAGACATAAATGAAATAAGTATATAGTATTTTTTTTCTTATAGGTAATGTTGTAGAAAAGTTTTAGTTATAAGAAAGAGGTCCTGTAATAATGCAATTCTGAGTGTGATCCACTTCTAGCTGTGTTTGCATTCATTCTGTAGTCTAAAATTTTTGAAACATGTGGACATACTTACAGAATAAAATGTACCTAAAAGACAGTAGTCATGTCAAGCTGTCTTTCCCAATGCATTTGCTTATTTCATTTTGCCTGCATGGAAGTGGTGGTATAATAATGTACCTGTGACAGAAACCAATATGCTTTGGCACATTTTGAGGATAACAGCTTTCCTGAGAGAACATCAGCTAACACCACGCCAGGAAAAAAGCAAGTCTATTGATAAGTGCTTAGCTTTGGTGGAAAGGCAATTTAACGGGGAGTAAAAGAAATACTAAATGTATAATATTCTGTACTATGTAACATGATTTTCATGCAATGGTTTGGTGGTAACAACATAACTGAACAAATAGTTGGCCAATATATTTCTCTCTTCTTGTCTGACAGTCTGCAGTTCCTGGGAGTAAACAGTACATTAAGCAAGCTGCAGCTGATGCCAACAGGACACTACTACAGGTATCAAGAGTAACAGAGGGTGGGAAAAAGTGGTTGGGGTTCCTTTTTTATCCATATGAGGAATCTGAATAAATTAAAGTGAGATTTGCTGCAGGTTAATATACAGACAAATATGAAAAACAAAACAAATCAGAATAAACCCCTTCCCCCCACCACACCCCCAAAAAAATCAACCCAAAAAACCAACCAATCCACCCGTAACTTCAAAACAGACAGGAAGGAGGATCACTTTGCATTAGTCTCATCGTACTAGTAGCTTGGAAGGCTGCCATACAAGAAGCAGTGGGGAATTTTTGGGGAGTGTATAACTGGCACAACACTCTGTGCTACCCGCCTCTCTGGACTTTCTTCTGCTAGGGGGCACATTAGAACAGGGGAGAAGATTAGAGGAGGTATTTCCAGACTCCCAGCTGCATTTCATTATAGACAACTGGCTTCTGTGAGAATTGGGTATTTCAAAGCACTGAAAGGAAGTGGCAGAGTGTGATCATTTCGCAGCATCCCCCAGGTTACTACTAAACCAGAGAGCCCTTCACAAATGGGACCCCCCCGTGCTGGTAAGAGCTCCAGCTGGTAAGGACTGGTTTCCCAGCAGTTACAGGTCAGACCTGCACTGCCACGGTTCAGTCAGAGCTCACCCCGATGCAGTGGCTCACTTGTCTCATTACTCAGGCACTTAAATGTCAAGAGCACAAGTGGGCCAGAATGAGCAGGGCATTGCTCTGTGCTGCAGATGAAAGGCCGTAAAAATGATGTAGCTGAGCACACCCAGACACTGGAGGCCCCAGTGAGGGGACAGGAAACGCTGGTGAAAGCACCAAGACATGGAAAGCAGTACAGGCTGGAAGACTGCCTGTGTGTGGTGCCTGCATCCCAGGCTGGAGGCAGGCTGCCCTCCCAGGCTCCCACTGCCAGGCTGGCTGGGAGGTGCTGACTCAGACCACCAAGCCCCAGCCTGCTGCAGCTGCAGTGATGCCCGGCAGCCTCACCAGCCTGTGCCCTGCAAAAGCAGGAACTCCACACCAGCCTGCTGACCACGGAAAGCCCCACTGCCATGGCCTGTGACTCAGCACAGCACTGGGGAAGCACCTGCTGCTCCACTGCCGTCTTTTTGCTCATCTGCAGCAGGAACCAGATCCAGACAGCGGCAACAACCACTGCATCGGCTTTAGTACAGCAAACCCCACTCCTGCAAGACCACCAGGATAGAAAGAGCTTACACTTTTACAGTGTAAAAGATATCTGAAGGTTGTGTGAGCCCTCCACCCTTGACCTACAGGGGGAAGAGCTGGTTTTCTGTGATGGTTAACTAAGCTGCAGATACCATGTATGTCTTTCAAAGTCATTATGATATTCCATTACTTAAATCTGGATATTAACATGCGGGACAACCATTGCATGTGAACAAAATCACACCCTTTCCCTGGCAGCTAAATACCCAAATACATACTGTGCTCATATATAAATATGTATGTCACCGTATGCCTAATAAATATGTCAAAAACTGGTTGGAATGTATGAGATCTTCCAGGGTGGTTTTTTTTCTCCTTTATAAGCTTTTAATGAATGATAATTCAGCACTGAAATCAAGCAAATGCTCACTTTTTTATTCATCAGTTACAAACTGAGGACACAGAGGGTACAGACAGCAGGTAGACTCCTAGCTCTGAATTCCACTGTTATTAACACAGATAACCACAGGAGGGACAGCACAAGGTAAACTTGCTCCTGCAACAGTCGCCTCTGGGATGCTGGATCATAGGCAGCTATATATTCCTTTTAGGAAGCACACCACTTGTGACAGAGTGTGTGTGTGAGTAAAGATGATACTCTATCACTTTAATTAGCCTCTTCAAGAAAGGCAGATCTGCATCAGGCCTAGTTAAAACTGAGAGCATATTTTACCCTGACAGACACCCCTTTGGCTGGGCCAGCCATCTTTGAAGTCACAAGAAGGACTGGGGACTGAGTGGGGCTCCTGGTCCAGACTCTTTGATATTGATGGCTCTGTCACATGATAAGCCCATGCATGATTTGGGTCTCCAAAAGTTTTCAACTCCTTCTGTAGCTGCTGGCATGAAGGTGCAGTGGGTGGTCTGCACCTCACCTACTCCTTTCCCTTCAGTGGCTCTTCCTGGGTATCTCAGGAGTGAGGATAAAGCTTGGCACCGTCCCTCTGAGAACCAGGAAGAACTGTTCTTCAAGAACCAAAATTCACCTTCGGGGTGGCAGCATCTACCACTCTCCTGGATGCCTTCTGGGAAGTGATCTGGATGACAGATCAGCACCACTGGTGCTTTGCAAACTATTTTTATGCTCCCAATCTTCACACTCCTTCTACCTTCATAGACTGTCCTCTGCCATGAGCAATCTTTTCAACTAGTGTTTCAGTCTTCCACAGGCTCTGCCCAGGGGACCGCGGAGTCTTGACAGCTAGGGCTGAGCTGGAAGGAGGACAGCAGCGGGGAGAAGGGGAGAAAGAGAGCATGGATGTGGTGAGCAATGGTACCAAGAAGGAAGGGTCAGAGGCAATGAGACCTGTGAGGCAGGGGGCAGCTCCCAAAAAAGCTGCTCTCCTGAGTGGGCAGCCACCAAAAAAGTCCTCATGTCCTTACCACCAATGCCCTGAGCCTGCTCTGGGTCCTCTGACCCCTTCCTCTGGGTTCCCTGTGCCTGCTCCTCACCTCTGGTTCTTGTCCCACCCGGCAGACACCAGCAGAATGGGTTCCACCCGGCAAACGCTGCTGTCAAGTGATTTTTGGAGGCTGTGGCCCCTTTTACAGTGATTATGCAGCACTGCAGCCAAGACTGCTGAACTTTTCACCCTTTCGGTCACTCATTTTTACAAATCATGGCAGCATCACACTTCTGTATATTGCACAACCAGGGTCCTGGCCAAGGGGCTTACTTGCAGCACCAGGGAAAATAAAAGGAGAAACCAATATTCTAGAGGTTAAAACAGTCCTCCAAGGCCAGACACTCAGCAGCTATAAATCAGTGCAGCAGGATTCAGTACAGAAAAGCTTATGTCTGTTTAGTATCTGGCCTGAAAAGAATTCAAATAATAAAACTGCAGCAACAAGATGGACAAGAATGATTAGATCATCTCCTCCATCCCTCAGGGCTGGGACATCAGGCTACACTGAGTGCTTTGTGCTGTGGTCAGTAAAGCTGTAGCTGGTTCAGGCTCTGCTAAGGCTTTCCACTTCTGTTTTCCTAGTGCTTCTTCTTTTACAAATGTATTTTGACTGAATAATTTATGCTTGGGATATTTAAAGAACAGAAACCTAAATCCTCTATTTACTGAATGGAAGCAGTGCTAGCCTAGAAGGAAACAGCTGCAATGCCTCGCTTCCCACTGCCTCTTCTCTGCTGACCTGCTTAGGACCTTCCACCCAGCCCAGGAAAAGCATCCTCTCCAGAGGAGCAGTTATTAGAAGAGCAGCCAAAATAACTCATAAATGACCATGCAAAAATGGTTTACTTAACATGTTAGGGGTCCAGGTGTGCAACAATAAGTTTTGGTTCCTTTCATGTCCCATGTCAAAGATGAAAGACATGCCACATTCTCAAAAAAAAAAGATCAGAACTGTTCCTGGTAATTTCACCTCACCAGTTCCTGCAGCTCTAGCCTTCCCTCTCTTTTGAGCACAGAATCCAAATTATGCTGTCTTATGCCATCTGGTGAATCCACAGGGGATGAGTAAACAATACCAAACTGATTTCCCTGTACCAAGGGAACTTGGCTTGCATTCACATTCCCTTGGAGATAAATCATTATTATTCTGATTGCTAAGGCAGATTCCAATAAGAGCAGAAGGAAAGGAAGAGAAGTGATAAAGAGACCTCCTTTTGCAGTAAGAATGCAGTGGAGATCATGCAGACAAGCTGCAATAATGAAAGAGACCAAAGTGATAGGGGCTGCTCTTTTGATGTTCTGGTGAATTGCAAGCCTTGATTTAAGCAAATAGGTCTGCATCTGCTCTGCAGATAAGCAAGGGAAGAAAAGCGTGGGTGAAAAATCTACTGATTTTTAATAAGGGCAGGCAGTCTGAGGTACATTGTGTTCTCAGTTAAACTGTCAAATAGCAAAAAAAAAAAAAAAAAGGAAATAAACCAGAGAAACTTGAAAACTGAGTGCAGTAGATCTAGAAATGTATAACACAGGGAGGGGGATTTCATTCAACATATTAAAATTATTTCCTTTTGTAATTAGATCTCATTAGATTGATGGTTTTTAATCTACAAAAACCGTGCAACAACCTTATGGTAAGAAAGTGAAAGAGAGAATTTTGGCCTTGCAAAGACCTAGAAGTGCATGAAAACAGGCATGTCCATAGATGTCCTGTAAAATAATTGGGCAGCTGTAGAGTTTTCAGAAAGAAACACAGAGCACAGATTTTGGACCAGAGTCCTACTAGAGGAAATGGAGTCTAAAGGATGACCAGAAATGAGTTCTTGGTACCTTACACGCTTTCAGGTGAGGTCACGCCGTGGTTTAAGCCATTAGTGCAGTGCTCAGGGGTGAGGCTCCTTTCCAGTGCCTGTTGCAGACTTCCCAGCACCACTTGGCTCATGGGCTTACTCCTGTAATATCAACTGCATCTCCCTGACAGGTGCATCCATGCTGGCCAACTCTGAGGGCAGCCCAGTATGCCCCACACCTGAGCAGCTGCATCTCCCCAGCAAGGCCAGCACGTCCCAGAGCGCTCAAAGATGTCAGCATGCAGAAGAGCTCTCCACACATGACAAACCACACGTAGGATACATCCCAACAGTTGCACATCACTGTCCTTGCTCCCAGCGTGTGCAAGAGCACTTCTTCAGGATGGCTGCCCAAAGCAGCAGATGACAGATTGCTGCTTAGCACAGTGGTCTGCTGTCAGAAGGAGAAGGGTTGTCAGGAGTTCAGGAGTGTCCTACTTAGTGGATGAAAAATGCACCATCTATAGACTCAGGAGCTATATGAGTCATTATGGCAGACGTAGAAGGAAAAAAAAAAAACAGCATCCCTTAAACTTATTGCCATATCATGGGGACAATGAGGAGAAAAAAAAATAGGAAAGTCACAATGCCCTTTAGAGACAATGCAAGCATCTACAGGATGACTCTGGGGAGAAAGGAAAACTAAAATCTGCAAGAGCAAACTCCAGTCAGTTGCAGGGGTAGCAACTATACTGTTGGGAAAGGGATATTTCCTCAATGTACAAAGAGAAAACGGTTTTTCATCTTACTCAGTGGATAATTGTAATAACAAGAAGGAGGAAAAAAACATTTGCAAGTAGAAATTAATAATATCCGATAGAGAACAGCAGGCCTAACATCCAGCAGGGACCAAAAAAAGGTGGATGTACTAAATCACCTAGGCAGCAGATATCAGCAAAAAAAAAAGGACCCCCCAATCTTCCCTCTGGCACTCACTTGCCGTCTCAGGTGGTGGCAGAGAGGGAATCAGTGAAGACAGGCAGGGTTGTCTGAGCTCCTGCCTCGGAGAGGGATGGTGAAAAGAGGCTGGGATCAGGCTCCCATGGTGACCTGCTGCAGGCAGGGATTTGGCAGCCTGTCCAGACAGGTCCTGTGAAGGGAGAGTTTTTCTCTTTCACTCTGGTTTTTGTTTGTTTTTAAACACCAACAGTATTTCCCAGTGTTTATACTCATGTTTGCACTCATTAGCAGCAGTTAATACACCATCTTTGCCATGATATTTGTGCATTCATAAGGCATTGGTACAGCAGAAACTTCCTCAGCCGCAGGGTGTTTGGTTTGTGCAATTTGTTTTAGGAAATCTCTCTGGATTTTCCCAGGTTTTGTACAGTTAGTTTTATTGATGGTTGTGTCTGCAGTTCAAACCATTCTTTGCTATTGATATGTTCTCATGGCTCTGCTCCATAACACTCAAAGGCCAGCTGGGAAACAAAAGGAGATCAAAAAGCTTCCAGCTAGTATGTGACCTACACCTGTGACAGGCTCACCTTGAGAAAAAATCTGCTTCTGAATTTTTTTAAGGAGAATGAAGTGTTAAGGATGGAAGATGTATATGTATATACAGATATAGATGTATAAATATAATTTTTGCCCCTCGCACGTTGACAGCCTTATTTGTATTACAGCTCTTCCGAATGGAAGAACTCATGTGTCAGCTAGGTGTATTAACTTTGGGCTCTGGGCCTCACCATGACCCAGTAACACCTTCTTAAGCATAACTATCTTCGGTAATTCTTGTGAATTCACATATGATTATCTGTGAAGTCGTATTTTCTTTTTTAATTTTAGTCAAAACATAACTGATACTGAGTCGACACTTCTTGTAAACCGTGTTTCACCACCCCTCCCCCCCAACATGGCGTTCATACACTTAGGGAGGTTTTTCAGTCCATTCTTCCAAACCGAGCACGAGCGAGGTCCACGCTCCAGCCAAGGCTTTGTCGGCGCGGTCTACCTGGCCGCACAGCAGAGGCAGGCTGCGAGCTACTCCGCAAAAATGAATTAGAGGCAAGCTGGGCTTCAGCCGAGAAGCGGCCTGTCCGCCCGGTGTCCCCTCCCGGCCGGGCGGCGGGGACAGACGGGAGCCGCCCCCGGCCCGCCCCGGCCCGCAGCCATGGGTGGGCACATCCGCCTCTGCTCGGCAGCGGGCTCTGGCAATTCGGGCTGTAGCTGAGAATTCCTAATCTCAAAGGAAAGAATTCGGTGCAGAATGTGCATAACCATTAACCTAAAGTGCCAGGACAAGCTGCCTGTTCTCATGCAAGCGGGAGGGTAACAGAGGCTCCAGGGACATGCCAATGCCCTCCTAAAGGGAGGACAATGTCACTGTTATCAGCCTCTCCTATTCTTTTTCATAGCTGAAGGTTAAGCCCTGATGCTTACACAAACGATAGCCATAGCGGAAGATTCTTTTTTCCAGCGGATCCCTCACAGCACTGTTGTTAATCTAAAAGCTTCATTAAAATTCAGATTTCCACTCCCACCTGATTATTCCAGCAGCGATGTCGCAGGAGGTCTGACAAAACCCGGGCAGGTGGCAATCCCTGTCACATGCGATAGTTTCCACGCTGCCTTTTTGGGAAGTGGCCAAGAAGCACCACCAGAAGCACCGAAATTCAGAAAATAACAAATATAACAAAAGATATTTGGGGCGGGGGGATGTGGAGCAGAAGTGCCAACATTCAAACAACCCAGAACCGATTCCGAGGAGCCTTCTGGGCAATCCACAAACTGGAGGTCCCACAGACCTCATTTATCCCTGCAGCTTGACCGCTTACACAGATTAAATTCTTTAAAAGGAAAAGAAAAAAACTCCCTACCTTTCTCCAGAGACTACATACACCTCTGCAGGGCAGCCAGCCAACAACTGCACAAAGTAGTGCACATCTGCCTTAGAGATCTTTCTCATTTTGGCTCCCAAGGAAACATTCACAAATGATTCATAAATGAAAGGGCTCTTCACCAGGCTTACAGCACATCTCGGAGGAAATTCAAAGTTTTTACGTCTAACCGTTGTCTCAAAGAGAAACTCCCAAAACCAAAATGCTATACTTTGAAAATGATAGAAAAAGCTACTTTTTGCCACATCCTTCCTTCATGAACATGGCAAAGCCAAGAGCAGTGTTTTCTGCATGCTGCAGTGCCTCCTTGTTAAATAGTCTAAGCTTCATGAAAAAAACTGTTTTCTCCTTCTGTAACTGACTCTGGACTCACTAAGCATGCAACTAATTAAAATAATATTTAGTAATGAATGATCATCTTCATTCATAAGAAATACAGTTATGGACCTCCTCTGAAAGAGTTAAAGTGCTTTTTGGCTGCTTACCACTTACTATCAATTTGCGTAGTTAACCCAATGGGGACTGAGGCTGGGAATAGCTGTATGTTTCCAGTCTACATCAAGGATGGAAGCCTGACATTGTATAAAGTAAACAAAGATGGAGTACTGCAGAATACTTATTTTAACTAAGGACTTTATCCCATTTGAGCAAAAAGGATCAAGAATGTTTATGAATAAACAATTGAGTGCAAATACTTTAGACTCCATCATAACAGGCTAGAAATAACAAGAGATTTCTGTAATATTAGTTCTGGTTTAAGCAGTAACTATATGCATGCGGAGGAAAATTAAATTACACCAAAATACTTTGTGTGGGGACAAGCCATTCTTACCATTTGATGGTGCTGCACAAATGGTAAATAATATCATAATGTAACTGCTTTCTACAAAACCTGATCACACATAATTTCTCCCCATTTATTGTGCTGGTTCATACCAATAAGTTCCCAAAGGAGCAGCTTTGTTAGCAGCAGGTATTGATTTCTGAGCTCAGACTGCATCTTCCTACTATCACATTTCACTTGAGAAATTAAAATGTTTCTGAAAACTGGCAGTGGGGCGACACACCACCTTCCTGGCAAGGGAACACCACAAGGCATTTACTGCTGTCAGCGCCAATTCCATTTACAAGGTTCTAGTGCATGGGAAACTTTTCTGCATTACTAATGAATAACAACTTCTGAAAGATGGCAAATTAATTTGATAAGAAGCCACCCAAAGCCTTGCAGAGCAGGATAAAGGCATCCAGGAGGAATGCATAAACAGGATGGCTGAGTCGGCAGGGTAAAGCAGGAGAGCTATCAGAGCAACACTTTGACTTTCCTAGGAGAGGCTCCTCAAGGAACAGCTTCCCCGAGCTCTGAATGCCACATCAGCAGGGCACTGATTTCACACCCAGCTTCACCTTCTGGCCTTCTCTGTATGGCCCTACTCACATCTCTACAGCAGTAGTAGGTCTGGCAAGAGCCAGGAAGGTACTGAGAGCTCCCGACCTCCCTAATTAACTCCTTAGTCATCACAGCCCTTGATCTTTCTAGTATGGCCTGTCTTCCTTGTACTAATCCCTGAAATCAAGAGAAGTGCTGACAAAAGTATAATTACTTGGGCTGCTGTTTTATGGTATGGAGCATTTGGTGGCAGGACTACTTGAAGGAGTTCCTGTTCCCCTTGCCTGCCCACTGCTTGCTTCTGGTGGGGAGACCACTCCAGCAGCTTACCTGCAAGCTGCTTGAGGGAATGCCCCAGCTTAAAAAAAAATGAGACCTGCAAACAAACAGACAGATCCATGCGTGTGCAGAGGAGACATTAGGAATGAAAGCTGATTTCAGGGAAGAGACACAGAAGCAGGGCTGTCTCAAGCTTGGATCATTTCCAAACACTTGGTAGCCTTAAACATATGAATGTTCAGGGAGATTTCTACTCCAGGAGGAACCCACTGTATTTTGTATGCCAGGAGACAGCCATGGCCAGCAATAAAATTGTTACCAAATGTGATAATATTTCTATTAGGGAATATGTGTTTGCATCTGTGTTCTGCTAGGATAGTTTTATGCCCAGAGAGTTATCAATCAGTGCTCCTTCCTTTTTATTCTGCACTATCAAGTCTGATTGGTATTTTTGTCTCTGAGGTTAGAGACAAATTTATTTTTCTTCCTAATACCATTAAAGCTTTGTCATTTTGGCTTTGTGAGATACTTTATTTAATCAAAGGAAAAGAAGGGATTTTATTTCTACAAAGACTAGCAGGAGGCAAGAGCTGGTATTACCAAGCTTTGAGAACAGTTGCTATCAGGAAAATTATTCTCCAAATGGAGGCTGAGGGCACTGACCACAGTGAACTGAGCTGCGACATGTAATTTCATTACTTTGGCTGGGCTAAGCTGCCTAAGCTTATTGCTGCCTTCAGCAAGGGAGCACGTTGGCTTGCAGCCACAGTGGAGGGATGTAAAAGGCTTGAGGGTTCCTACAATTTTCTCAAGTGCCTAAAAAGTGTCCAATTGGCCATTAGCTGATCACCTCTTGGTTTAAACCGATCACGCATTGCTGTGATCTGAAAACACACTGGTTAGGCAGCATTGCTGTTACAGACTTGCTCTTGAAGAATTACCACGCACACAGGAAATCTGCTTGATTCCCACATGTATTTGGTTTTCAGACTTACAGGCTCCATGGTGGGGTAGGGGGAAAACCAACAACCAAACCATCATTAATTCCCTTGAGAACTGTGCTGCATTATTTTACTCTATGCAATCCTTTGTTCTTCATGAGGCTGTATATACCAGTACAACATTTCTTCTCCTTCCTGGCTCTTTGAAAGTAAGAGAGTAGGATGAATAACAATCTTGCATGGTGGGTATGTATATCTGTCTGTAAACATTTATATGTGACTTTCATGTCTGTGAATTGTGCTGGGCAGATAATCATGAAAACTTGACAGTCTCTCCTTCAAAGCAGAACTGTGAGAAGCAATAACATACTCTTTGAATACCAGCTGGACAAGCTTCCCACACCATAAAACACCGTATTTAATTTTGAACCTGGAGGAGTTGCATCCTGCCATCTTTACTCTGTCTTCAAATAAGAATCTGCACTGTGCTCCAGGAAAAAACCATGATGCTTATCATTTGCACTAGCTGCAGAAAACCCTGGCTGAATTCACTGACCTCTGTGATACACAGGGTAGGACTGAATGATCAATCATCTTTAATCCTTTAAACCTACCAACAGAAAGAGGGAAGTGCACAGCTCCTTCTGATACGAGCTTTTCTGTTATCTGTGGCAGAATCCCTAGTATATAAGGATCTGAGCTTTATAAACTGCCTCATAAAATCCTGCATTTATCACCGGTGTTGGCGTTGGGTGTAACTAAACCAGCATGGAGAGTGGTTTAACAACATGTATAAACACGACCAAGCAATGCAAATCACAGTTCCTACAACTCATTTTGAGCTGTACTTAGAACAGGGAGGAGCAATACACAATAAAGGGTGAAAATCATCGGTTTTCCCCTTTTTGAGCTTTTACTTCTTGTTAATTAATTCATACTGTGAATTAGTTCTGGTTGGTGGATACATTTAGGTGTTTTGTGAGTCTGAGAGCATGTCCTTACCTCCATTCACATTATGAAACAAGCACAACAAACATGCCTATTGACTGGGTATCTGCATTTGGTCATTTGAGAAATGTGTCACCATAAAGGTCACTTGGATGCCTGAGGACAGGAGGAAGGAAGGTCTAAGTATAGAGGCCCATACTTTGCACAAAGGCTGTCAAGCAACAGGAGCTGTGGACAGGCTCTTTTGCACCCCCATAAAACCTGCTACTCCACACACTGACAGCAATGTGTTTACTTTTTTTTTAACTCAAGGCATATACCTGCACTCAGTCAGTTTCAAATTATCATTAATCAGCACTCCAAAACTGCCCTGAAGTCTTCACATGCTTGTTGCTGTAAGCCAGTCAGCCAGACTCACTGCAGAACACAGGAAAAAAATCTTGTGAGATTTAATTTCCTTGGTCTGAAACATCAAAAGGAGAGTTAACTATGTGGACAAAAATCCTATTCTGATTTATCAGGACTTAAATACATGTTTTTAAATCACCATTTGCATTTTTCCCTAAGTATATTTCCAGCTAGCCACTGGAAGAACAATTCCTGCTTGAGCGCCAGCTACACCTGTTTATGATAAAGCGACTGGCCAAGAATTACCAGTAAAACCCAGAATATGACAGAGGTGGAATTGGCAAAATTAAGGAAAAAAGTGTGAATATTCCAAGTAATGGCATTTTCTTGTGTCATTTCCTTCTATGGGAAAGCTCTGTGAAGAGGGCTGTGTTTGCAGAGGTTTTCACAAATCCTTCTGAGAAAGGAAGGCGTTACCTGGGAGGAACATGTTGTCCTCCACATCTGTACTTTTTGCTAGAGATGAAGCAATTTGCCCTGAAACTTTGTTCCTCTCTATCAGGTCAGGATTTTGCTCAACTTGCTCTGGTGCTGAGCTGAGCTGAGAGCACACTGCTGACACCTGAGAAAAAGGGAGAGGGGCTGTGGTGCTATAAAACCCCAGGAAAAGGGAAGAGAGGTAATGACACCGGGAGGCAGCCCAGTCTCCCTTGAAGTCACAAAATGCAGCATGGCAGGGGCAAGTTGTCTTGCACCACCCTCTGATCAAATTCAGTTGATGATCAGAGAGCTGGGAGCAGTTGAGACCATCCCACAGAAATTTTTGCTCAGACTTAGGTTTGAAGATCATGAAGAGGATGGCCTTTCACTTTTGAAGAGATGAGCAAATGCTATTAAAAGGCCCAGAAAGGGACCTTGTGTAAATTCTGTTTCCCTTCTTCATTTAATTGAAAACAAAGTAATTGGAAAGATTCAACAAGGACACAAGACAATAATGCCTCACAACTAGGACATGGTATTAATAGGCTTAAAATCCCTCAGAACAGCAGGTGCTTATCCCATTTTTAGATGTGTTAAATAAGTACATTTCATGAAACTTTAATGATACGTGGTACAAGTGCATGTTGTGCCACCAGTCCGTTGCATTGAGATTGGAGATAATTTGCCTTCTCAACTTGGCCGACTGTACCACTGGCACTGTTTTCCCCAGCTCCTACCACTGGTAATTTCCTGCACAAATGGGCAATCCCAGCCTGCATTTTGAATCTGTATTTAGACTTTGGAAGATCTATCACTTAGCGTTGGTAAAAGTATCTGTTATTTTTGCAAAAATAGCAGGCAGCTTAACATGTCTGGGTTTCGGCTTGGCTTACTTCTTTCTTTGCTTCAGACAGAGACTCACGAGCAGCTCTTTTGATGCCATTGGCTTTTTCAACATTACATACTATCTATTAATTTCATACTACCAGACTTCCTTGGCTCTTATGTATAAAATGATTTCCAAGTGACTAACTTGCAGACAAACAAATGAGGTTGGGCTCTGGACCAGGTAAGGGAGCACCAGCCAGGGAGTCTGGCACTGTGTTTGTCTTTGCCTTAAAATGAGGGGACTTCATGCGGAAAGAAGGCAGGAGCATCTGTATGAAGTGTGACAGTGAGCAGAAGGTGCTGATATGATTCTGATCCCTGAATTCTATTCAGAGAGTCTTTGACTGAGCTATTTGTGCAGCTGCAAGGTCAAAGAAAAAGTGGGCACAGAAAGAAATAAATACTGTTTCCTTGTCCTTTGTTGTAGGGTCATTTTTTGTTGTAGGGTATTTTTTTTTCCAATAAAGGAGTGTAGAGAATAGATATAGACGATACACAATGCAAGGCAAGCAGATTTCCAGTGACTCTCAAAAGCATTGCTTAAAAATGTCTGCCCCTAGGCATATCACTCAACGAATCCCAGAAGCTGGAAACTTCAGACCTACCCTAACACCGAAGACATATAATAACCAGAAACAACAGGCCTTGAAAGCAACTTCAAAACCCTAGGAAGTCTGGGAGGGAACTTTCTTTATGGCTCCTAATTACAGAATATTTCTTATCTTTCTCCTTATCTCAGTGGAAAAACATATTTTAAATGTGAGAAACACATAAATAACAGGCCCAGCTAAGTCACTGCATTTTCCTGATATTTTTCTCTGATCCTGTTTTCTCTACCTCTTTTTTTTCTTTATCTTGGCTATTTCTTACAAAAATGCTTGCTTTCTACTTGACTCTCCTTTCTCTATTTTCATCTCTAAAGCCAAAACAAAGAACAACGGCTATCAGCTAAGGTCCTTCATATTTCCTTTGCTGACATTTTTCTTAGCCTTCTTCTTACCTCTCTTAACCTAAAATAGGAATGTTAAGCCTTAATCAAAGGAAAACAAAGGGTAAACATTATGTTCTCCCAGTTCTTCTAGCTTATTCCTAAGGTTAGTAGCTATAGCTATATCAGCCATACCTGACTGAATGTAGCAATAGTCAGGGTTCCTCAGCAACAAGGTATAAGGAAGAGGTTCCAGTTTTGTTCAGGACATAAGCCCAAACACGCAGTACAGCCCCTCCCATGCTCCCTCCTGCCTCCCCTTTATGCCGGTGACCATGCTGTGGCAGAGGGAAGAGAGACAGCTGCTTGGGTAACAAATCACTTTAATGCCACACAAAAGAATGCAGAACCAAAATCTGAGCTAATAGGTCTTACCTAACAGTTTTGCCAGGCTCAGCACAGGTAAATTAGTTACCAGGGCCCAGCTTCTGGATGGCAGTGTGCACGGGTGGCCGTAGCCCGCATCTCTGAGGCAAAGGGTCATGAGATGTCAACCTGAGTGACAGCAGACCTCGACTGTCATTACTTCCTATCATGCTCCGTTACCCTGAAGACTACCAAGAATTTTGGACACCTCCTTTCTCGCCTTAGAATTTCCCTTGATATTAAAGCATTGTAAATTTACACCAGAAAATCAGTATTGTTCCCAGAGAAATGGTTAATCAAATTGTTTCATCTGTAATTGAATATATGTATTTCTCAGTGTTAATTAACAAACATTAATTTTCAAAATGAGAAGACCTTCAGGATAAAAAACTTTTTGGCTAATGGATAAAAATTTTGATCAACTTGATAATTTAAGTTATAAAATCAGTGTTTAATCACAGGAACTGAATCTTCTTTGTTGTAAGTAGTTTCTTGTTAAGTGATGGAGAATTTCCAGGATTATATAAAAATAATCCCATCTTGTTCTGCTATAAAACTTTTGCTTCCTCTTCTTCCCAAACTTTTTAAAAAAAAAATTTCTGTATGGTCTGGCATCAGAAACACTAATAAAAAACTTCTAAGGAGAAGAATGTTTTAGAAAGATGAAAAGACATCTCTTCCTGATAGCCAAACCTCCTGATACACTTTGAAGGCAGTAATCATCAGTCTTCGCATTTTTCTTTCCCTTTCAGGGAGGAAAGCAAGATGGAGATGCTTAAAATTACCTTTTAAAATTATCTTTGTGAGTCTCTTGTCAAAGACTAGCCTTGGTCCCTTCCAACCTATCTTTTATTTTTCCTTTTGTTACTCCCTGGAACAGAGCTCTGTGTTCCCAAGAGGGTTTTGATAGTAGCAAATTGCTCATATCAGTTTAGAAAAACCCATCCTCTCCTGTACTGTATGTCCTTTTATTTAATTTATAATAGTGAGGCAATTGGATCCTTTGCTTTGTTCTCTATATAAAGTAACAGAAACCTAATAGGAGCAACCGGTGGAAAGGAAAACCTTACTCTAGGGCAGGAAAAAAAATGTCCTTGTGACAGACATCACAGTGGGAAATCATGACCTGGTTTAGCTTTGGCCAAAGAGGTGGTTATTAGGGCAACTTAGCTCAAGAAGCAATTTACATCAGGTTTTTGCATTCTTTGGGAGTGAGAAGGACATGGGATGCCAGCACAAAAAAAACGAAAAAGGTCACACAAGGAGAGGAAAGAGTCTGCTTTCACCTTTTATTCACAGTATATTTCCACTGCTGACTTCTCATTTTGTTGATTCATGGTTGTCTGACTGTTGACAGGAATCAACTGGGTTGTCATTACTTGATATAGATGCCCTGTACAAGAACAGAAGCAACTATGAGATACACACTTTAACATTAATATTGTTTTTCTATCAAGGTTCAAAGCTGGGAGTCTATAGGTTTTAGCTGGGTAACTCAGCAGAAGTTACAGTCAAAGATAGTTACAGACATTGGTACAAGTCAAAGAATCCCACCAGTCTTGTGATCCTCTCCAAGTAAACAGTGTGTATGGAAAGCAACTGAATTAAAATGCTATTAATTCTGATTTTTATCAATCAGAATAGCATTTCAAGTTTGTCCCCAGAAAAATCCCTCATAATTCCACCTCTTCATTTGTTTTTGTAAAGCATCATATGAAGTTATTAGTCTATAAAAAGAAGTAAAAAAATAAGAAAACATCATAAAATATTGTAATAATGCAGGCAATAAAAACGTAGGATCCATACAGTAAGAATGCAAGCTTAGTATAAAGTTTATAAATGTCTCAATCCAGTACTCTCAAACCCCACATTGCTTTCCTGTGTTAACAACAGAACACCTTTGTTACCGCTCTGGTTTCATATTTATTCATGACTAGCACATGTTACCCCACACCAATAGTTTGATATTGGTATTATACATACAACAAGCATATAATCAGAAATAATTCCTGTGATTGGTGACAACTCCATTAAACAATTTTCATTAATTTGATCTTTTTGGAAATGTAATTGCATTTTCAAAAAACATAAAAACAATATATTGAGTTTTAGTTTCTTCATTATCATTAATGTACTGCATTATTTATGTTGCCTCATTGACCTTGTCCCCTGAGGTAAGCACTGCTGACACCTTTTTTATTATTTTTCTCATTAATAAACATGTGCCTTCTTCACTAGCCCATGTACTTCTTCCACTATGTAGAGTGGATAAAGCAGCTTTTATCATTCATTTATTATTCACTGACTGTTGACTCTAAGTCTTTCCATGCCATCTTCCTATGAAAAGACCACTGGCTGGTTAGTTTCTTAATTTTGTAACGATGCACATAACTTAGCTGCTTGTGTAAGAATTACAGGCTCTGTATTTGGACACAGATAAGTGAAAACACAAAATATTTGTTGTTGTTGTTTTGCCTAGGAGCAAAGTATATTATTAATGTAATTTCCTAGTAATATCTAATTTTTAAATGAAAATGCTGACCCAGCACCAGAATGACAGGAATCCCTACCACTTTTGCTATCCTTCCCTAAATTCACCGTGTCCCTCATCCCTTTAGCAAACTTTCTAACAGGCTGTGCTGTGATATTTAATAGAGACTAGACTACAAATAACTCCGTGGTTAGACACTAACCTACAGTGTAGCTCCACCAAATCTGTTATTCCAGATTAGGAAATAAAAAGAAAAGGAAAATATTCTCTGTGACCTTTACAGTGTTCTTAACCACATAGATCCACCAAAGGCAGAGAAAAGTACCTTCCTCTGCCACGTCATCCAGACATGCACTTCCCCTACTCTACATCATCTAAATGCAGATGTTTTTGTAGCGTTTACTTAGCTCCCTCTTCTTCTGTCTTAGGCATACAAACATGGTAAATACAGGGACAGTTTTAAAGTCTCTGAGCGTATAATTGCCATGTTTATCCATAATGATATAGGAAGTGTTCAGTCCAAAGAAACCCAAAAACCCCAAGGTTAGGAGATAAAACCCCTTGACTATTATAATTTAGTTTCACTGCCTCTGTAATTGCAAAAGTGAAGTCAATGCATTTTCTCTGCCTGATGGGGAGGATACAAAAGTAAAAGGTCAAGGCTTTATCCATCTGTGGTTCTGACATTGACTTAGTGTATAATCTTGCACAAATCACTTTGAGCTGTTATGTATCAGGTTCCTAACCAGGATAGTTAATGGCATCTTCCTGCTTTGCAAATAATTTTAGGTCTATGTCAATTCTAGTAGCTTAACAATGTTAATCAACATTAATTTATTGGACAATACTTTGAAATGCCTTTTGTGTGCTTATTTGTCTGTACTAATGTTTCAAAACTGTTTTTATTGTCATGACTGTAAAATGTATTTTAAAATCCTTATTATGTTATTTTCCCACAATTGGTAGTGAAAAGGATTTTTCTTCAGCAATGTGTGCTGTTTTCCTTTAATGCTGGCTTACATCAATGACAAGTGATCTGAAAAGTCATGCCATCACAGCAATATAAAGGTGTAGCTTGAAACTTCGACTTTATTCAGAATTGTTCACAGTTGCATTCATTCAACCCAACTATTTATTCTTTTATTCCCTCACCCATTCAGTCTCTCATGTACTCTGCTACTGACCTATCCCCTGCAATATGTATCGGTTTGCAAACCTCCAGGCATGTTCAATGCCCTTTTCACTGACTTACTGAAAAACCTACCACCTGTTCACTCACTCACTCTTGGGACAGATCTGCTCTCAGTCTCAGACCTGGCTTCCGAGACAGTTTTGGTCTCCTCTCAGTCCCTACTCTGCTCCTGTATCTTCTACCCTGTAGCTTGTTTGTGAGTTTAATTAAGACAGGTTTAAGAGCACCACCAGTTGTTACAGCTTTCTTTAACCCCTTTTTCTTTCTTAATTGCTGATTTATTTTTCCTGGCACAGATTCGATACAGCTTGCCTAGACTTAAAATACCTGTGTCTATATTCAACCTCAACACATTGTCTGAAGTAAGTGTTTTAGGACTGAGGCAGTCTTTACATACTATTACTTTGCAGAAAACATTATGTGTCCTTTTGAAGATTAGAGCTTATTATGCTTATAGTAGAGGTTTTTAAAAGCATGTTTCCTCCATGTCCTTGGAATACCCATAATGGAATTGATGTGGACATGTATTAATAATTGTTCATTATATGATCTCATTGCCACAGCATGCAGTATTTGGAAGATGATTATCTTTTTTAGGAAAACAAAATCAGTTATAATTACTGTGAGGACCAGTGTCTTTAGTCTACACCACTAGCTCGCATACAACCCAAATTAATATTATAGACCTCTGGAAAACCTTTCAGATTTGTGCCAGAGGCCCTTTGCTTTTTAGTCTTGTGAAAGAAATTACTTATAATTGGAACCAAAAGGAATTTTCAGTGGTGCAATTCATGGTACCAGCTGCAAATTCCCAACACTGTTATTACTAGTGTTTTCTTTTTCTCATCACATCCCATTTGGTAATATATATTTGAAAGAAGGTTCTAAATGTGACTGAGAATCTGCCATTTGACAAGGTACAAGTGTCAATTTCTTGTTTTACCTCCAACCTTCAAGTCTCTAAGACTCTCCAGGTTTTGCTGAGAACAGAAATCGAAAACTACATTATACAAATTAACAATATAATTCTTAAAAGGTCATGCAATATAACCTGGATAGAGTCAGAAAGAATGGAAATTTTGTCTTGTTGCTAGCCTTTGCTCCAGCTCCCTTGTGCCACTCTCGGTTTTTGGAAATTTTTGCAGATGGCAGGCTTCATGGGGAAACCTGACAAAATCCCTGTGAATTTCCTACTCAGAGCTAAGAACTGCCCAAGCCTAGATTTTGTAAAACGAGAGATTAAAAAAGCATCTTTGTTTCTTCCCTTGGAATATCATTTCATAGCTGTATCCCTCAGGACATGCTTAAAATCTTGTCTACACTAGAGGGTTTTGCTAGCTTATTAATACCAGCAGTCAGTCCCAGTGGAGATGCAGGTTAATTTTCTCATGGTATAAATTACAACAATTTCCCAAATACAACATGATAAGGATTTTTTATCATGCTACTATATTTGCAGCAAGGATTTTCTGGCATGGGTTCATGTGACCCTTTTTTATGCCCCTGTAAGACTCAGGTTAATTATCAGAACTGGTTCTCCCCCTTCCTGGCAGACCATGGCTCTCAGCCCCTCCTGCTCCCCACTGGTGCCATCTCCCCGAGCTGGGTATGACTACTTTCTTCCCCATGCTTCATATCCAATGTCTTGATGGCATTAGGGCCCTATTTGATGTCAATGGTGTGATGAACACTGGTTATCCAATGTTAAGCTGGACTAAGTTAAATCCCCATTTCGAAAATGTAATGAAGGAAAACTCATTTCCCACTGTTTTCCACGCAACAGACTGTTTGCTGGCTATGCTAATACCCTCCTTCAGACGCTACCATTTCGTAGACCCTGAAATATCAAGGTTGCTTTGCATGTAACTTCCTTCATCTCAAGTTATTATGATGTCTCCATGCTTTAAGAGGCCCCATTTCCTCAATGATTTCTTCTTGACAATATTTCTTACCTACAGCTAATGTGAATTATTAGAGATTGACTAGCATGTTATTGTAAAAATACAATATTGTGTAATGATGGAATTTAAAGGTCAGCCAGTAAAGAAGGTGCTAATATCTGACACACGAAGTATTTTGTTCAGTCTTGCTTCAATGACTACTGCTAACCAAGCTATGGCAATCTCATGACACTGGTATCACCTGTTCCACAGCAATAAAAAAACCTCAAACCAAAGCCCAGTCCAAAACCAGACACCCATGTGTTGGTCCATGTCATTCATCCGAACAGTCACACCGGGCGTGCACGGACATGATAGTAATCAATAACTCATCAGTGACTCAGCAGAAGGAGCGCGGGTGAAAGCTGTGCATTTACTGACCTATTTTATATCCTCCTTTTATATACCGCCAAGCAGTCACCTAAGCGAACCTATGCTTTTAAGGTGCAGCAATTCCAGTAACATTTGCTTTCGAAACGAGTACTTCATTCCCATGGTACCGGGAGGCTGGGTCCCAGGCGCGGTTTTCCCTGTGGTCTGCGGCGAGCGGATCCATCCTGCCCGCGACGAAAAGGCGGAGGAGGAGCAGTGGAATGCGACAAGTGGCACTAGGTGCGAGGAGCTGCGGCGGCTCTTACTCGGCCCGGCTGAACTGCGGGACACCGCACCTGTTTTCGGCAGAGGCGCCTCGGTGCCTTGCCAAGCCACGCAGCCCCAGGTGGCGCGGGA
>WBNO01021545.1:0-137848 GCA_013400575.1 Peucedramus taeniatus | reverse complement strand
ACAGATCCAACCCCCAACACTACTCAAATCTCATGTGATCAGTGATAAGCAGTGAGGAGTACCATGCCACAAAGTAAAGATTAAGCCTGTTTTATGGTTCAGAATTAGCCTATTGCAGCAAGAATCATCCATGCTGGTTTGCAGTATCCCTATCATCAGTCCCCAGAGTACTGAAACAGGATTAGAGAATCACTTGTGAATTTGGCATAGATGTGAAATGAATTAGGGAACGAAAAGTACTTTTGGTTAGTCAATCTTTGAAAGTACACTGTCTGCTATCATTCTTTTCTGGGACAAAAAAATCCCTGTGGGGCACGGAGTCTGGCCTGGCAGCATCACGGGCTCTTCACTACCCATGGGGGCCCTTAATTTCAGCAAGGATAGAGAAAATTCCACGTATTCCCTCAACTTACAACCATGAACTTTTGCTGCTTCTACCAAGGAGGCTCTGGAGACCTGGTGCTATACGGTCAGATGTATCCAAGATGCTTTTCCTCTCAAACCAGAGTTGAAAGATGGCTGTACTTCCATATGCTCAGTTTCACCTCACCAGTGCCACAAAACCGCCCCCCCCCCCCCCTTATGAAATATCCATGTTTTATTAAAACCACAAGCAGTTACAGGGTGTAAATATCACTGATTCAATTTATGAACACTAGTAAATGAAAGCACTCTTTTATGACTGGAACATCCTTTAGGTTTCTGCAACAACTGCTGTTCCTTGCCTGGATACGTGCTCCACAGACTTCTACTTCAGTGCCTGAGAGTGCATACAGAGAGCTGTGAGCAAGAAATAAACTATTCTGTAGCTACAGCATACAGGGATGAGGAATCAAGATTAGGAAACAAAAGACATGTTCTTAAGTAGCCCTTGCTTCAGATTTATGTAAACATGACCAGTTTCAAAATTGGGCCGGCAAAGAAAAAACACACATATTTAAAAACATTGGCAGCAACTAAAACTGTTTCCTTGTGAAGGCATGTATGTACCTTAATAAACTTGTAGGCAACCATGAAAACCTCTAGCAGCATAAAATCAATTATTTCAGGTATGGTTTCTTTCACATTACACTTAATCCAATCTAAGTGTGAAGCTGCTGCCAAAGAAGGATTGTACCCTCCTTCTTTACTACAGTTACGTTAGATGAAGCGTATCAAGTCGTACTCACACACCACTTCTGAACAAGGAAGAATAGAAATTATAAAAGTGCTCAGAAAGATACTGTGTGTGTATGATGGTGCCGATCTAAAATTTAGAGAGAAACAGTGTAGCCAGCAGGACCAAGGCAGTGACTGTCCCCCTGTACTGAGCACTGGTGTGGCCACACCTCAAATCCTGCGTTCAGTTTTGGGCCCCTCACCATGAGAAAGACATTAAGGTGGTGGAGACAGAAACGGAGCTGGTGAAGGTCAGGAGCACAAGCCCTATGAGAAGTGAGTGAGAGCTAGGTGTGTTTAGCCTGGAGAAAAGGAGGCTTAAGGGGAATCTCATTGCTCTCCACAACCGCCTGAAAAGAAGGTGTAGCTAGGTGGGGGTCAGTCTCTTCTCCCCCATAACAAGTGACAGGACAAGAGGTAAAGGTCTCAAGTTGTACCAGAGGATGTTTAGATTGAGTATTAGGAAAAGTTTCTTCACAGAAGGGGTTGCAAATCATTGGAATAGTCTGCCCAGCGAAGTGATTGAGTCACCATCCCTGCAGGCATTTAAAAAGACACATGGATGTGGCACTTAAGGACACAGGTGGACTTGGTAGTGCTGGGTTAATGGTTGGAGTCAATGATTTTCAAGGTGTTTTCCAACCTAAATGAATCCATGATTATTTAAATGCATAACACCACCAACATGGCTTTGCTCTTTGTTTCTTAATGCAAGGATTTCTGCTAGAATGACCTATTTAGTGTGCATTTGGCAACAACAGAGAGATTGGCATGAGAGGCAGAAAGAACAAAAAAAATTCCTGTTTCCGTCCTCAAAATAAACTGCTCACTTTGTCCTCACTGAAAGGGTACACACTATGTAAGGCTTATAAATATGCAAACAGAAAAAACTTCGCAAGATGGAAAAGGATGAGGAAAGAACTTAAAATAATCCCAAATCTAAATGTCATGTGAACACCCAACATGCAGCCAGAAATATCTAGACTATTTAAAAATAAACAGTAAACCACCTTCTCTCAACAGAATGTTATTTTCCTTCTACTTCTTTTGAGAGACTTTAAACACATACCTACGACGCAAAGTTCAAAAAAGCCTCAGCCTGAGGAAGTCTCACCTCCTTTGGGTATGCTTCTCTTCTACTGAACTGACTGTTTAGGTCTAAGAAAGTAAATTTCAACCAGAGACTGAAACTCCACAACACAAACATCCTTATGGCAAAAAGTCAGACTAGGCTACAAAACATTTATCTCGTGACAAAAAAGTACTTTTTGAAGCTTTTTTAGAGTGGAACTTCTTTTTAGTTGAATATTTTAAGCAAATTGCATTCTTGTTAATTAGAACACTACAGTTGTGTTAACTAGAAGTGCTTCAGAATCTTTTTTAAAAGCATATCCTAGCACCATTCCTTTAGCTTATAAATAAGTTCACATTTAGGAAAAAAAAGACTTAATATACAAAGATGGTCTTTTCTTCACAAAGCAAAGTCCAGGCTAGTAGTAGCAGCCTCTGTTAAATTTAGTAAACATTAACATTCTAGATAACAATGGATGTTGTGCTAGCCACAAATAAAGTATTAAACTATCAGAATGTGAAATTTAGCTGTACATCAGTACAAAAATCTGACTCTTTTCAGTTTATTACTCCATAACTCCTAAGTGAAAACAAAAAACATGTATAAAACATACACAAAACCAAATATGCACAGATTTGTAATATATTTGCATGCATACTAATCTATTTATAGAAAATTATGGGTTTGAGAAGCTATTCTCATACCTAAGCATCTCAATTGGGAAGAGATTTGAAAAACAATCTACTGCAAACATTTTCTAATCTCCAGCAATCTGCAGGTTTCCACCAAACTTTCTGCTTAGTATGTGCTACCATATGTCCTTGCTGTTTGGTCTCATTGCCTTTCACTTACTCCTTGAACTCCACTTTTGCTTTTGTCTCTTCCTGTTTTTCTGTAGCCTGATGTATCCTCTTTCTCGATAACAGCAGGACCAGGAGTTAGGTTTCCAAATACTATAGGAACCATAGCTGAAGCAGCTGCTTGAGCGGTACAGTTTTGTGAATAATTCCCATTTTCCTTCTCACTGCAATGTGCTTTTCACTTAACAATTAAGGGAAGGCTCTGGCACGGCTGGACACTACCTCACAGGTTTTTTTCTGACCACTCCATGCTAACATCATTATAGCTTTCCCTCTGCTAAATACTCTGGGTTATTTACTTTCTTGCTGTGACATTTTGCTGGCATGGTGAAATACTTATGTCTGATGTTTGCTTGGCTCTGTACCCCTGATCTCGATGAGGTCTGAAGTGCACCATCTTTCGGTCTCATTGGAGGTGATAAACTAAGTATGTAAATTGTGTAACTGCACCATAACAACGTAGCACTCAGTCTGGCACATAGCATGTCTGCACAGAAAAATTCACTAGTATGTGCAGCTTTGTTCAGTAAGGTAAACTTACTTGAATATGACAGGCTGCAGATATGTTATGCCCTCATTTAAAAATAAAAATAAAAAAGTAATTTAGGCTTTAATAGCCAGGTGTGTGCTGGAAAATCAGATGATTATCAAGTGTGTAATTTCCACCTCAAAGTCAACCATGTTACAGGCACTTCTAGGCAAGCCCAAGATGAGCATGCAAAACTTGTTGCTGGAGGTATAATTCTTCACAGGACAAGAAGGAAATCTTGTGCCAGCAAGAAGCATGGCTAAGCTACCTTTTACCCTTTCAATCCTCAGAGTAAGTCCAAGACATTCCCTCGCAACAGTGACCTTCTAGAAGACCACCAGTTCATGTTAACAGGGCTCCAAACTTCAACAAGTTTTCTACGACAATAATGCCAAAACTTATATGAAACATACTCTTTTTTCCCAAACTGTGATGGTTAACTTTTGGATACTCAAAAAAATGCAGTGGGGAAAAAAATTTCCCTCAGAACACAAGATCTTGTTGGCCGTCCCTGCAGCACACCTGAGTGCATGTGCTGGCTCTGGTGGCACTAAGCAGTGTTTCTATCTGTACTCCACCCTGTGGAGTTGGCTACTACTACCCTGTCAGGTCAATCAACGGCACCACACCAAGAGCAAGAAAGCAGGTGTGTGAAGGAGTCTTTTGAATTGCACTTCCTCTCCCACATGCCCCAAAGCTACTGGGTTAGTATTTTCTGCCCTTACCAGTGGTATCTGTTGCCCATTTGATAACACACAGCTCTGGCACTACTGCCAGCAAATCTGCAGTAGTGGAAATGGAGATTCAGTCAGCATCTGTGTCCCCACACCGGTTTGTACCACGAAGGGACTTGAAGTAAAGAGAACTGGTTGCTCCCATCCATGCAGCTATCAAGTGCAGGTAACTGTTGCAAAGCATGGGGTCACTCTCAGATATAGCTCCTTCAAAATAATTTGCAAGATAATGCAATCCAAGACACAACCTAGACCTGTACTACAGTGTAATTCTTAACCCCGTCATATGATTAAAAGAACCTGGGCTACTTTTCAGTAAAGTAAACATTCCAGAAAAGTTGAGTGCAACAATTTTCAGAAGCTGATTTTACTAAGACCTTTATTCACTCAATCTTTTTAACTTTATGTGGGCCAGTAAATCAAAATTTGGCCTAAATTAACAACACAATTTTAAACCAGATTTAAATTTTCAAGTGATCCAATGAAAGCACAATATTAAGTCAATTCAGTCCTTGATTGTTGAGCCTAACAGGACACATTTATTTTAAAAATACTTATTGCTTTAAAACTTCAGTCACAATGAATGGATGCACATTTTCCTTTGAGATTTTTGTGTGAGTGAGGTTTTTTTTAATGGTAAACAGTTTCTGAGAACCTCCTCTCCTGTTAACAACAGAAAGGTGTTTGGGAATGGCATCTAATGAACAATAATTGAGCTAACCCATATGCTTCATGACTAGTTCAAAGTACAGCTAGACACAAACTTTTTTTGCTAAAAAACTGCTCCAGTTATCATTAATTCTGGAACTGCCTGTTTTTCCTGGCAATGCTCACTGATTAAAAGAAAGTACTTGCAGTTTCCAAACCCTCCTCATGTCATGCTGTTTAGCAGAAACACTTATACCTACTAAGGGAAACAGCTGGCTGTTCAAACAACACAAAAGATAGCACTGGGCAAAGTGGGAGTCCTTAAAAGCTGCTGGGCCCTGTTACCACCCCCCACCACTTTAACTGTGTTCGGAGGAACTGGACAACTCCAGCCACCATAAGTGAGCCTTGCAAATGCCCCACATTGCCTATATAAGCAGTCACAATGACATAGATATGGAGAGCTTGCCCATTAGACTGAGGCCCATACTAGACAGTTTATAGAAGAAGTTGTAGAAAACTAACATTGAGTTCAGGTCTCACCTGTGGATCCAGTAAGTGCAGGTGTTTCAGTGGTCTAGATAACCTTGAGAGGGCTAAATCACACAGGGTACTAAATGCCCTGGGTTTTCTGCCCTGAAACATCCACAGCGGTCAGGGAATTTTGACATTACTCTTATGTAGCAGTAGGATTTCATGGACTTCAGGATACAGGGAAGCAAAGAGAAACGAGAAAGGATCCAAAAAACCAAAAGCATAGTTAGTCAAAGTTGCAGCCCTTCTCCAGAAGAATGGGTCCCCTCTCACCTTACAGCTGCAACTGGTTTTAATTGGACTTGATGCAAGAACAGTCCACACTTATTGTGCACAATTTGTATCACTGCTGCACTCTAGGCAAGGTCACAACCTCTCATCGTGCTTAAACCAAATCTTAACTTTGAGTTACACCAAGGTGAAACTCCAGCACAACACAATTACAAAACCACACATCCACCTTCAAATATCTCAACAATGGTATGCTTCCAGCTCAGTCTCTAGCAGCTGCATAAAGGCTGATTTAGACTGAAATATATTAATGACCATCAAATACTCAAATCCTTCCACCTGTCCCATGTGCCAGTGGCTGTGGCAAGTACAGGAGGGTTTATTAGCTGTTGTGCAGAGAGAAGCAGCAGTGGGAAGGTGATCAAATGAGGATATGGCAGCTGAATGAAGCTCCCAAGAAGCAGTTTTCCTACAGCCTTTGTCATCAGATCACAGTATAGCAACTGTCCTATAGACTTGTCCATAAATCCAGGGCCAAAGCCTTATTCCTCTATGCTAAGTGTGAGTGTGAGATCTGGACAATTAGAAAGACAATGGCTCTCTTCAATCTACTTTCTCCAGGGCTATAACACCTGAGATTGGACAAAAATTTTTCCTTTCCATATAGACATGTGGTGAGCTGTACATGTCAATAGATGGCAGAAGAGATCCTTCTGAATACTGGAGACAGGTGGTGCCACCCTTTCTTTGTCCTGCAACAGTTCTTAAAAATTCTCATTCTGGAGTAGCTTCATTTCTAGTCTAAGAACATAAGCACTGGTACTTCAACCTTTGACTGCTCCAAGTTGTACTCCAGCTGTGTCTACACTGTACTATATTGCACATTGCATAAAGCCTTCAAATTCATCAGTCTACATGGAAATAAATCTAACAACAATGCTGCAGACTGTGAGTCCTACAAATGCTCCTCCCAAAGTCCTGGTTATTGCTGACACCCTCGACACCACAGCCAACAGCATTCAGCTGAGCCAGCTCAGATATGCCCACAGAAGCTACAAAGGTGCACAGTAATGCAAAAACAGCCTCATTGAGAAGGAACAGGAATGTATTCCAGAAGTCCATTTTGGAGGGGGCTGTGCTCTGGATACATCTCTTTCCCTGCTGTTCTTTGGGCTATGCATGCTACAGAGATTGCACCCAAGCTTATGATACTTGATTCTTTGGGATTAAGCTGTGGTGGGAGTCACTGCACTGATATGGAGCAGTACCAAGCACCAGCTGATGAGTACTGACTTCAGCAGTACCATAAAAGCTCCAACTTCTGACTCCTCCCCACACTCCCCCCTGTGACAGCTTACTTCTGCTCCAGCACACATGTTCTGAAGGCATTCCTCTTTTGCACCATTCCTTAGCTCAGGCTGCTACTTGGTTCTCCTCACCAGAGCGCTCTGCAAGCTGCTTACCAAGCACAGCTGAGCAGTTACCTACAAAAGTACTTGGCAAACGGAGACCAGGGTTTCCGGTTCCTGCATCCAGAAATGAGGGCTGCCCGTCTATTCTAGAAGGGTGACCCAAGATTCCTACTTCGCAGCTTGAGCGAAAACCACAATGCCGTACCAGAAAGCAAGGAGAACATCGCCAAGGAGTAAATTTAGGCCAGGTCTGCCATTTTATGCTGTGCTGCTGCACAGAGAAGAGCATCACCACATGCTGGAAAGTTAAAATCCAAAACCATAGCAGCAAAAAAAAGAATTAAGGAACTCATTTACATTTGCTTAGTTTTTAATAATTGGTACCAGATGTCTGAGTGTGTACTATGTCTACAAACTTCTTTTCAAGAAGAAAACCACAAGAACAAAGTTATTTTTTCACATTAAACCCTGTCCCTTGTGCTGGAAGTAAACAAGGTGGAACTCCATGCTAATAGATGGCACCTTCCTCACTGGAAGGAGGATGCAATTTCCAATTCACTTGCACAATCTCCACCTTCCGGCAAGGAACCTGGCAAGGTCTTGCTGCCGGCACTTGCTGAAGGTGGAAGAATGAAGCAACCCTCAGAAGTCTTCTGATTTTCACGTAAAGCCAGTGTGGGAAAGCCTAGAGGCACAAAATGGTCTCCCCTTCCACCTCACTTCTCTGCAACACTATGCTGCTGTCTGCGTGGAACTGCAGGCCACTTTGGTAACTTTCTTATTGTTTATTACCAATGCAAGCTTGGTTTATTTTCAAAAGTGTTTTTGACCCCTACAAAAAGATTTCCCATCCTATGGAAGACAGCCTATAGAATGTTAAAACCTGCCCATTTTGAAAAAACTTGAGTATTGCCCCCTATTTAATTACAGAGAGGTCAAAAATACTTCTAGCACAACACACTGAGCAGCTTCAATATTATTCTAGTACTACTTTCAGTGTTCTCAGACATCTGAGGGACATCTGCAAAACCTGTTCACTTCCCAGTTACGAAGCAGGAGGCATTAAACAAAACCAGCACAATTCAGATGACACAGCTTCGCACTTCCTTGCTCATGAGATGCCTGGGCACTACCCAAACCCCTGGTCTCTGATCAATTCAGAGCTGCTCTTTGCTCCCTATGACACACCAAATAATACCAAACATAGCAGCAGCTCCCTCTCTAGTAATTTGACCAGCTGCTAAAACTCAAGAGGATGCAAGATCAAAGCCATGCAACTGAAGGAAAATTCTCTTTTCACTTTGAGCAGCCTTTTCTCTTCCATTGTGCTTTAAAAAAATTGTTTTACAGACGATTTAATTCTTGTTTTCCAATCTGAGAAAAACACACATATCTCAACTCTAGCAATCGTTCACCTTCGCCCTAAAAGCAACTTGCACTAGCCAGAAAGCCACAGATTACTTTTGGCAGAAATGTCAGAAATAACAGTGTATGAATCACTCTAGCCATCATTTGAATGGCTGAGAAACTTCCTGTTCAATTAAGCCCTGCATTAATCCCTAACATTTGAATAAAATTTTCCATCTACTGAGAGGAAGTGATAAAAGTCAGTAGGTTGTGGGCATTTTAACCTCTTGCAGAGGTTGCAACTTGCAATTTAACCACACCTGAAACCATGTATCTGCATTTCCGACAGGGATAGCCTTTAGAAGGCTTCTCTACCATCTGGCTATTACCAGGAACTCAACATTTCTCTTGTAAAAACTGCAACGTTTGGACACACAGCAAGAATAAAAAAAGAGACACAAGACATCCTATCTCTGCTGCACAGACTTTATTCTGATAAGCAGCAAAGTGATAACTTTTGCATAGAACACCCATCAGTCACATTCACTGTCTTGCCAGAAAGGATTACTAAACAGAAACATGCAAGTGAGCTATCAGGGGAAGAAAATAAAATAAAAATCAGTATATTCCATTATGTTAATACTATGCTATTCTTATATAATACTGAATTCCATTATGTTAAATCTATGCTATTATATAACTCTGAAGATAAAATACACACTTTAGCAGGTGCTGTCTCTACTTTTTCATCTCTTTTCTTTAATAATTGTAATTTTTTGTATTGAGTTTCTCTTGGAAATAAATCACGACCTTCTCCAGGCTTCCTCCCCAGAAGTCAAACAGTCCCTTCTTGCAAGTCAATCAGGCAGACGCAGTCAAATTGTCCCAGTAACTCTGTTCATGCCTTTTTTTCAAGCCATGCCACATCCTACTACCAGTCAAACTGGCCTGAAAAGGAAAAGGGCCATTCACCTCAAATCTCTTCTTTACATAGATGCTAAATCCTATGAGAGGGGGCTGGCTGGACTGCCATAGCATGCTGTCTTTCTCTTCCTCCTGAATGCCAGAAAAAGTAGTTGGGAACTAATGATATGAATGGAAACTATGGTAACAATTCCTGTGCCACCACAATCTATTACCTTCCCTGCAGACTCTTTCTTTACCTGCAGTAGTAAGTATTCAATACTCTCTTGCTTCTTGTCACATGTGTCACATTCTCCTGCCCCTGGAGACTCCAGTAAAAAGATATGGTGCATATCGAGCTCATTTCAGTACCAGGTAATCATAGTTAAAAGCCTTCACAGACACACACTAATTGTGTCTACACACCACACATCTGTCCAGGAAGTGAAAAAATACAGTCCCTCTGTGAAGACACTGTTCACAGAAGAGTGAGATTTATCAGTGCTTTTTCCCTAACTCCCTCCTTAATTTTACTTTTAGGATACACAGTGGTACGTGAGCAGCAGGACACCTGATATTTGATGATGCAACTCAGATAAACTAGGAGCTGGCTGAGAGTGGAAGGAGAAAGTCATGTTCCTTCTGGTTCTGCATCCCATTGTGCACTCTGACCAGGAAGTACTGGGAGGACACAGTCTCAGCGTGAGGGAGGACAAAGGGAGTGGGACCACACCTTTCTGCAGCAATAATTCTGTTTGCATTGCCTCACCTGCATCCTACCCCCTGAATGAGTGGGTTCAGTTTGGTTAAAACTGATCCTCAGAGAGATCTTCAAAAAAAAGGTGTGGTATATGTTCTTCCCTTCATTTCCAGCCCCATGTTCCTGCTTATGCCTGCCCTAGAGCTCCTGAGACCATATAATCAGCTGGCTGAGGAAGTCTGTTGAGCTGAAATTTAATTTATAGGTTCGGGTTTTTTCCTTTTTCATGTTGGGTTTCATAAGCACAGAAGTGCTAGTGCTGGCACAAAAGAGGTGGCACGAACACACTAGAGGGAAGAACAGGACTCCCTTTTCCACTAGCAGCTCACATTAAGATCACCCTAAGCTGACTAAGAAACACATTAGCTACTGAACTGTAAAATTTTAGCAGAAAACATGCCTGGCAGCAATGCTGGTGTGGTCCATTTCACTGTCAACCTTTCTGCAACAAGGAGCCTAAGTTCCACCAAGACAAGCAAGGAAGACAAGCTTGGGTGGGCTTTTTTTTACTTGATAACCTTGGGGGTTTTTTTTTTTTTTTTTTAAGTAATGAAAAGGCCTGATTTCCATCACTTCTGTCCAAATGAGCAGATCACCCACTACTTTTCCCTGTATCATCACAAGCAAAGCCCCAGCTTACAAACGTTTAAAATAGAAAGGAGAGGTTGGCATACCAAATTCTGTCTACACTGACAGTTACAGTGCATAAAAGTGCAGTGAGCACTCCATAGGTGCCCCATGGGCAAAGTCCACTGGCTGGCGCTGTGCTTCTCTGGAAGTGTTCCTGAGGCGTGGTCGCTGACCATGATAAATCACCGGAGCAACAACTAAGCACAGTAAATCTGTCTGAAAACGCACAAAATCCTGGGATACTTCCTGGCACCTTCTCTTCCTCCTCAGCTGCATTGAGCCAGTATTTACTGGCAGTAAATATTACTGGTCACTGATTTACTGGCAGTCCTCAGGCAAATAACTTTTCTATCCCTTTTCCAAGCTGAAATTAGACATTGACTAAAAGAGGGCAGGCAGAAGGAATAAAATCCTATGAAAAACAGTATGTGCACACCCACACCCACTTGAATCTAATGACAGCTTGAGGTCAATTTGCCACATGGCCATACAAAAGGTCGTGGCAAGAGTGCTCCCACACAGGAGTGGCAAGAAATTGGCAATTACTTCAGCTGGGATCACCGGAGAACATTTGATGAACTCGACACCAGTTCACACAGCTTTCAAAGGCACCTGAAAGGTAATTGGTGAGAATGCCATGCAAAACTCCATACCTAGAACAAAAGAAGTGAAATTGGAAAGAACACTTGGGCAGCAAGAGAAAGCTAGGCAGTAGGGTCAGGAGCAATTGAGAAAGTAAAACATTGTGAGGGAATGCCAAGAGCTGTCAGTAGGTTCAAGAAAAGTGGAAGTCAACCAAAAATAAAATGGAAATCCTGTGAGGACCAGATGACTAAGGAGAGAACGGCAATGCAGCCACAACATGCCTGATTAGAAAACTGCAGAAATCTGACAAAACACGCAATCCTTTTCATACCCAGCCAACCCCTGAGCCACAGGTAAACACATATGTGGAGGATTTCACAAACCCCTCGAGTATTTTCTTGGTTTAAAATTATATTAAATATTGGCTCAGTAGCTTGGGATAGTGTTCAAAATAACAAAGAAATGCAACCACAATGGGTTGTGAGAGTGACTGCCCTTAGCACTAAGGAAATCTTACTAGCTTGAAGGTAAGAATTGAGACAACAAAGTCAACAAATAAAATAAATGCATCTTTTATCACATCATTACCAAGGGAAGAGAATGCCAAAAGGCAGAACTAGAGATGCTTCTCCTGAGGCCTTGCTGGCAACACAAGACTGCCCCAATTTAATTTTTGTTAAATAAGTTCAAATCCATTTGGACTGTTATGGGTTAAGAGTACGTTAAACCAGCGCCTTGTTGACAGATAAATCAAAAAGCCTGTCTATACAGCCTCTTGTGCCAGTTTAACTTCATTAATTTAAAAGCTGCATCTTAATTTATCTTAATATAAGCTGTCTAAAAGTCTCAGCAAAGCACCACCAATAAGACTTGAATGATTCTGGATCAGGGAATCCAAAATCCCTTTTAAAGCTATACCAGATTCCAGCCAACCTACCTCACAACCTGCTATTTTCTGTGGTCGTTCCCTACTGCAGACAGAAGGAGATTTTGCCTTTAGAAGAAATTTAAGCTGCACTTCCATCTCCAAATATTAAAATTCTATACTTTGGAAAAGGTAATGACTCCAACTTCACATTTTCTATATGGGCAGTATTAAAACCATACCAAACAGAGACATCCCTGATCTAATACAGGGTTCAAAATCTAAGTAAGAATTTTGCCAAACATGCTAATCTATATTTTTGTGTATTCACCAGGGCTCTCTCGCTACCCACAAGGGACTCCTCACAGCCAGGCAGTGAAGTGCTGGAACTGGAAGTGTTCCAGCACTTCCATGCATCATTGTTACATAAATCTGCAAGTATAGAATCTCTACTAGAAATAACTGGGTCACTAATAGTGTTTCTCTTCATAGCCATTGAGTGACCTTAGACAGCCTGGCATGACTGATGTGATTAACAATGCTTTAAGCTACATAAAATTAAATTATATAGGTACGTTTTATTTATATAATGTTTTATACATGCATATACATGCACACACACATGCACATATACATATGCATGTTATCCGCAGTGAAAAGTCATGACTGAAGACAAACATCAGAAATATGAATAGCTGATTTTTAGATTACTATAATAAGCTTAGCAGAAGGTATTTCATAATTTAATGAGATAATAAACTGTCATAATTAACTGCATTTTACATACCTTTCCCCTTCCCCAAGGGGAAAGAAAAGCTTTAAAAGCAATCAAAAATCAAAACTAAACACTCCTCCAGATTTAGGAACCCATGCTACCACAATTGGTGAGCCAAACACCATAATACCTACAGAATATGGTTGTGAGAGAACTCAGAGTTTCAAACCATTTCAGGCTTTAGCCCTTTCAGGAAGGTTTTCTGAATCCAAAAGAAACCAGTGGAATGCCAACACCCTGAAAGTGCAGATGCAAAGCAAACCAGCTGTTGTAGCTCACACATTCGCTCAGCATTGGAGAGTTAAATTAATGACTACTCAGTTTTACTGAGCAGCTCCTCTGGAAGGATTCAGCAGACAATTTTTACATACAATCATTTTCCTGAAGAAAGGAGGTTTTAGGGCAAAAACCAGAAGGGGTCGGGGGGAAAGAAGGAAAAGAAGGACAGTGAGCTTTATAATCAAACCAAATGCAGCAGAGAGAATCTGTGGTGTCAATCCCCACCACTGTGACCATGACGTTCCCTGGGTCATACTGAACAAACAACAAATCAAGGTAGTTCTTCCTCTATACCCCTCTCTCAGCAGATAAGAGGGAATTTTCTAAAAGTATTTCTTGGCAAGGTTTTAATGTTCTGCGTTCCACTCCATGGAGGAAAATCATGCTCAAGGATCTGTCTTTGGAACAGCTACAACTCAAGTGACCCAGAACATCAACCTCCCCCATCTAAAGAGATGTCATGAAAAGTGAGATGCATCAAAATTAGGGCTTATCATTATTGAAATGAATCATTTGAATTCTACTACAGAGCAAGGTGGTACTCTCCCCTCCATCAACTTACATGCTTCTAGATAAGAAATATGAATAAAAACTATGGCACTTCAATTTACATAATCTCAGAAACAACCCGGGGGGGGGGACGGGACGGGGACGGACCAATCTACAAATACTGTACAAGTAGCAGTATAAAAAGGAAAATTTAATTAATCAGCTTCATAATACAGCAGGGTTACAGCAGCTACATATGCTGAACCCAAGTTTCCTCATGCTAAGAGCAACTTGATGCAGAAGCTGTGGTACTTAAGTGAATTTGCTCATGAAGCAGAGGATGTTCACAACTTGCAAAAATGTGTCGTTTCTGTGTCAGGTGGTGGAATGCAGCAAAGAGAAGGAATTTTTCAGGAGAACCAGTGAAGAGTCTACAGCATGTGAAATGCTATTCCAGAAAAGTACTGATGGATTGTAACTGTTAACAATGAGGACTTCAGAAAGCTTAAGAAATCAGCTGTCCAAAAGAAATATCTATGTTTTTTCTACACCATCTCCAAGAAAAGAACAGCTATTCCCTTATTCTTATTTATATTATTTATTGTATTTATCTTATTTATATTTCCCATTGTGTAAGAAATATAAATCGGCAAGAAATATTAAAGCCTGAGGGGGAAAACCAAATAAATCAAACCCCTTCAAAACCTGAAAGTCTCACATTGAATTCCAGCAATTCTGCCTAACACATGGCACTGACGGGCTCTGGGATGCCACCACTCAAGGGCTGGCTGCTGCAGATGTCAGTAAGCAGTTTGTTTTCATCAATAACACAAGATGCCTGTAGCATCACCAGTTTTACTATGTTCATTGTTTATTAGAAAACACAACTGTCTTATTTTTTATTAGCTGGCATTTCTCAAGGTTCCCTGCCTTGATTTTTCTCTCCCTAGCATAAATGAGCACATATGCCAATAATACAAATAATAAGTCTAAGGAGAAAATGAAGCTCACACTGTGGGATGTTCATTGTGCAAGGCCAGAAAATTTAAAGCAGTGATAAATGCATTAAGTTACATTTCACATATCATTAAGTAATGCTGAATTCTATCCTTAAAACACCCAACTTGACAATGAAACCCTCCTAACAGTGAGGTGATCTCTCAGCAGACACGGCAAAGCACTGTGCTGCATTATATAACAACATTTTCCAGAGGAATGAGCAGAGCACTTTCTGTGATGCACAGGGAGCATACAAGCTGTCACTGTGCACTCAGCAGCCTCTTCTACAGGGACTGTGCAGCTGAACCAAGTCACCTGAAGGTGTACTAAAAGGAAGAATAAATGACATTCAAGTAACATCTATGTTTTAAAATGCAGGTAGTGCCCAGCATCACTGCATCGCCTAATTGAAATCCACAGGAACTCAAGGAAACACCCATCCAGAGGTAAAGGATTCTCACACTTGCATCTCAGATATCACCTCTGCCTTCCTATTGAGCTGGCAGAGCATTGCTCTGCACTGCACCACCTGCTTTCTGCACCAGCTAAGCACCATGATTTATATGTGCTGGCATTCATATGGAGGGAGGGGAGGGCAAAAAGAAAAGAAACACAAAACTCCATCTAAATCTCGTATCTCATCCCACTTAAGAAGTTTCAAGGGCTTGTCAGTTGATGAGGTGTGCTGCTGGCATTGAGTATTGCCAGCGCTCAGACGTTCTTGCGTTCTTGCTCTGTGTTTCATCCACCCCCAGTAACAGAGCAGAAAATCTTCATAAATCCTCCCTGTTATATTCAATCTGGAAAATAACCACTATGACACAATGCTTTGGAGCTTTTCATTTCTACACTCATCAAAATAATTAAGGAACTGAAACTGACATTAGTTGTTTGGTTTTTTTTTGTTTTTTTGGGTTTTTTTTGTTTGTTTGTTTTTGGTGGGGTTTTCCATGTCCTCATTAAGAGGTTCCATGGCCGACATGACTCAGAAATTTAGAGCTCATTATACAGAACCACTGAAATTAGTATTCCAATCATGGGCTTAATAGGTATTTAAGTCATGTAAGAGACAGGTTTTGTATTGTTCTTTTTTTATTGATAGAATAAACTGCATTCAAATGCTCAGAAAGTCTCACTTGTCTGCAAAGCAGAGGGAGATGAATGAGCCAAGCACAAACAGGCCTAGGGCCCTTTGTTGCCAATAAGTGGGTTTCCTCCTCCAACTCCAAGCCCTTCGTAATTAAAGATAGCATCTCACCTAATGCTCAGAAAATGCTGTAAACATTTGTTTTCATTAAGGCTCATATTTGGAAATCAGGTTGAATAAAACCTAGCAGAAAAACACTTCAGTAGAAAAGGTTGGGATGGTCCAGAGAAACAGCAGAGTAAGGAACAAACAAGGAAGACAAAACAAAAGCAGAAAAGTCACCAACTAATTCATGCATCCTGGACTGACTAATGATCAGTAAAGAAGTACAGAGAGGAACACAAACAGAAGATGGATTTCTGTTTTAAGAACTAAAGGATTCTGTGCCTTTCATACAAAAACCAGCAAACCGTCAGAAAAGGTTACCTCAGAAGAGCAAAACATTTTTCACACTACGTTAAAAAAATGAACCTGAGTGAGAAAAGCAAAGACGGATTCTGCTGCCCTTATTAGTAACTCAGGTGGGGTGTCCAGGAAGGCAAGAGAAGACTTTCGTCTTCCTGTATTTTATTTGGAATCATGAATAACACTGCCCTACATCTTCAGCACCTGCCTTCTTCATCTACTTCCTTGAAGCATCTTGCTAGAATGCTCTCCATAATTTTGCCCTCCCCTCTAAGGAAGGTGTCTAATTCAACAGGATATTCAATTTGAAATTGGAAAAAAATATTCCTGAATGTATGTGTCCTCAAGCCTCAACTTAAAAAAATTGTTGTCAGTTTGCTTTTTAAGCTGGCAATGTCAAGTTCTAAAAGACATGTCCCCTGAGCAAGGAGAAGTCTTGGGGAAAAAGAACACACAGAGGAAAGGATAGGTCAGAACAAGCACATAGTATCAGGGTCTGGAAATCTGCTTAGATACTGAAATACGGTTGCCTGTCCTCATGTCAAACGCTACTTCAGACTAAAGGGCCTGAAATAGAGATTTTGGAGTTTACTTAAAATAACATTATGAATTGAGCATTTAAGGTATAGTCTGTGGAACTCTGGGTTGAAGTTTAACCTTTTTACTTAAGAAACCCCTGCCATGGTACAAAGGGCATAGGAAAATGCAAATTTCTAAGGTTTCTTGCATAGAAAACAATACCAAGAGGAGATCAAGAGATACAAAAAGCCCAGATAAAGAAACCCCTCTGTCTCCAAGCTCATTAAGACCATGGAATACCCAGATATGGACCGAGGGACCAAGAAGCACATGCGAGAGGAGAAAAGGTTCAAAAGTTCAACCTCGAAGAAGACCACAAAATCTTCGGCCTCAGAGACCACCAGAGACCCCCGTGCGACCACCACAGCCAACAAGGCATGCCCAGAAGGGCGTGGACCTGATTACCATACGAGGCGAGGACAGGCGGGGCCAGGGGTTGAATATGCATGGAAAAGTTGTGCAATCTCTTACATATGGAATACCTTTGTGAATAAAGCTGTGGGACAGCCCGAGGCTCAGGGCACAAGTCCTTATGAGAGCTATCTCACTTGTGCCAGGGCTCCAATACATACCCACTTCATAACTAAACTTAGTTGTGGAGTCTATTTATTCTCCGTATTGCTTCATGCCTTTAAAAATCATTATATGAAGATATGGAATGCGAAGATTACATTGACACTTCCTTTTTGAAGACAGAGTAACAAGAAGTTGTAACAAATTCCCTTTCAACTTGTCTTTTTCATGGTAAAAATTAGAAATAATGATGTGACAGAGCTGCATTTCTAACATCAGAGTTCAATCTCAGGAAAAAAAAACTTCATCTCCCAGAGCTGAGAAGAAAAAAGAAACAGCAACAGACCCAGACCCTGCCTTTCTCACCCATCCTGGCCCAGAAACTTGCTCCGTCTGTATCAAGAAGACCAAGTACATTGGTAGTGGCCTTTGAGTGTTTTGTTCAAACTGGGAAATTAGCATACAGCTGCATCCTCAGGCTGACAGAGGGATTTGAGTGGCACGTAAAAACCTGACAGAGAAGCAAATCAGTCTGAAGCCTTGAACTGCAGACAGCAGGTAACACCACGGAATCACACACAGCCCTACACACACCAAACAGCAAAAGCAGTAAAGTTTCCTTAAACTAAGCAGTTTCAAACTAAGGGGTTGAGAACCAGTACTCAGAAAGATGCAACTAAGGAGCTGAAAATAATGACCATAATTTGGAGTAAAGTTCCATATTGAGAGGTTTCTATCACTTGAAATAAGAGGAACACAGGAATGGCTTAGGATACAAAGGGGTAATTTTGTTATAAAATATTGAGATAATTTCACTGAATTACCCCATAACACTGGAAGAAAGAGTAAAGGATAGGTTATGCCATTTTTTACCGTGAATGGAATATTCTCTTTGTAATCCCTCTGAATTAGTAACCCTGCACAGCTACAGCTTCAGGGCAAACAATGCAACGCAGGACCTCCAATGCAGACTCTGCGCAGATTTCAAATTAGCGATCCTGTGGGTGACGAGGATGCCATCCTCTGCCACTGAAATAATCAAGCAACCAACAAGTGTGAAACTGAGGCCAGCAGCCATCCAAACAATGAACAGTTTCTCAGACTTCACACTGACTACCTTGAGCAGAGGTAGCAAGACGACATAAGCCAGGTAAGAGCCTGGGGAAACACGCGGCAGAGGTTACACGGCATCACTTCCTGATGGCTTGTTGTGTGGTGTAAATCTCCGGCAGGCATACACAGAGTATGAGAATTGAAAAGGAAAATAAACAAGACTCTTTGAAGGGCTACTCCCAAGTGCAGTCAAAACCACAGGCACTTAATTTATAGCTTTCTTCAGCCTGCAGACGTCTTAGGAAAATGTCAAATCCACTGAAATCAATAATAAATAAGCACTTTCAGTGGATGCAGGAATTAACGCTTGTTATTTAAAAATGGATTTGAATGCAGTTGCGCTGCTAAAGCACTCTCAAAATCCTCCTTCGGGGAGAGAATTTATTTTTTGTTTATTTATGAATATCTGTGTTAATTTAATATTAGGAAAAGAAAGTGCAATAAATAAAGCCCAAAATAGACACATATTTAAAACAGATATAAATAATAAAATATACTTATACTTTGCCCTTGAAAATGATAAACGATTACTCCAGTCTTCAACTGCTCAAAACTCTACCAACTATACTTGAAGATGGAAGAGACATAGAGCCATTAAGTACTGTGCAAGGCCACATAAGAATCTGAACACAAGGCTACCTGGTACCAAGGCTGCATAGAGATACTGTGGGTTGTACGGCCCAAAGAAGAACAAACATTTGAATTTATGTTTTAGAAGGTCCTGCAACCAAAAGCTTCAAGGAAAAACCGAACTTTTTTTCATGTGGGTTGTTTTTTTTTCTAAATTACTTTAATTGATTCTTCTGATAAGAAGTGTGTGACCTTTACTCAAATGCTATTTCCCCTCTTTTTCCATTTCTAATCTGATTCACCTTAAAGTTTATTTTGTAGTCCATCTGGAAACTGGAAGCAATAAATTCTCTTAATCTGAGATGGCATATAGCACTTTTATCAAAAGTGAATTTAACAGCAGAATTTCTATGTAACAGAAATGAAATAAAATGGGAAAGAATCAAACCTTGGTTGCATAGTAATGTTTGCCTAGGTATTACTTAATACTTTAATTTTCAGGTAATGAGAGGATTTCACAGGCCTAGAGATATAGAGGTGAGAGTCTCAGAAATTGTGCCACACTTAGTTTATCTTCTTGTTCTGTTACAAATTAACCAGGTGGGATGAACTAACTAAGGAAAATCAATAGTGGTCAATTTTTCTAGTGTAAGACAAACATAAGAAGTCCACCCACATCAAGATACTGTAGTTAGAGGGCCAGCTTGATTTCAGGTTTCTGACCTAAGAATTAGGGAGGCTGAAAGATTTCTCAATTTCTGTTAGAAAACCTCATGATTTTCAACGTCCAGGTGTAAAGAAGATGTCACTAAAAACAGAAGTAATCAAGAAAGTCCCAGCTGCTTACTTTAATAGTACACTAGACGTATGCAAAAGAAAAACATGAGACTACCTTCTAAAAAAGAGTTGATTAAAATTTCAGAGTAATTTATTTTAAAATGCACATTTTGCTTGACAACTTGCAGAGCAAATTGTCAGCAGGCCATGATTAATCTAAAGCATAATAAAAAAGCACAGGAGACAAAAAGTAAAGGGTTTCAGAGTTTTGCTTGCTTGCTTAGAATAAAACTGAGAGCAATGTTATCCTGGAAGGCTGAGTTGATCAGGGTACCCAGCCATTCCCCCAGAGGGACTGATGTTTCCCCTGTTCATCTCTTTCCCCAAAGCCACCTCTGCTGTGCTCCCTGTGGTGCCCAGGGAATCTGTCCAATACCAGTTCCACTGAACCCACAGAAAATCACCTACCTTTGCTTTGGCCAGGTGACAAACCATGCAAGACCCAGCACAAATGGGGTCAGGGGAAGAACATGCCTCCTTTATTATGTATCACTCATGGACTTTCCATACAATATCAACCCAGCACTCTCAGTGGGAGGCAAAGAGATTTGCATTATCTGACCAACAGCCCAAGGTAGGTTATTTATGCAGTTGTAAAACAGAGGGTCTTCTCAGTAGGCTCCTGATTGTGCAAAGCTACAGGTGACAGTGCACAGTGCTCAGTGGGCCAAAGGAAAACAGTAACATTGTAATAATCACCTAGGGCAAGACATCTCCACAGAAAGAGGAGAAAAAAACTTCTGAAGATGCAGCTACCATGAGAAACACATCCATCAAAAGAGCAGTGCAGCTACACTGGCTTTCCAGGTGGGATGTCTGCTCAGACAGACAGTTGTGGTAGAACTTCTTGGTTGGAAAGCACATTTCAAATCTAAGTCATTTAGCAAAGCAGTGATATCAAACCACACATACTAAGTGAAACGATGCTTCCCCAGGAGAAGGGGTTTAGAAATACAACAGCACACATGCAAAGGAAAATATCTGTTGCAGAATAGCTGGCTACACAAACATCTGTGTTTCTCTGTTAAGCTGGGATATATAAAGCTGTATATAAAGAGCTATCAAATTATGATGAGGTGCAAAGAAAAGTCTCTCCGACTTAAAAGGCTAATGATGTGTTGTCTCAAGTTTTCATTTCTTCACCCGAGAAATTTTAACTTGCACCAGAGTATGTTTATATTAAATTCCAAAAGCTGCCATTTAAAATGAATTAATTCTAAAAGCTTGTCCTTGACACTCAGCATAAATACACACAAATCTTACCAGTTAATTCATTTTACAGAATCATGACTTCAATGAAGAGCTCTTCAACTGTGAAGAAAGATCAAATCAGATAATAGCTCCAGAAGTGATCCTTTTAACTAGGGACCTCCATGCTTCCTACTCATATGCCTAATTTTTCATCCATATAAACAAATACCTACAGGATTTCATGAAAATGAAAGCATTACAGGCAAATGACATGTTGCAACAGAAGAGATATTAGAAACAAAGTCTGTACAAAGTCTACTTACTTTATTGAAAAGATAAATAACCGCTGAGAAGCTCCTCGCAAAGGAGAAGGGCAAGGAAGGAGAAGAGGAAGAATGGACAGATCTCCATAGTAACTACAACGATGAAACTCAGGGGAGAGCTTGTATGAAAGCTGAAAGAAGGATGCTACCAGAGGAAATAGACTGTAATATAACTGGAAAAAAATAAGAAACTTCCAAATAATTTTCCACATGGTCAAAGGTCCCTTAAGCTTTAGTTTATTTATTTAGAGCCAAGAACAAATACCAAGAGAGAAAAACAAAGGAAAAAAAGGCATAAAATCAAAACATAATCCTGACATGACCATTACTGTACAAATTACTTAACAATAAACATACTGCTAAAAAAACTAAATATACAAATGTTCAGGCTAAGAAGAAAAAAACAATTAGTTTCCCTCAGGAAATTCTGTGCTACTGGACACAACAATGGAAGAAGAGAAAGGAAAAGCACCATACCAGCATAAGTCAGGTGATATAAGTTAAAATTCCTGTGGTTTTTCTATCCAATACAAGAGACCTGAGAAGATTCTAAAGGAGGTTTTTACAATATGGACATTTATACTTCTCAAATTCAGTCCAGACTTAGAAAACTCCTGCAATCCCAATCCTACATGCAGGTGACACAGACTGACATATTTCTGAACAGTATTCATGAACTCCAAGCCTCTGTCATCCATCTGAGAGCCTCAAGACCCACTCCCTTACCTGGAATCTTGATCTGACCCCTAAAAAACAATAATACCCACACTGCTGTCAGTTTTGGTGAATCAGCAGTAGCCCAAGTTTACGCTGTCATTTGCAAGGAACATGTTGAGAATATATTCCTCTCACTTATATATTTTCCATATAAGTCACATATATACTTGTTCTGGAATAAATACTGAACAGGATTTTCTATAGTTCAGTGTATGCCAAACCAGCATGCAGTATGAATATAATTTTCAAATGCTTACAAAAAAAACCCAATCAAACCAACAAACCCAAAAACAAACCAAAACAACAACAAAACAAAACAACCCATCACCAAAATTATTAGAACACAGCATATCAGGACACACTTCCACTTTAAAATATTGGAATGGTGATCTCTTTTTTAGTATCATTATCTGCACAGCACATAGGACCACACCAGATGTAGCAAAGAGTGATGTTAGCCCAAATATCCGGCTAGAGTTTTATACCAACAATGGCATATTTGCATTTAAATATTTTTTTCACATTGCAAACAAATTTGCTTTTTAAAAGTGTATTTTTCAACTATTTCCTATGTCAGTTTAGAGCAACATCTCCCTGGTCTTAAAGCAATCAACATCTGGCCTGTCATACACAGGGGTGAGACACGAATTATGTGAATCACAGTTCGGGATGGGTTATCAGGCAGCTGAAGGAGTGTTTGCCATAGACAGAATGACAGAAATAACCCCACCAATCCCATCTGGTTTGGAAGCTTCCTTGATCCCTCAGTGAATGAGTCCAAACTCAAGGTCATGAAGAACTTTCCCTGCAACTCTGACTTCTGAAAAGAAGGTGGCAGGTGACAACAAGTAAGTTGGAATTGGACATGGCATATATATATTTATAGCATCTCAGATTGCTATAAATCATACCATCTTAATTATTAAATGACTACTCAAACAACTTGTTTACATAGCTGCCTACCTACAAAGTTCAAGTGTTCCCAGATTATTGTACCTTGTTATATCTTTGCATGTCAGATAGAAGAATCCATGTCACAACTTCTGTTCGTTCCTTATGAAAATACTGAAAGAACATTAATCACCCAATTTCTTCCTTTTCAAGCAATATACAATGATCTTCTTGACTTGCATTATAAAGCAGGTAATCTTTTTACTATTCCTTTGCAAATCCACTCCAATGGACTATTATTGCTTTGTTTATAAGGCATATTATTTAAATATAAATGTGCAACACTGAAAATATATTCCAATCATATTAGCATTCCCAAAAGGGGGGCAGGGGGATGTTAAAAAAAATTATTACATATAAATCTCATTGCCATTTTGGTTTTATTGTGGATTAATGCAGTTCTTCATATGCAAACAACTAGTGCAGATTTGCACTGCCTACTGAAATTAGAAAAAAATGACAGAAGCACCTGGTTGGTAAGTGGGCTTACATTGTATTGTAGCAGGCAACAGCTGAACACAAATACATTACATAGTGTTCCAATTAGTGAAGAGACTATGCACTAAAAAGGTCCTAGAAAAACACTTTGATATTAGGAGCAGTCTCCTGCTTTCACACCCAAGTCATAATACACTGCTCTCTCCATCACCTACAATACCAAGGAGAAATCCCTCATAAACTTACAAATGTGGGAATAGGATTGACCTTGTTTTACATCTTGAAAGAAAGGTGCTAAGTCTAGTGCTAAAGAGACTGTTCATTATTAACTGTAAAAACAATTTGACAAAAAGAAAAAGAAAAGGGAAAAAAAAAAGAGGGAAACCCCCCCATCCCTAAGTCCTCTCAACCTTTTGACAGCTCTACTGCAAGAAAGTCCTTTGCAAATCAAGTTCATAAGGATGTATCACTAAAAGAAACCACTTAAATTAGCAGCTTGCCTAACATGCAAAAGCTTGCTTAACCTTGACTGGCTTTTTTTTTGTGCTGAGGGTGCAAAACATCTGCCAATCTAGCAGCTGTGCAGCAACCAGCCAAGGGAGATCAGCACGCTTGTCTCCCCCTCCTTGGACACATACTGCCACTACCTTTTCATTTGACAAACCTTAACCCTCCTGTAGCTCCACAATGAGCCAGTTCAGGGAGTTAAACTGGCATCTAAAAATAAAATTTAAAACAAGACAAACAGGAGAAATGAGTAGACAGCAGGGAGCCAGCACAAGGCAAAGAGCAGGAGCACATCCCATGGGTTGGCCTTGCTGTAGTGCACAATCACAATTCTGACTGTCACATGCTTGAGACCATTAGCAGAAAGCTGCTGTATTAATTAAAGGCCTGCGAAGGTTCCTAATAAGCAATTTCTGGCCAATCTAGCTGTGACAACTTAAAATGCTCCCCAGTGGGCTGTTCCTTTCTCCTGCAGCCAACAGCCTTCCCTGCAAAAGGACTGGACAAGGTGTCTTCTCCCAGGAGCTCTGCACACCCTTGGCCCAGTGGGCAATGCACATCCACTCTGTTGAGGAAGTTTCTCTAACTCTAATTTTTTCCTAAACTAAGCCAGTATCTTTTTTTTCCCTTTACACAGAGAATATTCTAACATTTAATTTTAAAAATCCCCACTTTGAAGTTCAACAGTTACCAAAATCAGTCAACCTCTCCCCACCTCGCACAGCCCTCTATTAACACAATTTCACAATAAAAGATAAATGCATTTGAGCATTTGGCAATTCCCCGTGTGAATTTCTGGAAAGGGGGCCATGTAAATGAGTAGCCACCTGATTAGTAACAGGAAGCAAGCAATAGCCTATTACCACCGAAGATCAACATACTGTCACATGAAGTCTGCTCTGCAGGTCTCTTCCTGGGTAAGGTGGGGAAGTCATTGTTAGAAAACCTACAGCTGGCTCTACACACTGTTATTAATTGCCAGTGGTTGTAGTCTTTAGAGTTGCCCATAAACAGTAGGAACATCCAGCACAGAGACCAAACACCTTTGGCCAGTTACCTATTGATTTTCTCAATTTAGAATCACAGCTGGAAACTGGAGATTCACAACAAAAACATGCAGCTATGTTTAAGCTACACTTCTCCTTCACCTTTTGTTCATAAGTTTCGAAAAATGTATGATCTTTACATGGTGAAGACCATGTGATCTGGTAGTTTATCAAGCCCATATATCAACAGTTTTGTTCATCTCTCCCCAAAGCATTCAACAAACCAGCAACTTCTGTCATTTACATGAAAACTAGACAGCAACCCATTGCACAACAAATTCAATGCAACATGTGAATGCTTGGCTTTTGCCACATGTTAGAATAATGCTGGCACTTTTCACCTTTACCGGCTGAAAGTAATATTTACTACTTAGGATTACCCTGCTGCTTCCCCTCAGTCCTGGCCACTAGTAATACACACAGCTCAGATCAAAGCAAGTGTTTTCAAACCTTTTGAGCGTAAACTCAAACAAACAAAAGTATTCTGAAGTACTGAGCTTGCCGCTACTGCTACTACCAATCCTCCCCAAACTCCATTTATTTTATAAGAAGGGCTTATAGTTTTTGGACTTATCCGGAGCATCCACTACCTAGTTTTGATTCAAGGAAAATCTACAACAGGGATGATTGGCACAGTGAGACTGCAAGGCAATGTTCACTGCTAGGAAATTCACCCTCCACTCAGTTTGCTACAAGAATTTACACTTGCTGTTCATCCAGGCTCTTGTGCAAATTGCTTCTGAAACTAGAGGAGTTTAGATCAACTATAAATGCAAACTAAAACCACACACATGCTGCACACATGCATGAATCCCTATTCCCTTTCTATAAGGTGACCTGCTCTATGCAGGGGGAGGAAGTGCTGCCAGGTTAGTCCCTGAACTGATGGACAGGGGCCAGAAGCCTACTAGAAACAGCAGCTGGGAAAAGGCAGGAAGAAGAAACTGCGAAAAGACTGCCTCCACAGTACCAGCCTGCCACTACAATGAAGAACTGAAAAGTCAAACTAGAATCTCCAACTACTAAAGAAACTGGAGCCCTTTACAACAGATTCCCATATTTACTACGCTTATTTGCTTAGCACTCTGTTTCCATCATGAGTGTGAAAAACAGGTGACTTGTTCCTCTAGAAGATGACAGGTTCAAGCTTCTGAAAGACCATTCCTGCCATGCACAAAAAAAACACCCCAAAAAAAACCCAAAAAACAAACAAAAAAAAAACCAAAAAAAAAAAAAAAGACACCCAAAACCCCAAAAAATCCCAACAAAACTCCAAAAGCTATAAAGAAATAAATAGTAACTTACATATAATGGTTGGTTCAAAGAACATTGCTAAAGCTACAGTCTTTAAAGGTGTATTTTGTTACAAGAATGTCATTAGTTATACAAACAGCTGAACAGATAAATGAAAAGTTTGATTTTGAGAAACCCTGGGGGAAACCCATGAGGACATAACTTGTCAAAACTTGGTAAGCTGAGGCAGTCAACCTACAGATTCCATTTCAGTCCCATTTGCCCTCTCATCATCTTCCTGCCTGTCCTTTGCTTACCCAATATACCTGATGCAACACTTTCTGGGATTGCAAGGTAATGTGGATTGAAGACACACTGCATATTCAGCTAAATAAAACAAAAAGCCGAAAAGGAAGTAAGAAGAAAACATAAAAACAGTCAACATGCTTCACTACAACTTAAGAGAAGGAACGCAGAAAAAGTCTGTCTGCAAAAGGAAGCTCAGGGAGGAAGAAAAAATAGTCAAAGGTCTGTGCTGGGTGTAAATGGAAACAAAACAAGAACAAACTCCTTCAAAGCAACAGAAGTAACAACTGTAATATTATTTCAAAAGTTCATGATGCTTGAAGAAGTAGTGAAATGATGCCTTGCCTTTCACAAAAGCCAAAAAAAGTTTTCATCTTGGGTCTGTGTTGGGGCTGAGTTTTTTTGTTGGTTTTAATCTGAAAAGTACTGAAGGCACTGAGTTCCCTATTATTATGCCTGAACCACCTAGTGGCCTCCCAAGGGTCTGAATTTGCTCAGGCCAAACCTACCAAATATTCTTCCAAAAATGTTTCATCCAGAGTACTCAAATGCAGCTTCTAGAGACTGGTAATATAAAAACCCTACTTATTTCTGAAGCTGGACTGTGCAGGGCACCAGGAGCAGGTACAGCATAAAGGAACATGCCCTCCTGCCCCTTGTCAGCCCCAAAAGAGGGAGAGGATGTCCCTCAGGCTGAACCAGCAGCTGCTCCTACAACCATACTCCAAACAAGAGATTAAAGTCTCATGCAGGTTAAAAATGTAGAAACCTGTCAAAAAGCCTCAATTAATCTTCTTCTTGCTATTATTTTTAATCCCAACCAGCTTCTTAAAGCTACTCATGCTATGACCCTGCAAGTAATTATGCCAGCACAGCTGAGGAATGAGGGGACAAACTAAGTGTAGAGGGAAGCAGAAATTCTTTAAGACAATGTGCAAGCATCAGGCTGGCCATGAAATAATGACCATGGTCTACCAGGATCACACCAACAGTAGATGTCACCTAAACAGTTCAGCAGAAATAATTTTCAATCCTCTGCTGTATCTCACAAAGCCCAAAACCAGAACACAAATATCTTTGCCCTGACCAGCAGCAGGATGCAATAAGCCTTGCAAAATTTCTACCAGTATGGAAGATAACATACATTTTTACATATATATAAATATAGAATAATAGAAATATAAAATCATATAAATTAATATTCTGATATGCCTGATGAGCTAAGTAGGCATATTAGTTAGAGTCTGAGTCTGAGTTGTTCCAGAAAAGATTGTGGGATCCAGAGATGGGAAACACTGGAACAGGAACGTGAGGGTGTCCTCCTCACCCTGTCAGGCTTCTCAGTGGAATTATAAGGTCATACAGAAAATAGGAATACTTTTTTTTGTTTGAAAGATAACTGTTCGTGTTATTACTATTATTATTATTATTATAACTACATAGTTCATTTTGGTTTGTAACTAGGATGTGAGAAGCATGGAAGAAAAAAGGTTGAGGAAGCATTTCTGATTCTCTTTTAAGTGGCACTTTCCAGACAGCCTGTTTTCGTTCTTACTTCACAGAGAGGACAACTCCCAGCTGCCTGCATTCTCAGCATATTTTCTGTAATTGATTGGCTTGAAGTCTATGATTTTAACCCACATTTTGCACATTCAGTGACTTCTAGGAAAGAGAAGGCAGCTTGCTGCAGCAGTATCTCAAAGTAGTTCTTTGCAACCAATACCCATCGCACCGCATTACTATGCAGTTCCTCTTCTAAGAATTATCTGTTTTGTCCTTTTCTATCTTTTTAATTTTACATGGTTTAATTCACTGAAAACTAAAAGTAACAACAGTTACAGTAACTACTTTAGTGATGCTTTCCTTGAAATTGCACACACATACATATTGACATAGCCTGAGAGGCAAAAGCCAGGAAAAAAGAAAGTATTAAGGCATTTCAATTAGCATTCATCCACTGTAAAATAACAACTGCTTTTCCATGCTCTCCAGAACAGCAAAAAGAACCATCTGTACCAATGGGTGAAGCAAAGTTTGCTTTATCTTTGCTGTTCATAGAAGGAACCCATGCTGGAAAGCCTGTTTATGGTAGGGCAGTAGGTGAAACCATACCCTACTGATAACATAAAAAAAAAAAAAGCCTAAGACAAAAGGGACAAAGATAAAAGGCTCTACTTTAATCATAATTCACTACTGACCTTTTCCTCGAGGGCCCTTCTTCAAAATCTGAAGAACTAACATCGTTGCTTGTTGAGGACACCTGCGATGCATCGTCCTTCTCATTCTCCAGCTGTTCTGATCCTGGTCCTAATCCTTTAGATTGGCCATTAGTGAGAAGTCCTGCAAACATGACAAAGGAGTATACAATATTCAAAAGCTACATTGATTTTATAAAAATTCACACGTGACCCAAGAGAGAGCTGATGCCCAAAGCAACTATCTTGCAAAGAGATAGACTGATAATATTGATTTTTCATAGAGGTACTTCAATAAAAATTTGCCAGCCTGCCTGTTTCTGATTTGGCTAACTCTAACACCCCAATCTCAAATAACTATGAATGTTTGCAATAGTGTTTATAATCTTGCCACATTCAAAAACGGGACATCTTAGTCAAATTCATCCTTGTTTTACAGAATTCCTATGACTAACATAGATGAGAGTATTTTGCATTTATCTGTGGATTGATATAAAATTAAGCTGCCATTTAGTTCAATTTGACATCATCTTGCTCTTCATTCTGGTGCTTCCAACTACTGCAATTTAAGATCCTTTGAAAAAAATCCTAAATCCCAAAGAAGTGAACATCAAATGTCCATTTCCTGACTTTGATTCTTCTGGCCAAGTGTCACTCATCTACAGAAACTCCAGGACTGCCAGAAAAAGTACACAGGGCAGCAAAGGTACACAGGCCACAGCTGCCCTCCCTTTTGTGCCTCTTCTCTCCTGAAGCAATAATACAGCAAGCTGAGTCACACAATCACACAGATGGAAAACAGCACTGAACCTTTGCAAGCATAACGTTTAATAAATTTTGTGTATTCTATGCCACCAAGTGACTACAATATAATATTACTCTAACAAACAATAGCAGATAGGCAGTGAAACCACTCATACTTAAGGAGGAATTAAAATAGTAACATATTTTTCAACAGGCTCTGGGATGAGAGAGAGGAAACAATTTTATTAGCTCACTATTTACTCGATGTTATAAGAGCTTATTACCAGAGGAGCTGCAATTTTATCACGGAGAATGCTTTCTCATTTCTCTACCCAAATAGTTTCAGGTATGGCATAATAACAAAGCTTTGCCTCATGGCTGTATTTCCTCAGAGAAATTCTGATTCCCTCTCCCTTAGCCATTTCAGTCTCTCTAAAATTGCACCTTAGAAAAGAAAATGTGGTGGGGAAGGTGCGGGAGGAGCAGGGGCTGTGCTTCCCCTTCCAAGATGAGCCAGGCAGTGAGGCTGGTTGGAGTACTGCACTGAAAACACTTACTAAGAACTGCAGTTCAAGAATTTCCACCAGCACTACATCAGTGCCACACCATTTCAGAACCCAGTTTTCAGGAAAATCACCATCCAGCACCACCAATGCACTTACTCATTGCATAACCAAGTATTCAACCAAGCTCAGCTCGAAAGAGACACCGAAGCATAACCAGAGCAAGACCAAAGACACCTCCCCCAGTGAGCTGCTGTCTCTAAGTACTGGAAGCTTGGCCACAGCTGAAGCTGTGAAACATGTTCTGGTTTTCTTCTGGGGAAGAGTCAGCGAACTGGTAGCTCAATTTTTTTTTTCCTAATACACAGCCCACAAAGCACAAGTTGAAACTACACATCAATTTTTGCATTAAATTGTCTCTTCTAGCTAGCAAAGACTATCAGAGAGAAGTAAAATGACCCAATTTACATTTTCTCTCCCCTTTTGTTGAATTCCTTTTGATATTTCCTTTTCATTAAAGGGTTCTCAAACTGTGACCCACCAAATAAAACAAATTTCAGTACCAGCACATGATACTACAAAAGGGTCTGCAGTGTAAAAATACAATATGACGTGGGGTGACAGCATCCCCTTCAAAGCATTACCAAGGAAATGAAGGCAAACTTTGAAAAACACTGAACAGATTATATTTCTATGCTGAACTCAGCCCCTCCAAAAGCTCTAGTGCCTAAGTTTATTCTTATAAAAGTTTCAACTTTTGCTTTGCATTTTTCCATGAAACCACTGCTGATAAAATTCACAATTTTTGAACTCCAGAGAAGTCTAAATCAAGCATATCATTTGAGGCCTGACACTCAGTAACTTAACTCTTATGGCAGAATTTGATTAGGTTTTCCAAAAGCAATATTTGTTCTGGAGACTTGCCATATGTAAAACCCAGGAACCTGAAGTATATGCGTCAAGAAAATCACCTTCCAGGCTGTCAACTTGCATGCACTTGGAAGGCAATTTTTATTCATCCTTTCGCCCTGCCAAACCATCAGCTCACTAGGGAGACAAGCATGATTTGTGTTCCTCAAGGAAAAAAAGTATCGGTTTGCCTCCCATAACTCATCATAACCAGCACCATTCCAAGACGCGGTAATATTGCCGATAACTGATGTTAGCTATCATCCGCTGCAACCAACTAAAACAAGTGCCCTAAAAGAGAGGCATAAAACTACAAATGAGAGATACTGATAAATACTGGGAATGTGTGTCATGTTCTACAGGTTTTCAGGGCCAGCATAATTGCAAAATCCACTCTGAAGTGATGAAAGACACAACCCAAAGCCTCTTTTCAAGCACTGGAGAGAAAGTACATGCTGAAGCAGGCTGTTATAAAGCTTATTGCCACTCGATCATTTCTATATCAAATGCATTCAGCTTGCCCCCAGATACCTTTTCCTTCAAATGCCATTCCTGTTATCTCTAACTGCAATAAGCCACATTCTTTACTGCTGTGCATCAATTGGGAACTATGAAAGGTCTGGAGGCCCCAGGACAGGATGGGGACCCCACAGTTTTGCCAAGTGATGCTCAGACACTCCTATCACCATTAATTAGCTGGCGCCAGTGCAGTGGACAGGACATACAGGTCTGCTAGTGCACTTAAGGAGCATCAACCCATGTGGGTTTTACTCTCCGAGACCAACCAACCACACTACAGGAGGCAGCAAGCATTCATATTTCTTAAAAGCTGAGTACCGAAGTTGTATATGTATATAAAGAGAAAAAAGCAGCTGAGTGAGAAAATACTCTTTTGCATAGTCTGGAAAGCTGAACCACTCCAAGGAGTGGCTACTTGAGAGCACTCAGCAACAGTTAAGGAATCAGCAAGCCCTCAAGAGCGTAATCAAATCAAAGGGACAAACAGTTCCTCTACTGCTTTTCTATTGCTGTGCCTTTCAACCTCTGAACCACGATGCCAGCAAGCCCTGGCTCCTGTCAAAGCCCATGACATTCTGAGCTGCTGAAGAGCTGGCAAAGGCTGCCTGTCCCTTGCCCACTAGGCTCATCTCAGCCCCAGTTCTCACTGCCTTCTCCCCTGGCAGCTGGATTCATGACCAACCACCAGGCCTGAATAACTAGGCAGAATAAATCAGGGTTGGAAAAATAAGACTTTATTCCTGTAATAGAAAATGTTTGTTTTAAAAGTCAAATTAGATTTTTAGAAAAAAACTAAACCTCATTAAAATTAAATTTGAAAGTACAGCAACTTGCATTATGAGTCAGTGTAGGATTTCATATATTAAAATGACTTAAATGAAATTATTTATATATACAGAGAAGCAGTGCATATTTGCTGCCAAAGTTTAAAAAGAACACTGAATGGTTCAAAGTCACTGAATAAACACTGCCTTAATTAAGTCAGTAATAATGAATCATTTAATTAAGTCACAATACAGGAACTCGCATATCAAATGACATCTATGATCCCTTAAATACACTGTTCTGGTTCTAAGTGATCAAGACTAGACACTTTCAGAGAAAGGCCAATTACTACTTCCTAATAATTAAAAAGGGTAGCTTAAAACCAAACCATGGAGACCACAACATCCTCTCTAAAATGTATCCTAGTCACACAAATGCCAACTTCACAGTTTTGCTGAATTAGTTTTTAAACTTCCCCAAATGCTGCAATACCAAATCACAGTTTTAGATACCGGCTGCTTAAAAAGATTTTAAAAAAAATTCCACTTCTCAGTATTGAGAAAAAGCAGCAAATGTCACTTTTTCATCTACTCTGTTTTAAGCCAGAGAAAGCACAAAAGCCATTTCTGTATACTAGTCATTATTACAGAGACTTCTATCATCTCCTGTTTATTTGCCTTCCACACTGAATGTTTTCCAGTCTGTCTGTGACTACAGGTTTGTTTGTTTTTTCACATGCAGGAAGGGCTCTGCTATGAGAGCTGAGCTGTACCCTCTGGGTGACCCACACAGAATACGGATATTATGGCTTTACAACCTGCACACAGCTTGCTCCCTCCTGCTCCCACTGCAGCTCACCACCCCCTTTGGTTCTCGGCTGTAGTTGTTAGCTGAGCAGAGGGCTTTGCTGAGCCTACTCCAGCAACTGGAACATCCTGCTCACCAAAAACAGTGTGTAAAGAATAGCTAAATCTGCTTAAATTAGCTTATTACAAGGGGCTTGTGCTGACTCAAGTGGATTGCTTCTCATAAGAGCCTAGCAAGTAAGACTTTTCCAGCACAGGCGGGGCTTCATTTAAACTGGTACACATTTGCTGACCTTACTGTTTTTGGTAATACACACACTTTTAGCAGCAATCTACAATTCTTCTCAAGTCATGATCTAACTCATCTCTGGTCATCTGGAGAGATGACTGACAGGCACATGCAGGACAGTTCTTGGGAGCATCTGAAAATGGGATGCAAAATCCCAATACCTGGGAACACACCATACAATAAAACTTATGTTAACTATAAATGCACAGAAAGAAAACTGATAGGGAAGAGAGGAGCAGAAAGCAGCAACATAAGAGAAGACAGCAAAAATGTAAGGGAAGGTTTGGAGTTAGTTGGTTTTAAAAATGGATGAGACTGCAATTACTGGTATGTTCATTATTAAAGTTACTGAATAATCAGGAAACCAAAGGAGAGGATCTGAGCAAATTTCAGCATCATGTGGTTAGTTAACTAAGTGGTTGGGTGAAGAGACTTTCACAATGTTTCCAAAACACTATTTCCACATCACTTACTCTAATGCCAACGAGGCATCTCAGCATGAACATTTTCATGTTCTTACAATAGAGCAACACCTGTTTTAGCTCACTGTTTCCCAGTCCTAAGGCAGCTTAGGAAAAAAATAAAAAACATTCAGTTGTATTTCCAGTCAGTTCCCACAGTCAGAGGCAACCCGCAAAGTCATTATGTTAGCAAAATCAGCAGTCAACACTCCACAAACACAAGCCAAAGATATCAAAATCATTAAATGATCTAAACAAAGACAATTTCAACATGACCACATTCACAGCATTTTACATCGGGTAACATTCACAGAGTCCACAGTACAGAGGAGCCATCCTGCAGATCTCAACAATATGTGAAATATGTAACTCTGCTCCTGGGTGTTTCTTGACTATACAGGGACACTCTCTTCCCACTGCCAAGAGATTCTGGGTTGGTTTCCCCACTGGCAACCCTTTCCCTGCATTCCTCCCTCATCCCTGCAAGCTGAATCGTTCTGGGCTGGTAGAAAAGTCCAATTTCCAGGGCAAGCAGCAAAACAAATATAAGTTACAGTAAGTTAAAAAAGGGATTTACTCAAGACAACATTCTCACCATGCTAGGATGTCACAGTGCCTTATGAGAGCATGTAATAAATAGCAGGGATTATATATACATCGGCATGGAGCTAAAGCTCTGTTCCCTTATGGAGTAACATGCCTGTCGAAACTTCAGCTGTGCAGTCTTGGGAGTTGTACAGGAAAGCTTTGTTTTAAAATATTAGTGATTTTTTCTTTCTGCAACATCCCATTTAGGAGAGCTGACACAAAAGTGAGAAAGCGAAGGGTTTAACTGCAGTGTAATAAAGTCTGAAGGTTAACCATCCCACACCACGGTCTGGAAGTTTAGCACCACCTGAACACGGACAAACTCTTGAGCATAACCACCCCATGGAAGACCACCAACATGAATTCTATGCCTAAAATACAGAGGGGGGAAATGACTGTCTTAATCTCTTTAAATATTTACTCTGGCCACCTGTTTCACAGTGGTACAGAATGTTTCACACATATTCTATACAGAAATCAAAACCAGCAATAGACTGGTGTCTCACATACTCCTCTTGTTTTCCTTCAGTCTTGTAGATACTGTCCACCTAGACTTTAGTATAGTCTTTCACATCATTTATCACACATTTTGCTGGAGAAAGAGGCTGCTCAGGGCTTGGATGGGTATTAGCTGGGTTAAAAACTGTCTGGATGGCTGGGCCCAGAGAGTGGTGGTGAATGGAATTACATGCACTTGGCAGCTGGTCACCCATGGTGTTCCCTAGGGCTTAGAGTTGGGGCCAGTCCTGTTTAACATCTTCACCAATGACCTAATGACCTGGGCAGGGGATTGAGGACACCCTCAGTCACTTCACACAGGACACCAAGTTGGACAGAATATTGATCTGCTGAGGGTAGAAAGGCTCTGCAGAGGGATCTGGAGAGGCAGGAAAGCTGCCCAGCAGAAAAGAACTTAGGGGCGCTGGTCGACACCTGGTTGAACAAGAGGCTAGTCTGTGCCCAGGTGGCCAAAAGGCCAACAGCATCCTGGCCTGTATTAGTCAGGATGATACCTGTGTGTGTATAGTGTGGCCAGCAGGAGCAGGGCAGTGATTGTCCCCCTGTACTCAGCCCTGGTGAGGCCACACCTTGAGTGCTGTGTTCAGTTTTGGGCCCCTCACCACAGGAAAGAAATTGACGTGCTGGAGCATGTCCAGAGAAGGGAAACGGAGCTGGGGAAGGGTCTGAAGCACAAGTCTGATGAGGAGCAGCTGAGGGAGCTGGGGCTGTTGAACCTGGAGAAAATGAGGTTCAGAGGGGACCTTATCACGTTCTACAACTGCCTGAAAGGAGGGTGTAGCCAGGTGGGGGTTGCTCTCTTCTCCCAGGCAACAAGCAATATGACAAAAGGAAATAGCCTCAAGTTGCACCAGGGGACGTTTAGACGGATATTTGGAAAAATGCCTTTATGGAAGAGGGGATCAAACACTGATCAAGCTCAGGGTAGTGATTAAGGGAGCATTTCCAAAGGTATTTAAAAGATGTGTATATGTAACTCTTTGAAACATGGTTTAGTGTTGGACTTGGCCATGCTGGGTTAATACTTCGACTTGATTATCTTCAAGATCATTTCCAACCCAAACAATTTTGAACTACAGGGCGCTACACTTTCTTATAAGCTATATCTTTATATACAAGTTTATTTGCATAGCATAATTAACTAACAGTTTTCATCATTTTTCATAAGTAACAGACAACCAGCTGCAACGCAATACAAACCTATGTTGTATTGTCTGCAATCCTAAATTTGACTTCTACCAAAACCACCCTTTACACACTAGACTGTGTGCTGAAACACCACCAAAATCTTGGTGGGCATGTTAAATAAATACATTAATCATTTGATGCTAAGTTTAAACACATTGGTATCTCCAAAACATCAGCAGTCAGCATTAATCAGCACACTGCATTGAGTTACTGTTGTATAGCTATGCACAAAAGATAATTTAGTTTTATAGTGCAAATGCCATCTGTCACATTGTCACAGCATGACAAGGTATCACATTACATATTAAACAGACAACATGCTTAAAAAATAAGGCCTATTTTCATGCTCTGGTTGTCTCAGAGACTAAAGAATGGGGTTTTAATGATAGTGACATAATAAAAAAACAAACCAAACCACATTTTTCTCTGGGATAAGAGATATGAACTCCCTGTCCACTTTTTTAAGGATAGTTGTCATAAAGGCTATTTTCATCTAATTTGGTAATGCAAAACCACAACAATTTTCTGCCTGTAAATAAAAAGGCCACAGTATGCAACCATCATCGTTTATGCCACACGATGCTCTGTGCTGCCACCATGATGGTAATTAACAGTACGTGGGCTTTTCAGATGACAAGCCACTGGACATTAGGTTGATTGTGGTACATAAGAGAACACATGCATAAAGCAGTACCATCATGCCAAAGACTGTTAGCAAATAGCTTGTACAGTCTTCATAACTGACTAGAAGAGTGCTTTTATATGTAGATATACATCATTACTACGGAAGCCAAGCATGAATAACATTACAGCACAAGATGTGTTTGTCAGCCTGTCAAAAGACCAGATCACCAAAGAGAACTGATTAAATAATACAGGTTGAAAGAAGCTCCTTACCCCCATTACAGCTCCATCCAAAACCACTATTAGCAATCAAAGACATTTTGTGACTTTGTGTCCTGCATATTAGTCCATCACCCGTATTAATTGAAATTAACTGTTCTGTTGTTTAAACAAAACACTTTTTAGGGTGTTTTGTTTTCATCTGGGGGAGTTTGGATTGAGGTTAGGATGCTATTAAATGCATAAAAACAGGAATATAACCGTCAAAAATGAATCTAATTTAATTCTGCCAGGAAACTGCTCCAGGCCATACTACATACTTCAAGCCCTAGTTTGATTTATGAAATAAGCATCTGAAAGAAATTCAAAACAAAAGAAACAAATAAAAAATCCCAAAAAATCTTGCCAACGTCTGCACTGTATAAATAGAGAAAAACCTCACCTGATCTTTGTCCATACTTCTGTTATTTTAGGTTGGGGTTTTTTTTAAAGTATTTAAAGAGACACACTTCTCTGACTAAAGACATTTCTCCACTTTTAAGGACACAATGAAAACTCTGAACCTCTCATTCCCCCAAGTAAACACATGACCTCTTGTTGCACTTTATAAGGGCAGAATGGAGGCCATAGCCTGGGCTCCATGATGGTATGGCCTGGATGAGGGAGGGAACAAGAATAGCAAAGAGGCTGAGCAGCAAGGTAGGGGCTCATTGACAGTTGAAGGAGATAGCAACAGTAATGATGACCCGAAAAAAAGCTGAGGGAACAAACTCATCTCTTTTAAACCCCCTTCCTACAAATGCAGACAACTAAGTAATTCCTTAAAATCACAAATGGCTACACTTGGATTTTTCCAATATTCTTCTTAATTTTACAGAGGGGAGGCTAGGGGGAAGGAAACCTAAGGAACAACTGTCCCCAAACCCAAAAGCCAGAGCTGTTCTGAATAAAGCAGAACAGAGAGGAGGAAAGAGACCTGATCACCACCCTACCAGCTGCTCACTGTGTGTTATATTGTACCATTGTGCTATCAAGCTCCTACCAATTGCCCCTGGAGCTGTATAATAAGTGGAGAGCAGTAGCATTTCTGGTAAGTTGGTACCAGGCTGTGTAAAGACCATTAAGTTTTGACAGACAAACAAACAGTCAATTTTATGGTACCATAAACACTCCCTTTTAGCACCAGGGAAATGAGCACCATGTACTCTTTCTGTACTTTGTCAAGAATCACACTTTTTGATGCACACAACTCAAATCTACTTCAGTCACACAGCCTCCTTTGGCTGCAGTCAGAAAGCTTCAAAGGAACAAGAGGACTCCAAATGCAAGCTACAGACCTTTGATATTCAGATACGTAGTCGGAAAAGGCATGAAGCCTTCAGCAGAAAAACAGTGAGAGGAATAGTGGATTTGTCTTTACAAACAAACTGGGAGTCTGCTGGTAGATAAAACTAGCACTGGGAGATAAAAGAAACAATGGGAAGGATTCCACTGATTGATGAATGGAAAAAGATATTTGCTTTTACAAATAAACTCTAGGTTGGTTGATAATTGAAATTAGACACTGAAAGATGAAAGAAACAATGGGAAAGAAAACCCCTAAATTCTGTAAAGATTAAAAATTAAAAGGGAGGGTTATACATTAGAGGGGAATCTTTGGGAGCAGGCGTTCCGGGAAGTCTGTACCTCTCAAGTACCTCAGCCAATGGGGAAAGAGAGAGGGAAATCCGGCCGGGAAATGAGGATAAATGGAGGCTGCGTCCTCCAAAAATTCGAGAGACCCCAGGGGAATGCCCCATGGCCTCTCCCTTTATTCAAATAAAGTAAAAGGGACTCCTCTGTCTCCTTTTTGGACATAAACCTCTGATGCTTGTGGATTAATTTTCCTTACAACAGGAACACCAACATCAGGAAAAGAGCTTGGTTAGAATGCAGGGACCTGGACTCTGTCCAGATGCAGCCATCACCAAGCAGGTGCCCCTGGAGAGGCCACCTCCCTTCCAGGCACCTCAGCTCACGCAACTGTAAAATAAAGGTGGCGAGCTCAGCTTCCACAGTTAAACACAGGGAGGGGTAACATGAGACACAGGGCTGGTGTTACTAACACCCTCAGTGGAGTGAGATTTTTGCGTAGATTTTGGTGTTGGACAGAGCGACTTCATTTCTAGAGTAAAGCGCCCTTAGATTTGCATCTGTCCTGTAAGACACCATCTCTCATATGCAACCTGGAAACAGAGTTAAACTTGCATTTTATTAGAAATTACAAACACAAGCGGGTCCACAAAAATATATTTTTTATCTCCCTTTAGTTCAAGAGTATCAGCAACCAAAATATCAGCATAACCACTGAGAGAGAGAAAAGTCTAAGTTGTCAGGTATTAACAAAATTATCAGTGAGGGACAAATAAATTCTTGTTTGGTTTTCATGCCAAAACCATCATGTCTGGTTTATCCTGCCTTTCCTGGGGAATTTTACAACTGAATGAAAAACCAGTGGAATGACACCCCATTGGAGAGAGTAAAGAAATACTGCAATATACCTGTGAAAGAAATAATTTAATTTTAAAACGTTTTGTTCTTCCTTTTCTTCTTTCTACCTTTTTTGTTTTGTTTTATCCATTTGAGAGCTACTTGGAAAAAAGTTACTGACTCTATTTCCAAAGTATTTTTACTCATCCTTCACAAATACCCCCCCATGTGAGGAAAAGAACATGGAAGACACTGATAAATAATTAAGTAAAGCAAGCTAATCCCTGTTTCAGGTCTTTGTCACACTTATGTCAATAGGTGAGAGCAACTCCTCCCCCTACTGAAGCACTTTTACAGAGCTAGCTTAACTGTAATATACCACAGCAGTCCCATTTTTCAGTCAAGTTATTTCCCCCTACCCCAGCATCACAGGGCTATGCCTTTAGACTCATCCTGTTTCAGAGTTAAGTTTCCACTAGGTATGGATGGACAAAGGAACAATAAACCCACACTTCAAAAATATCCATACCTCAGCACCTAGGGAGTAGACAGATTAGTAAAGATGAAAAAGAAAACTAAAAAAAGACATTCTGATATTTTAAGTAACATGAGAAAGAAAGCTATGCCAAGAGCATGTCTCTAGACAACAGCTATTCTACACTGGAAGCTAAAAATTAGCAATTGTGTCTCCACAGAGCATAACAGAGGGAGAAGAAAGAAAGTGAAGGCAAACAGTGAAGCAAGGAAGAGCCTGCTATTTGGAAGAAAATACAACTTATGAATGTGGAAACAAAACAACAAGGGAAATAAAAAGGCATGCAATGTCTCAGTAACAATGAATACTTGTGAGCCTGAAAAGGAAGAAATGTGCTGCTAAAACCTAGAGGTTTAGCAAGGCTTGGCTGTATTTGTTAGGATTTCTAGGAAACCCTTACAGATTGTGTAACTTGAAAACTGCATATCTGCATGAAACTGGGAACAACAGCGAAGCAGCATCTTGATGAACACTTGCTACGTGCTTTTCCTCTAATGAAGCACTGTTTCCATTGATCTGTGCTGAGGGATCACACAAACAGGCCAGGCTTACGATCTGGGTTGATGGAGATGAAGAAAAGCCCATTTTTGGAACTGGTATCCTGGACAGCCAGCACCTGTCCTGAGAAAGCAGCAGCAGGCAGGGGCCAGGCCAGCCCTCTGCTGCAGTCTTTGGAGAAGCCTGAAGAGCTGGCAGCAGGAGCTAAGAATGCAGCATGGCCCTTATGAAACATCCACACTCATCTGATGGACTGGGACCCTCCGCCATTTGCAAATGCGAAGCAGCAAGAACAGAGAGCCTGAGTTACTTGCTTCTCAAGTAAACCAAATTAAATAAAATTATCAGAGAATAAATGTATGGCTTGGCTACTACACACATCTCAAAAGTAAACAAAACAGCAGATTCTGAAAGAGTAGGAGGGCTCCAGCACAGCAGTGTGCTGTAAGAAAAAGGATGGGGAGAAGACAAGAGAACTGCCAGAAAGCACTTTTGAGGAGGTTATCCTCTGCTTAATTGTCTCTTAATTCTGCACCTCTGTGACTAAAGCTGTGAAAAGCAAACGTTTAATGACATACTTCTAATTGCATAGTCCCATTTGATATTTTAATGCATGTCATTGAGGATTTGCCTTTCATGACTTTTGCCAGGAGCATGGGCAGCCCTCCAGACAGACAGAAATTTTCTTCCCCTCAATGTGACACGAGCAATGAGGATCCTGTTTGCTACAAGAACACACAGCCTGTCGATGCAGTGACAGTGACTGTCCCATGCAGCCAACAGATACGAGCATGGATTCAGCCCTCCCTTCACTGGAGGTACTCTTTGACTGAACTTTCAGTCAAAGAAAAGGAGAGAAAAAGTCCTCATCCTGTCCTGGGAAAAATTAATCGAGCTAAATGCTGCGTATTCTACATGAACTCAAGTTACACGACAGGTATTTGAATTAAACCACTTTAATTAGTTTTGCTCCACATTTTCAATAACTTTTTATTGAATGTGCCCTCCCTAACTCTCAGATCATCCATCAGTCAGCTCCAGGAGTCAAGCTGTCAACCTCTTTTGCTGACAAAGATTTTTTCCCCCCCTCTGGCATGTCACCTCATTCTACTAAGCACTTGAATTACGATCTCTGAGTTTACAGCAATTAAATATCCACTGACTTTAAAAAAATAGGTCACAGACACTTCTAACATAACACCCTAGCCTCTTCAGCACCATGCCAGACAGCCCTCCCCTGGTGCAGGAGGCCAGGGCAGTCTGGTTTGACTCCAGGCAGGGAGGAAGGCTGCCTCCCGCAATGCCAGGGATGCTTCGGCAGGGATGGATCAGCACTGCCTGCAGCCAGATCTCAAATTCCCTGCCAGCCTGAGTGCTCTCATGTCTGTTCAGAGCCTTCACATAGACTTGACAACCAGGCCAGCATAAGTTCCTGCAACATCCCAGAAAGAGGGAGGGGAGAAAGCTGCCTGAGCAATTCTCAAACATTTTTTTAAAGCTGTTGGTTTCAAAGGCTTTTGTCTGTAACCCTAAATGTCATCCATGATGCTCAGCATCTCGCTGCTAACAGGGAAAGGGAGCTCTCTTCAGGGGAAAACCAGGGCTGCTTTTCCTGGCAGAGAACTCTTCCTTTTGGTACCATCAACCCTTGGTACCCCTTGGTATTTACTTCCTTTCCTTCAGAGAAAGTATCTACAATGTATTGTAAAGCAACATGAAAATTCAACCACCTGGAAAGCTCCCAATATTCAGCCTTTGATCTTTTAGGATGCATTCCTCCTCGTCACTGGTTTCTCATCTAGCTTGCTAATTTGATTATAAAAATATATTCTTTAAAACACTTGATAGGGTTCTAACACATGAAACTGCAATGTAGTCATAGAAAGATTGTGTTTTTTTACCATACAGTAAGTAAACCTATTTAATCCATATTTGCAAAACCAAGATGATTAAAAAAATACAAATTAAAGAAATCCACCCATTTTACTGTGAAATCTGTTGCATATCAGTATTTTTGTCTTCTCAGGGGGAGGGATTTTTTTTTTCTTTTTTTTTTTTTCTTGTAGGGGCAGGCAAGTGTGTAGTATAATTTCTTCACTTTTTAAAATTAAAGGTCAGAGAAGTACACTCCATGCTTGGGATGAAGAACTGCTCTGCTGTTGCACTCAGTCCCCTGTAATCTGTTAGCAGAGTTATTGTCAGAGGAGAGGAGGCTCATGACAGTAAAACATTGAGACCAACTGCAGCAAACTGAAAACACAAGTGCAATATGAAAGCCTGACACAAATGAACAAATTATTCTGCTATGGGCGCACACATCAGCGATGACATTTCACCTCTATTTGAGAACTAAGCCCTTGCCTAAGGTAGGGATTCCAGCCCATTCCTATGCGACACTGACAGCAGCAGCAGAGGTTGGCGGACATCTCTCTGATGCACTGCAGCTGCCTACCTGCTGGGAATGTGCAATGGAAAAGTACATGTCCGGAAATAAATCTGTAGCTGGAAGACACTTAGGAGAAATCCCTCCCCTTCCAAACCAGATCCAGCACTGCAGCGACTGGAGAGCAGGTGAGGGGATAAAGCAGGAGGATCCTGTGCTCAGCCATCAGCTGAGCTCTGAGGATCTCACTGCAGGAATGGCACACATGGCCAAAGTGAGCATGATACATCGTTAAAGGCATCGGTTAATGCCAACTTCGGCCACCTGACAGACTGCACATGGAGACCATTCCCCTTTAATTGTGGGGACAACAACTGATTATTGCCATCATTATCTCTGCAGATCTCTGAAGCACCGGCACAGGAAAAGTCAGTGCTGTAACAGCCTTTAAGGAAACGCTCCTCACAAGCCAAGCAATATCCATCTCTATTTCCAGCTCTTGAGACCAGCAGCTTAACCTTACTTTCACCTCCCTTTTGTGAACTCTACAGGCAAACAACAGGGGGAAGAGATGAGAGCTGGGGTAGGGGGACAGCCACTTGAAAACCTGATGCTGGAGAGAAGGCTTCTGAAATGTTAAGGAGACTTCCCGACAAACCAGCCCCCAGAGGAGTTAAATTCCACCACCATGAAACATTCTGCTGCTATTAAACAGCTTTTTTTGCTCATGTTTCAGGGCATCAGAAGAGAAAGTGAAACAACATTAGCTGCTTCCTGACTTAATAGAAACCTTGGAACAACCATCAACACACACTTATACAGTCAAGACTATACACTGATGTGCATCTAATCATTTTATCTTTCCAAATAAGCAAAGGAGATAAAGTACTATCTTGCAATTTTTTTAAGAATACTGTTTCCGCCTCCCCAACCAAGAACTCATTAAACAGAATGTTCCTTTCATGCATTGATGCAATTGAAGGCTAACACCCATTAGCATATTTCTTGTTTTAAGCACAGCATCAGAGAAATGGGAGTGAAGGGGTGGGAGGTACATGCAATGGAACAGTATAGAAATATAGGTTAAAGAGGTAAATGAGCTTTCAAAATATACCCAAGAGGCTATGAGTATGCTGAAGTTCACCATTGTATCACTATAATAAAAAAAAAAAAAAATCCCTGATCTAGGGCCAAAAGTGCATTGTTGATAGTCAAAACACTGCCTAACTCTCTTTCAATATGATGTGACAATACTGGAGGACAAAAAAAAAAAAGACAAATGGAATCCTTCTGTACATTCACAGTACCCTGTGAATAAAAAGCTAGAGAGACATATTAAACTGAAACAGTTCGAACAAAGTCTTCCTGGAACTAGAATATTCCCATCCTACAGTGTTTTTCAAGCTGCAAGGACTATTAAATAGTGTTACGATTAAGCAAGCATTTAGCACTTTATGTGTTCAGAGTGATAACAACCCCCCCCACACACACACACCAGTCCCCACGCAAAAAACCAAGAAAAACCCCACTGAACAAAAGGCAGAAGAATTCTCCCTATTCCCACATGGGGCAAGGCTGTAACAACATTCATCCTGCAATTGTGGAAGAGAGGACATAACCCCATGTGGTGGGATGAAGCAGAGAGAATGGCATCAAGCACATTGTGAGTATTGGAAATGCCTTTTGAACACGGAACGATGGACCAATCTAATGGGAACGCAGCACCGGCAGCCTTTGCTTCTGTGCGTGATCGGGCCACCCAGGTTAAAGCCTTAACTCCCATTGTAAAACTGTTTATTAGTAACACCAAAAAGCTACATAGAAAGGGTGACAACTAGTAGGAACAAACCTAGTATTTTAAACATACCATCCCCCACAAAGCAAATGAACAAACAAACAAACATAAAAACTATGTTGTTCAATCCTAAAAAGAAAATGTACCACTAGATGCAAATGGAGAGCAGGATGTAAGAAGGAATGAAAGGCCAATTTTTTTTTCTACTGCCATGTATAATCAGGAAAGGCTTTGGCAGAAGCAAGGTTTATGTAAGCGGATGATAAAATAATAGCTTGGACTTTCTACATATAATTGCTTTCTAAAACCAAAATCTGCCTAAGAGATACTATAGAAAATACTTTCAAGCCTCAAAAAAAAAAAAAATCATCGGGGACATGAAGGCCTCATTGTTTTTCCCAAACTTTATATGTCAACACATACACATGCATTAAAAAAAACCTTACCTCCCTTCTGAGACATGAAATCCACACAATGTTTCTTGGAAAGGGTAAAAAGAAAATGTAGGTCAAGATGTTGAGATAGGGATTGCTTCTGAAAGATGAAAGCATAAGAGGACTAAGCTTTCATTCCTTATGTTTCTTTGAGATTTCAAACAGAGTGTTATTTGATAATGGTTCTTTTCAGAAAATTGGAATTTAATATAGCTAATTATAAGTTAGAGAATTAATGTACAGTCAGTACTCCAACAGAGCTGGTACACCATGCTGATGCTTTTTACCAGCGTGTCCCCAGTGCTTATTATAGATCTTTTCGCCAAATACTAAGGCCAGTCTGTTCTCACATTAGGCTGGATGGCCCAGGAGTTGGGGTGGGGGAAAGGAAAAAAGAAATCTCCATGGCTGTAACAGTGAGCCTGCAACAAGCAGCCTGGAGTTACCGGCACGGCATGGCACAGACCCTCACACTTCAAAGGCAGCCCAGAAAATAAGAGGACAAAGAATAAAAAACACAAGTAGCTGTAGAGGAAACATCCACTGAGAAACAGCAAAACATGTTTTCCTCCTTCCAATTAAAACGGGGGAAAAAGGTTGTCAACAAAAGATGAAGAGCTCAGATAAAGAAAGAGGGAGTCCTCCTAATTGTCCGCTATTAATATGGAAGTATCTGAAAATTATTTGTTGTATGAGCAATCATAAGCTAAAAATCCTGACCTACATTTCACAGAGAGCAAGGGGTATAAATAGGAATATCTCTCACGACAGGCACTGGCAGCAGATTTGGACCAGGAACTTTCTCCGTGTTTCTGAAGGAAGACATGCATCAGTGTTTCAGGGATCTACGCAGGTTCTGGATGCTCTGTTTTTAGAGACAGCACAAATGTGTCCAGCAACATGTGCTGCACATAGCTGGTTAGTAAGTACAGCAAAACTGCAACTTAAATTTAAGTGTAGACTTAAACATCGATCGTACTTCGGTGAATTTTGAAAGGCAAAATGTATACTGTGGGAAACTCTTGCAAACCCTGAGGTTCCAGCAGCTTTCCCTTTGTTCTTCACTGTAGCTTCTGACTAAGAGAGCATATTTCTTTAAGTTCTCAGATGAGCTCTGTGTTGAGGAGTCAATCAGAAGGCCCATACCCCAGTTTTTCCCCAAGACAGTACCTACAGTCAGCTGAGCTGCAAGCTTTGGAGTGGGGGTGGCAGGGGGGAGAGAGAAATGTGCACACTTTTGAAACAGAAGTTTCTTACACCTTAGCAAATTAATTCTGCTGAAGTCGTATTTTCATTTGGCATGCCCCCACCTGATTTTAGAGCAGGACCTATGTAAGCAGTGCTAGCCTCCAAATAATCTTCTGCTCTTAAAAGGCCACATCAGGACAAAATCTGCCCCTTATAGTGGGCACCTTCCCCCTCCTCATACTGCAAGAATTCTCCAAATCCTGCTGAAATTGCCACTACTACCCGCTCCCAAACCTTGGGACTGAGAACTTCCTCCTTCAAGCTGCAGAATAGCATTCAACTTTAGAGCAAACAGACACACCAACCAAAAGCTCAGTGAGATCCCTCCTATTGTCCTTAGCACTTTAGGGAACCAAAGACTTTTCATGACAAGAGGACACCAAACCAGTATGTTTCCATTGCTTTCAAACTGAGTAACGGGAAATAGACTGCATGGAAAACACCATCTCCTTCAGTCTATTCTCATTACTGCTGCCTGAAGAACTACCTAGTCAACCAAGACCAGGAGGGACATCGGCTACAAAAAAAACCCCTGAAAGTTGTTCTCCTAAAACCTTGGTAAGATTTCTGAGCCCTTTGTCTGTCCTGGCAGAATCTCTCCTGGAAGAAGGAAAGCGCAGACTGAAGAGCAGACTCATTCTCACTCTGTCCCTTACTAAGTTTCCCTGCAAATCTAGTTTTCAGAAGACTATCCCCAGTGAGTCCAAAATAATTTGAAATTCTTTAAACAGAAAATAACTGAGCAATAATTTTGATCCAGCCAGATAGCAATCCAACACCATCTCGATATCCCATTATGCCAGTGAATCTGAAAGTCTGCAAAACTTTCCCCATAAACCCCAGTATTCAAGTTTGCAGGAATTTTTTAAACTTATTTTTCTAATCAGTCACCTATTTCTAAATGGTCTGCTTTCAAGGTTGAAAATGGCAGAAGCTTACATCCACAACAGAAAGAAAGGTGGTTTTCTGTGCTAAGCAATGCCTTAACTAACGGCCCATTTATTCTACTTTATGAGCAGAGTATTTGTATATAACCCTGTGTAATGCTGTGGATGTTAATCAACCTTCATGACTTTGCATGCCAGTTTTTTTGGAGCACCTTCCATGTTGGCATAAAGGGGACTTTGTACCAAACAGTCTTCCTCTAGCCCAGCAGAGATCAGCATCAGTTTGCAGCTCAAAAATCTCTTTTTCACAGAGAACATTTACTCTTCAATTCTGGTCTCTTGCTAATGAGACTGAATGTTCAAGGACAACGCCATACCATTCCAAGGTAATCTATGAAAGAGTGCATTTAAATCTACAATTGCAAATGAGCTGTGTTTACCTACTTAGATAAGACAGCCTTGTTCATTTCAATTAGAGAAGGTCAGTTCCAGGCAAATGTAAACTGTCATTTGCAGTTCATCCCTGCAGGACAATGAGATGAGGTAACGCTTCTGGGACAGGTTTCCATCTAAATAAAACTTGACAACTAGTCCCTAACCACAGACCTCATTGTTGCACAAAAGGCCATCTTCAATTGATTTTGGGGAGGGGGAGAAGAGCAGCAAAACCCCATGTTTCAAGAAGATTTGGAATTCAAGCCACATTCCTGTAACTTCTATCCCTTATTCTTGACTTCCACCTGAAGGTAATTGCTGCTGACCTCCTGAGATGCAAAGAGGCAGAACAACTAGTCTAGAAAGCACCAGATTTTATTATCTTGGCAAAACAGACTTATTTGCTTACTGCCCCATCAAATAGATTGTCACATTAAAGAGAAAAGTTAGGTGTCTTCTCCCTGGAAGAGAAACAGCATGTTTCTAGACAGATAGACCACAGGAACCAAGAGGAGGGAAGAGAAATTAAGTCCTGCATGCAGACTGTGTAACAGGAATATGCCTCTCCCCAGCCCCAGCCCACTCTTGTACCAAGGCTCCAGTTTGTGGCTCCATGCAATCTTATAGCTTCCTTCTGGCATATGGAGCCACAGACTGAGAGCCTTAAGCTCTGAAACAAGATCTCAGCATCCCAGCAAGGGAGCAGGGGTCAGGAAAAAACAAAAGGGGGTGAAATTCCTCTTCAGCCCTCTCCATCTGATACACCTGTATGTGCATGAAGCAGTACAGCCCAGATGCCTTTTCTCAATGAGAAAATACATAGATATGAAAGGACACACCTCTATCATTGCACCCTCTTGCTAACATTGTGACAGCATTTTCACCCTGAACAGAAAGAACTTTCCCACCTTGTAAAGAAACAAAAAAACGATACTCCCGTGCCAGTTTTATCACTTTAAAGCTTCTTTCAATCCATCCACATACAAAGGAGGTGTAACTTTAAAAAACTGGGGTACTTGCAGAGCATCTTTAAAAAGAGTTGGTCATGGAACACTCTCACCTTTCACAGCACCAGAGAAAACAACCACTGTCTGAGGGAAATATTTTAGGAAGAACCTGCTTTTGAGACAACCTGGCTAGAAGAGAGCATGTCAAGATGAGATTTAGCTCTAGCATGTCTGTTTACACACATGCACACACACAAAGACTAAGAGGCTGAACTGAAATATTTTTGAGGTCAACCACTACTGAAGCTGACAGAGGGATGAAAGAAGGAGGAGAAAAATGCAATTAAATTCTGGTGCGGTCTTTAGGCATTACTCGGAATGGCTGGCTGAGGCTGCCAAACCTTTAGCAGGAAAAGTGGCTTATCTCCTGGCTTCCCAAATTGTGCCAGAGGTCAGCTGATGAGGTTTCAGGAGTTTGCCAGCTCCATTCCTCTGTGGGATCTTTGGCAGATTGCTCCAGCTGGGCTCCTTCCATCTCTTCCTTTTTTTCCATTTTAGTGTATAGCTCGAATAAAGAAAAGAAGATGAAAGCTTTCAAAGATAACACTGTCTTTCACAAACAGATGCAGAACAAAGCACAGGAAATTCTGAGCAAAGTAAAAAATGAATGTTGTCTGTTCAGGGCTTATCTGGAATGAGTTAGCCTCTTAGTGGACAGATCTGAAACATCACACGGTCCTGACTATGATTGCAATGCTCACTAACAGTCTCATAAGGGGAGGAAACGGAAGGATAAGGGTGGAAATTCAGCTGTCTTTAGCACTCAGAGATGGAAATTCTTTCAGAGGTACCAGAAAAAACACTTAAGAGTTAAGCTTGTCACTGTTACCCCTTGTTGCCCTAAGCCCAAGGCTTCTGCATCTATACTTTTGACTTGACCAACCATACCCGCAGTATAAAATTCATTTAAATTAGGAAACAAAGGGCATCGAAGGCATGTTATTGAAAACATGTATTCACTAATTCTGAATACAACATCACCTTAACTGCTTGTAGTAAATCTGTGCTAGTCAGACACACACATACACACAAAGATTTAAAAATGCAGGCACATTTATTACTATGGAAAGCAATCTGCTGTGACCTAACAGTATATGTACTAGGCTATATTTATTTTTGGAAGACATTCACCCACAAGCTCTGGAATGGATCTGTTATGTGATGAACCTCTCATCATCATCAGTTACTTAAAGAGAGCAGTTATTTCAGAATGGTTTCTTGCAGATCTTAAACCAAAAAGATCCAAATGAAACCAAACTGAAATGTGGAGACATACACTCAGAGCACAGACCAATCTCCCAGGCTGTTATGAGCCGTGAAACAAATGTGACTAATTCCTGCAGAGTTTCATTGCTCTAAAAAAGGGACTGATTGTATTGCTTTTCACATCAGAAATTCTACATTCAGATGTGGATCAATGACATTTAAAATAATGTGACACCAATCTACTGGTGCTTTCAGTTTACTCCACATCACTACAAGGATCCCAAAACCCATTTTGATTGGCATCCCATATTCTTAACAAGTCAAGGCTTCTGAACACAGTAGGGCATTTGAGGTGAAGAGTATGGTACACTGGCAGCTGTGTCAAGCAACTTGCTGAATTGGTTACTGTGCCCATCAGCAGATACAGAATCTCTGCTTTTTCTTCTAAAACCACTTTACTGCCAGGGTTGACACAATAGAGCTTACAGCACACATGACACCTGCTCCAATTAAACACAGCCTAATGGCTTAGAAATGTTCTGCTGAAGCAAATAGTTCTCAAACTCTTTAAAACAGAAAGTAATTTCTAAAACACCCCCACATCAAATAAAAACTGCTGCGGAGGTTCTAGGGCACAAGACAAACCCTTGAAGGCTGAAAACATATTCTCTCTAATACTCTGAAAGCACCCCACAAATGTAGTCTTGCACTAAAAGCGCAAAGCTGTAGAATAATTAGCAAAGGCCTAATTCAAAGCCAAGCAGAAACAGAAATTTCTGTATTTCAGAAAATACAGCTCCCTAGGATTGACTACAGTAAACTTCATTACACAGTCTGTGTGTATGAGTGAAACTTCTCTCTGCACTTACTTGTAATACTCATTTTATTTCCCATTACATTCCCATTTTCTTAATAAAATGGAATATGCTATTTTAATGACAGATTCAGTGGTATGTCTTATTCTCATTTCCAAAATAGGCAAACTAGAACTGACAAAAGGTACAATTTTTGACAGAGCTGGCAATCCTGTGACATAAAACGACCACCACTTTTTTGGTTGTAAATACCAGCCAAAAAGATGCCATGGTGCAAATTTAGGCTAGAGATTTTACGGTCGATAAAGAGAGAATGAAACAGTTTGTCTGTCCACACTCAAAGGTGCTCTCCAGACTGCTGATACAGATAACAAACCCAAGGCAACAGCTATGCAGAATTATCCTGAGTCAAGGAAAACAAAACTGTTTTCTCTGTTGATGTTCAGGCCAAGTTTTGTCTCATGGAGAGCAAACACAACAAATGTCACCACTATGTAAGTGGTGAGTTTTGGGGCTTTTGTTTTGAGTGGGGTTTTGGGGGTGCTGGAGATGGTTGATAGAATCATAGAATATCGTGAGTTAAAAGGGACCCACAAGGATCATTGAGTCCAACTCTCAGCCCTGCACAGCACCATCCGCAAAAGTTGCACTATTCCTGGGAGCATTGTCCAAACACTTCTCGAACTCTGTAAGGCTTGGTGCTATGATCCCTTCCCTGGGAGCCTGTTCCAGTGCCCAACCACCCTCTGGGTCAAAAACCTTCAAATATTCAACCTTCCCTGACACATCTTCAGGCCATTCCCTTGAAACCTGTCACTGGTCACCAGAGGGAAGAGATCAGTGTCTGCTCCTGCTCTTCCCCTCACAAGGAAGTCACAGACTGGGATGAGGTCTTCCCTCAGTCTCCCGTTTTCCAGGCTGAACAGATCCAAGTGCCCTCAGCTGCTCCTCATATGGCTTCCCCTCAAGGCCCTTCACCATTTTCGCAGTCTTCCTTCAGACTCTCTAACAACTTTATATATTTTTTATATTGTGGTATCCAAAGCTGCACACAAGACTTGAGCTGAGGCTGCAGCAGAGCAGATTGGGAAAATCACTTCCCTAGACCAGCTGGCAATGGGTTGGTTTTTATTTCGTTTTTAAGAGAAACCTAAACCTAACACCTACACTTGTGAAGCACTTTTCAATAAACTTTTAAGCTGAACCTTTTTTTGCACATATTCCTGGCAACTGTTGTTCCTTCTTGCATCTGAGGTTGTGGTTAGACGAGATGACTGCGCCAATCCTAAGGCTGTGGTTAGGCAAGATGAATGTGCCAAGTCAAGCAGCTTGCTACTATCTAAAGGGCGGAGGAGTCTGATATCCTCATCCTCCAGCTTTAAGTCAAAGTACTGTGCTCCCCCATTTCCACCAAATGAACACATGGTGCTCACCTGACCTCTTAATGAACATGTGTAGCTCATTTAACTAGAAAAAAATTACTTCTTATTTTAAGTATTTTTTCTCTGGGCTAGTTTTTTGCCACATTAGTACTCTGGACTGGCTGAACTGCATGGGCAGAAAAATGGCAGAGCCAGCAAAAGGCACAAGGTGAAAGGAGAGGGGCCAGACCCATCAGCTACTGCTGAACTCTTTCTCATCTTTCCTCAACTTATTTATTTTAGGCCTACAATAACTCAGTCTGCTGCAGATAATGCACACGCCTCTGCAGACTCTTCAATGCCATTTTCATTTTCTATTACCTATGATTAGCTATACGCAAGGAGGCATGATTATTTTAAGAATTTGTTTGCCTAGAAATGCATTCAGGAGAAACAAGAGCTCTTTTTAGATGGTCACGAAATAAGTTTTAAGAAAATTAATTACACAATTTCTCTGTTTCACAGGTTAAAGAAATATCCATCTCTGTCACATTTGAGAGGAACAGGAATATGGGTGTCCTGTGAAAGAAAATTTTCTATCAGTCTTGCTAAACACTGAAACTTTATTAAGACAGGAGCACAATATGGATGCACATAATCAAATTCGGTTGACATTACTGAGGGCATAATTTGACCAGCAAAATTTTTTATAAATGATGATGATGGAAATGGCAAAGAAGAACCTGCGTCAGCCAATGAACAAGCAAGTCCCTGACAGGCTCAAAATTAGTTCTATTCTAGAAAACAAAGAAAGGAAAAGAGACTTGGAAATTTTCAATTAAGCCCAACTCAAACATCCTGTTATTTATTAATCTTTAAATTCACTTGACAGCAAGCACCAAAGTGAAAGTGATGTTGAGTGCCATGACAAATTTGCTCAAACGCTTATTTTCTGAACCTTTGAGCTGAAAACATCTATATTTAATCACAGTTTAAAACTAGCCAAAAAGGCTGTTTACTCTGAATGTAAAGGGAAAATACTGCAAAGTTGAAAGAGGTATTTCTGTTTCTGTAAATGCATTTTTTAAATCCACTTACAGACAAGGGTCCTTGGCACAGTTACAATCTTCTATTAAGCTTAGGAGACAGACAGACATTACCCACTGTCAACAAATGCAATCTCACATCACTGATGGAATGAAAAGCTCCCTAGACAAACGTTAGCATAAAAACTTCTTGCAGTACTTACATGCAGCCTTCAGAAATAAGAGAGATGAAGTTATCAGTAAATCTGAACCATCACAGTGAATGAAGAGGGCTGTTTTCTTTTTCAAAATTGAAGGCTGAGTACCAACCCAGCCAGGGAAGGAGACTCACACTGCTCTGGGCACACAGAGGTGCAGCTGAAACAACAGCACTTCCCTAAGGGCTGCCATGTTTTCATCTGCAGGAGTCAGAAGAGAAGAGATGTGGTCTATGGGAAGACATGGTTGCCCAGCTGGCAGCTACTGCCATCCTCTCTTAGTTAGCTTTTGGCAGATAATACATGGCACTGACCTGAAGCACCCAGCTTAGCAGTGTTTAGGCATTTCTACCACATCTGTTGCGATTTTCATGCCATCTACATGGCCAGGAAAAAGAGGTTTCACCAACAAGCTGAAGTCCCATGCCACCCTATCACTGGGCACCTTCTTTTCAACATGGCTCACTGGGGAGCATGGACAGAAACCCCCATGCAGTGAGCAGAAAACATTTGAAAACACATGCATCAATGACAAAAAGAACTGTTTTCAGACTGCACTGCTGCCTGTCCCAGCTGGCTTGAACAGCCAGTGTGGAAGCCAAGGGATGGGCAGAACCCAGGAATAAGAACTTGGTTCTGCCACTGAGTCTGGTACCACAGTCCCACCAAGAACTGTCTCAGAGAGTCTTGCCTCTCAGTGTGGAGAAGTATCATTTGTGGAAAAAACAAGCAGAAGTCACATGAACTTTTGTGTGGGAATGGCTGAGGGCAGAAGCAGACCAGTACAAAGTGATGCGGTCTCCCATCTCTGGAGGTGTTCAAGAAACAACTGGACATAGTACTTACTGCTGTAGTCTAGTTGACAAGGTAGTGATCAGACAAAGGCTGGAAGCCTTTTCCAACCAAAATGATTCTGTGATAGGAGAATGGGGCACCAGGGGCACTTTACGGTCCAACCACCACCTCCATCCACGTGCTGATATGGTTCCCACTCCATTTAAAGAACATACATAAAATAAGTAAGTTCCTTTAGCAACCTTAGATGTAAGGTGAAATCTCTCAGAATAGTAAAATTACTTTTTTTTAAACTTATCTCTTTATTTACTTAATGAACAAAACTTGAAAATTCTGCCTTAAACCAAAGCATTCCCTGACATACATTTAATTTCCCAAACAAGTTATGCCTGCTGTGAGCTTAACCTAGATGACGTTATCTGGAAACTGCCTGACACCTTTCTAGGACAAAGTATATCTGGTGAAAACAAATTATCTCCTTGAATAATTCTAATGTCTGGTTTGTCATCTCTGTAGATTAACTAACCATCTTAAACAAATAAGGAAACTTTGTCACTTTTTCCATTCAAGAAACGCACTTCTGCATCACAGATTTCTTTACTGCGAGTCTTGAAAAACATAACTTAAAGTCTTAGGTCATAAAAGTTTGCTTTATGATATAGTCTTTTGAGGGTACTAGAATTACTCTCATCAACAGATTGCAAGCCATTATTACATCTTCCAGTGCCTTTTTTTATAGCCCTAGCTCACATTTTAAGCTGCACAAGAAGAAAACAATTTCCCAAAGGATTTAGTTCTCCTTTTAGATGAGGATCTGTTAAAATTGGTATCACTATTCCAAACACCAATCCCTATTCTTAAAATCCTAACGCAAATGACAAGCAGCAGTAATCAAAATCACTGAAGAAGTCCCACTGGGTTTCTCCAGCGCATGACCTTGTTTCCATAATCAGAGTTCCAGTATCCCTTTTAGGGCTGCAGAGAGTTTCTTGACAACCAGCACAAGCACCTCCCTCAAATTTATATTCCCATGGGCTGAAGAGGAACATGTAGGAAACAAAGGCATACTGTACAGTGTTAATCTATACTCTGCAAATATACAGAGTCAACATAAACACAAATGCACTGATACAATAATCACTGATACAAAAACTAAAATATACCAATTTCTCTTTAATCGGAGCCACTTAAGTAACAGGGTTTCAGACACAAACTAAAAATAGTAGGGTTATTTTCAGGATAACAAGTAGATTTAGTAGTCAGACAGAGACAGCTATGGTATTATCATGCATAAAATTGCCAGAAGTAATTTCAATTTTTATTTATTTTCAATTTAATTTTTATTATCCAGAGGCACTGAAGTTAATTGTCTCTGCACCACCACCAGCACATTAGAGCTTGCAGAAACTTTAATACAGAAAATACTTCTGTTAATAGGTTCATCGTCCACATTTAAAATTAATTTGCTTTTCACACTATCAATCAAAGAGGCACCATTATTCCGGCTACCAAATTATTAATGCTACTATTGAACTCACCAGATGAAATACAATTGACAATCATTTTCATACAAGTTTAGCTGCAGCTTCACAAACACTGGCAAAGGAACTTTTGTAGCATGTTGATCAAACTTCAGCCACTCCAAATGCATAAAAACTTCTTAAAGACATAAGTTGCAAGGAGCTGGGGTACCTTTTACTTTTCTCTATCGCTACAAATAAATACTTTCTACTAAAACACAGTACGGATTGCAAGTCTATGAATAAGTAAACGTAAGGAATGGCAGTTCTAAAACTAGACCAGAGAATGTCTCTCTGCATCTGTAGATGGCACAAAGATGAAATCCTGCTACCCAGCTGTTTACAGTCCCCTCAGCTACTAGAAGCACACAAGACCAATCCATATTCCTGCACAGAGCAGGGAGTTCAGAGAGCCTGAATCCCTCTCACACCTTTCCACTTTTGAAAATGGTTACATTTGCCAGGTACTGAAAGGTGACCTATTTGTTTTTCAACAGTCACATAAATAAATGAATTAAAAAATGGGTCACTCACATAAAACTATGTTTAAGCGCATGCTACCCTTTGGAGCAACATGCAAAAAACAATGGATGTGGCCTGCAAGTTGAATGAAGGACACCTACAAGGAAACATTTTTTCCTCCCAACAGTATGAAATCTCAGATCTAGGACTCATCCTTAAAATACTACACATTTCCCTGAATTCAAAATAGCTCAGTAATTTCTCAGGATGACCTGCTTTTTTCCCAGTCCATAGAGACCCATGGATTTGAAAAATATATGGCTACTTTTTTTTTTAATGTAACGAACAAATTGCATTTTCAGATAGATTTTCTTTATGTCACTGCACAATAACAATCCTCCTCCCTTTTGCTCATTTTTCTATGCATAATGAAACATTCTTCTAAATATCAATGACTAAAAAAATGCTCTTGGACAGAGATGTTGAAACAGAACAATGCCAAGACAGGATTTTCAAAAAATCATTTAGCAAACAGAAGGAGCAACATGAAATATCATTCTGGCTCAAATAAAAAACCCAACACTCAAATAGCTGGTCATCTATTTCTGTGAAGGAGAAAAGCTCTGAAGATGTGAGCTCTGCTGGTGCCAGGGGAAGCCAGTGGCATACTCCATGTCTGGTGCCTGCATTGACACAGCATTCCCAGCCAACTTACTTTTTATCTAAGCTGCCTTTGGAAAAACTAGACACCATGCAAACCTCAGTCATCCCGTAACCTGGCACATCATCAAAGCCTCCTAACACACAATTACTGTGCTTCATGTCTTTGGACTTTTTTCCTTTGACTAAACAAAACCCCCACAATGGAATAAAAAAACTTTCCAACAGAATTTGTGTTTGACAGAAGATCAATGATGCACAGGTGTTGGAAGGAAAAAAGCCAACAGGAAAAGCTGTTTTGTGTACACCTCCAAGCTTATAAATGGCTTGCTCTTAAACCTAGATGCCCCTTCCCATCAGATCAGCATTTGATACTATTAAAGAAGACCTCAGACTTCTGAGTTCAGTAATCACATTAAGGAGTTTGCAATTTCTTACGCAATACAGTGACTTTATCATGCTGCTTGTAGTTATCCAGCCATTCCCCCGTTTTTTTTGCCTTGTTGGCATGTCAACAACACAAGCCACATATAAATATGAATAACCTACCAAGGCAGCACCCAGCTGCTGCTTTAATGCATTAGCACATGTATAGTTATGCACATGCCTAAAAGGAACTGCCATAAACCTCCATAAAGAAACAAATAAGCTCTTGTGAGTGAAAACTGTAAGCCTGCCCAGAAATCCGAATCCTGCTAGTCATCACTTTCAAGGCTCAAGCCAGCATGACAAAGCCTTTTCAAGTAAGGGTCTAAGTGAATCTGAAAGAGACACACTTTATATTCACCTCTCAGGATACCACAGATTTATATTCACCTCTCAGGATATCACAGATGTTGTAAGCAAGCTTTAAGGGAAGCAACAGATAATAACTGACTAGAGCATTAAAGAAATAAAATTCAATTCCTTTCAAGCTCCTGTCCTCTAAGCTTGTCTGCATCTCCTTTTAATACTTTTAAACAACTGCTCTGTGAACAACTAAACTAGGAGAGTCCAATGTCACAGTACTTGTGTCCTCTCTGCCCTTTAACTCCAGATGAAGATCCTATGCTACTTCACCTGTGGACTTGGATCACTCCACAGATAGATGCTACTAGCAAGCCAGTTTCTTGCATCTAAGTGACAGTATGTAAATTCTGTCCAAGTGTACTTCCCCAAGGCAACTGAAGCCAATCACCTCTAAATGGTTACCTTCTCTGCTGACATACCCAGCATATCAGGAAGCAGACTGACTAGAAAGGCTCCTTTTCTCTGGATTTGCAGCCTGTCCCTGTCCTTCAACCTGCCCTTCACCCTGATCCTGACCTAAACCATTAGCCAGAAACCAAAACATACAGATTCTTCAACCTGGGCATTTCAAGCATTCCAGAAACAAGTTCCTCTGTGCAAATCAAAAGGGCACAGTGTATGCCAGATGGCACACTGGTCTGCCTCCCTGCTACAGCATGGAAGAAGGACTGAGTCCTTCCAGCAGTACCACAGAGGTGTCTCACCGTTCACTGCCTTGAGGCTCCCGCTAATGCCATCGCTGTGCTGCCGCTTCTGTGCATTCTTGAACTCCTTCAGTGATAAATAAAGGACCTTCCGCACCACCCTCTCCTCTGACCAGGGAATCCCATCACTGTCATCCTAAAGGAGATGGAAACAGAAATGAGACATTAGCTGCATGCACCTGAAGCAAAACAAAAATCCAAACAAAACCAAATAAACCCCCAAAGCCTATGGCTACACAGATTCTTTTTAATTCAGTGGGAAAAAAAAAGAAAGAAAAAAGAAAAAAAAACCTGAAAGAATACTATGTAAGAAAATGCAACCTGATCAGCTCTAACAGAGAACAGAAATATAAGTATTATCAAATCAGAGCATTAGTCCCTCTAATCCTTTATTCTGCAAACAGCAGTAGGCATCTACCAGGTGTTACGCAGGAGGTAAAACTGAATTGTTAAAATCCTTATAATGAATCCCTCATTGAGAAATTTATCACAGCCAGGAAATGTTCTCCCAGATAATTAAGAGGAGGGAAAAAAATCTCAACAAAACACTAAAATTAATGTTGCAGAAATTGAAGAGGCAAGTTTGGTGAACCAACTCCTCTTGTTGCCATTTTGACTTTCATTTGTGTCTCTTGGCTCAGGTTATTTTTCTTTCTGGTTTAGTGTTTTGCATTAATTGCAATGTTACAATGAAGTTGTATATTGATAACAATGAAGTTATTCTATATTTATCTCATCATAAAGCCAAGTGAAATTTGGCTCATGGGGAATATATTTTCTACTTTATTTTTAGGAGACAAATGCTAATTTGTCAAAAGGAATACTAGTTATGTCAAATTCAGTACTCACTTTAGTTAAAAGATTAACTCCTTGGAAAAGTATGTCCCTAAAGCCTTTAGCATTCAAATAAATTGAGTCAGCAAATTGATATAAAAACATAATTGACACAGGAAGTCATAATATTTCCATAAGCCCCGTAATTGTCTTGGGGTCTTTGGAAATCACTACTTGAGCATTCTTGCCCTTCAAAACCTCAGGGGCTACATCATTGCCAAAGCAAAAGATTTACATTTCTAGGCAGACCTTAAGTGGTAAGTGTACCACAGCGTACTGACACTGTCACCTCATACTGGAAACTCCACAAGCCCCATCAGCAATCCCCACCAGGAGGCAGGAGAGCTTAAGACCATCCATGTGCCAAAGAAAAGATAGACACCGCCAACTTTCAAAAAAATAAGCAGAGTTTAGGGTGACCAGCGATAGCTTTTTCTTTGCTCTTCTAGTGACATATTGGCATTCAGCTGCTGAATTGTGATCAAAAACATTTCCACCCCTCACCCTCCCTCCCAAAAAATTCTAGGATGAATTACTTGGCAGGGGTTAAAAAACAAAACAAAACAATCCCCAACAACAAAAAAAGCAACGCAATGAGTGCAGTGAAAGCAGCAACATTTTGGCAGCAGGATGTGCACTTCGCACGAGGGACAAGCTACTACACTTTGAAGAAGGCTGAGCTATGCCTAGAGAGTTTTAAGAGTACAGGCAGCTCTGGGCCAAGAAATCAAACTTTGTAAACCAACACTCACAGTAAAAAAAAAAAAGACAAAAAATCTCTCAGCAAGCATTTTAAAAGGAGTAGTACATCCAGTTATTTTGTCAACAAAGGTTTACACAAACAACTTTGGCTTACCATTTTGCTGCCAACGCAGCTTCAGCTCTTACCAGAAGCAACACTAAACAGAGAGGGCTGCAGCCTACTTTTAACAAAGCTAGCCCAAGGATGCCCTCATTTACACTCCCACCAACAAAGGCCCAATGGGACATCATGCGTTTCTGTTTTCATGGGAACTACTTAAGTCCTTAAAGGAGTCAGACTCAATTAGGAAACAGTCATAAGCACCTCTAGCCCCTGTCCATGTTATGGACACAGGCCTGTGGACACCACTCACTTGCTCCACTGGCATTCGTGCTGGAAGCTGCCACAGAAACACTCATTGGTTCCTGATCTCACTGGCCCTTTTACCCTGGAAAAAATCCAGGAAAATTAAAAAAAAAAAATTAAAAAAGCAAACCCAAAATAAATTAAATCCACTCTGTTACAGTGTCTCACTGCAAGAAGCACGTGGCAGCGTTTGCTGCTTCAACAGTGATAGGGTGAAACCTCCAGATAGGACTGGTCTTTAAATCGGCGTCTGCTGAGCACAGGACCTGTGCCCTGGCACCAACTGGCTGCAGTCCCTCCTGTGGAAGGGAAGGAGGCCACAGGAGTCCCTCCTGTGGAAGGGAAGGCACTCAACACTCCACACCAGCGTCCTCTGGTCTAAGCCACCTTCCTTGAAGCGCCTGGAGTCATCTCCCTCTCCCCAGGCAATGTGCTGGGTGGCAGTATGTTGGAAGCAAAGCATGTCGTGCAACCTGGTACCAAATTTTCTGCCAGCCAAGGTGTGTTCCTGGTGCCAGCAACATGCAGGGCACGGTCCCACCAGCCTGGGGGCTGCCTGGGCATTAGTGCCAGCAGCCAAGAGATGGGGCCCAGAAGGTGGGAACTAAGGCCTCAGCTCCTCCTGAAGGAACTTCACACCACACTCAATTCCTGAAGCTGTAAAACTCCAGATTAACCATACTGGCTTCATCTGGCCCATGAGACAGCAGTGCTGCCTCTAGAAATACACATGGAGAGTCTCTCCCCACCAGAGCCCCCACCAGCACAGTCGTGTCCAGGCTGCAGCTGCTGACCTGCATGCACTGCTCTGCTGTAGGCTTCCCCTGCACACACCACCCAGCTTGAAAAATACTCAAGTTCTCCAACACCATGTGCTGTCCAAGGTCAGCAAAATAAAGGGCTATGCTGCTGCCAACTGTATTCACATGGCTCCATACTGCAGGAGCAATAAAAAGGTTTCACAATCGCCAAGCGCATCTTCACTAGAGCCTATGGCACAAAAGCAGCTGAATGCTGGAGAGCAGCTGACTTAGAGCCCAGCTGAGCCACAGCTCCAGCTCCTCACACATTTAACCATAATTACATGGGTCAGATTGCCTCTGCCTCATCACCCAACTGGAGGGAGAGCTGTTGTGTGCTTGTGTGCCTGCTCTGCACTCCCACCACCACCAACTCCAAGAGTTATCTCACTTTAGCAAAACACACACACACCCAAAACTGTTAAGAAATATAGTCAAGTGAAAGCCTTGAGGAACTTATTCTATGTAACTTCTCAACACCACCCTGCTGCCCCCACCCCCAGTCGAAGCCCGAAGAGAATGACTCAACTGCTGCCTTTAAATATTTCCACAGGGAGTAGAGATTTGTTAATAGATGGCTCTCAAGGCTGGCAGAGAGGGGTATAACATCCTCCAACAGCTGGAACTCGATTCAGAAAAATGTAAGACAGAATTAAAGAACAATTTCTGCAACTGTGCAAGTAATTACCCATTGAAACGACTTATGGGGAACTAATGGATTGTCCATTATTGACTCAGACCCAAAAAAGGACTGAATAACATTCTTAAACTGTAGGTTCGTCACCACAAGCCCACAACCTTCACTGTGCAGGTTAGCTGAGATGTCTTCTGCCTCCCAATATGACAATAAGATTACCTTATAAACTCAGAATAAAAGTAACAGGGAAACCCTGGAGCAGAATTAAGAAACACAACTGCATCATTTCCTTTAAATTAAAATTAAAAATAAAAAAATCATGCCACCTTCTTGGTTATGCCATTTCAGAGAACCAAACATTGTACATTTATGTCTGAACTTCAGTGACCATAGTACATGTTTAATCATTATACAACAATAATGAGATTATATATACACACATCAATGCATAATGTGTATATTTTTGCAAAGTAAACAAAATGTGCACCATCTGTACCTTTCACCATTCACCTACACCTTAGGTGCTTGTTCCCTGCAGTTCAGCTGCCTGGTGTGCACGTGTGGCCTGCACAAAGCCTTCCTATTTCCAAAATTATACTCAAATAATAATTTTTAAAAAGCAGAAACAAGGGGCAGGCTTAACACCACCTCCTGAGCAGGTGAAATGTCATCCTGAAATCATGACAGCTGCTGAGCTCCTTGGGCAGCAGCAGCAGCATGACTCAAGCTTCTCCCTTAATTCACTGCAGATACAGTGTTCTTCAGCCTGGCCCAGCCTTGCTTTAAGCAAACAGGAGTCATAGTTCACAAGGTAAAACAAAGCTGGAACAAGGGAGAATGCATGCAGCAATCCCTGTTATTTGCTTTAATTTTTATGTAAATACTTTTACAGCAGTGATGGTTTTATTTGAAAAGTCAGGACTTTGTAAGGTACAAAGATACTTACAAGCATGTGTGTTATGATTCAATGAGGCTGGCATGCGTCCAACTCTCTCTTTGGGTCTTTCCCAGGCACGCATCTCCTAACCTCATTCTTCATGCCAGGTAGCGAAAAGCAAAACAACAAAAACACAAGCTCCCTCTTTTTTCTTTTTCCAGCACTGCATCCAACACTTGGTTAAAATCCCTGTGGCACCCAGTACCCTAAATGAATATGCTTTCATGGTTCAACAGCCCCCAGAGAGACTTTCCTGCAGATGTAAGAAGGTCACTTTGAAGCAATGGGAAAAATAAACCACAAGTTTCTACCCTTTCCTCAAGGATATTTTTGAAGGAGAACTATTTCAAAGGGTGGTTTTTACTGCATTTATAGTAACATTAAAAAAAAAAAATGTCTTTTGCAGGAAAAACAGACAACACATTTTATCGATCATACAAATTACTTTTCAGCTAAAGGACTGAGATGGAAATGTTTGTTTACTAGATTAAGACTTGCGACAGATTTTTGCCTTTTGGCTGTATATTATCAATGGAAAACAGTTATACCTGTTTTTCTCTGAAAGTCAGATGGAGGAGGAATTGGTGGAAAACCCTGATTCACCTTCAGAGGCTGAGAGAGATCCTTCCGTGCAGTCTTGGGTGAGTTAATGCTGTTAAGTGTGATTAGTACTTATTAGCAATTACCTTACTCATTTACAAAGCCTAATTTCTTGGTATGTGTATGGCACAGAGTGAACCTCATGAGGAAGTGCCAAGTCTTACTGCTGTATGAACACACGTACTGCCCCTGCTACTGTGTTAGCAAAGGTCTCTGTGGTATCCCAAAGTTCCACCAGCCTCCTCAGCATCCCAAATACACATCGCAGAGGGAAAGCCCACTGCTGGCCCATCGGTTTAACCTTCCTCTCCGAGTAACCTGCAGGACCCAGGGGGCTGTTCCACCACCAGACAGCAGGAGCTCTTCTCAGCACAAACTCCTAGGAAAAGTCTGAACTTCCATGGTAACAATTTGAAACCAGACTGTAACATATTCAACTGAAACTCCATAAATAAAAGATTTTTTTCACTATGCTCCTTCTGGCAGTTATCATGCTGCTTGGACTTCTTACAGCCAAGCAGAGCATAGTGCAAACTAGTTATACTCATATATATCCACAGTAATATCCTAGTAGTCTTTCACTTACTATCAAGGTCCCTCCACTACGTTCTCTCAGAATAAAGTTCACACTTATTTAATATTTAACCTTTTAATCAAGTTTAACTATCCAGACAGGATGTAGCAGCTTCTCATTTAAAACAAACTGCTTATATTCAGTGAGAAAAAAAAAAAAAAACCTCATGAATGGCTTACGTTGATGACGACTGATACAGCTTGGAGACTTTATAGTGGAGTGACTCATGCCTTCTGGAAAATGTAATCTGTTCTGTCTAGTTTAGGAAAACAGGTCATGTTTTTAAAATGTGCTAACCAACATGAAGAAAGGGGAAGTTTCCTTTATTAATGGCTCTGTTTTAGCATTTAAGTCTATCTGGTAATTATAGCTACTTTTTGCCCTCGTACTTACAGAAAACTTCCGCAAAGAACTCACATTACATATTACATTACAGATCCCGACTCGAAGAACCAATGTTATCACGGCAAAGAAAAAGTGGAAGAAAACAAAAATCTCTCTTCTTCCTGCCTTAGCACTTCTACAGCTTTCAGCCCCTGCAATCTCCAATTGGTCTGCACTCTTTCACTGCCTTCTGCTGCACCAGGGACTGCATTTCCTCCTTTCAGATGAATTCTGAAGAGTAGTATGGGAGAGAAACACTCTGGGTTTTGCATCACTAAAGGCCTTGGGCATTTTTAAGCCCAGTGAGCTTTAACCTGCTCTTGCAAAAATACATTATGGTAGAAGAGTTACAGTTAAAATCTCCAGGTACAAGTTATTCCCAGAACTGAGGTATAAAAAATGTCTCCTAAATTTATCTTAGACCTAATAATGAAATAATTAACAGTTGGTTTGTGTGTTGTTTCTTATACCTAAACTTAAGAGGCCTTGATGATGTTTCTGCACCACTAGAAAACTATTACTTAGTATTAAACTAGTGAAAGCTTACAAGCTGTCAACTGTTTCCCATATAGGTCCACTAAGATAAATACCAAAAAAAAAAAAAAGTGAAAAGATGAAGCCTAAACAAATCCAGAGTAAAGACAGGTCTAAAGTTTCTTAATTTATCAACTTGCAGTACAACTTCAACATCTCACTGATAGCACTGACTCCACAGCTATGACTTTCTTAGGCCAGATTAGGAATCTAAACAATCATTTTGCACCCAAAGCATCTGAGCTTCGGGACCTGACATGAACCGAGGGTGGTAGTGTGCTGGTAGAAAGAGGTATGGAGGTGTAAGGTAATTATTCAGACCTCGGAAGTGGTTTTGATAACCAGCTTCATTCACCTGGCATCACACTGGATGCACCTGCTCCAAATCCAATGCCAGCATTAGCACTTAAGTGCCTATTTGACCAGTTTGATCGGAAGAGTGAAAATCTCGTCCCAAGAAAAATTACTGTCTTCATCCAGATCAGCTTTCTTATTCCTAACCGCATGACCAAATGGTGACTACTGCTGGGGCTGAGAAAAAGTGATTGTGCCTATGCATAGCTACTCACACTTGGAGGGATGCAAGCCCATCACAGCACTGAAACATGACAACCATGATAAGGGAGGGAATCAGAGTTTCAGGAATCACATGTATTCAGGAAATGAAAGCAACCTTGCTGTAATGTAACTACTGTGAGCCCCAAATATCTCACTGTGTTCTGATGAACCTTACCCACTTTTTAAAAAATGGATTATGTACTTTAGAGAAGTGAAAGAGAAATATAAAGGGTGGCAGGGCATCTGTTACAGAGGCAGGGCCTGCAATGATTCAGATAGGTCACAACCTGATACAGTACCATTTTCTGGCTGAGCATCATGTATAGACAATTTATGCCCGAGCAAAAGCTCTGACTTGATAAATAGGTTCTTACCTGCTGCTCTCTTCAAATGAAGGGAACACCTCCCAAAATACATTGAATTATCTTTGAAAAGGTATGCTGTATACAAATACATCCCTCCCAGGCAGAAACCAAAATAATTTAAGCATCATTTCCTGTTGGTGAACTGGTCTAAATCTTTTTTAAAAGAAAAACAAACAAACCAACCTGATGGGTGATGTTTACACTACACATCTTCACTTCTCTGAAACACCATGGAATAAGGTATATTTATTTTTGATTACATAGTATAAAAAAATTAAAGCTGAAATTGGATTAGAAACTTCTGCTGAAAAACAATTTATTGCATAACACAACTCTGACAGCCTGGGTTTCTGGCCACCAACTGAGCCTTTATAAAAATCTGCTGGGCAGCTGCCAAATCAGCTCTCTGAGTCTTGTCATGCCCGACATCTGAGACAGTAGTCAAGACAGCCACATGTCCCGTGCCATCCACAGCCCCGCACTTTTACGGTTAAATGATAGTGTGAAAGAACAGAGAAGTATGAGCCATTAAACACACAAAGGTAAAAGAATCCCTTGCAGCTGCAGATCTGACAACTCTGATCATGCTGCAGAGGACCAAGAGCCACAACAGGATTTCTTCTTTTTCAAAATCTGGTATTAATTTGAACATAAAAGCAGCTTAAGAAGAGGGGGGAAAGTGAAGCAAGAAAGGCAGCAAGCCCCAAAAAATGTCTGCAAACCTAGCTGAAAATCACTGCCATTTATAAATTTTACATTCCAAATATTTTTACTCTGTCTCCAGTCCTAATTAAAACTCTCCACCAAGTACACTTCAGATAGCCACATAAAACCGTGTATGCAAAGAGTATTCAGCAGCTCAAGATAATTAAATTCAAATATATTCTAATTAATTTCATTTTGATTCAGTTTGTATTTTTATAAAGGTGTTTGAGCTCCAGAATGTAGTCATATGAATACAGTCCAATAAAAAGCATTTTCTGCAGTATAAATGTCTGCTAATAAGACCTACCAATGTCTATGGCTAATCCAATCCTGCTGCATATTGCTAATAATATTAAGACTTTTTTCCACCCTCAACCAGAAAGCCTGATCCTCAACCTGAAAAACACTAACCACTCTGCATGCCAAAACAGTGTATAGGTAGTAGGGAAGAGAGAAAGATAAAACTGGTGTGTTATAAATTTGCCTTTAGTATTTAGATGGGAATTTCAAGAGATCTAATTTTTTGGTGTCTCACAGTGTCTGGAAGGTTGGTCAATGGTGTCAGTATTTTAGAGAAGCTGAAGAACTGTTGATGTGTTTAGCACTCATCCTCACACGTACAACAGGAAGTGTTTACACTGTGTTACCTGGATGCTGAAGCCTTGCCTATGACACAGGAAAAGATCTGCTCATCCATCTGCTTTCTAGGACTATAGTGTTTGTGTATATATATATATATATATATAAGCAAAAATGCGCATCTGCGAACACACTACTCAGATTGCTCCCTCAGTGAAATAAGCACACCAGTCCAAACTGCTGGATATGACCCTGTACTCACCCCCATTTAATCCTTTACAGTATAAAAGGGTTTCACTAGTTTTAAAAAAATAAAGAGGAAATCTTGGCTCACCTGACTCACTTTGATGGCACTGTAGCAGTTCATGCCTACATGAGTAGCTCTGCAAGAGGACCATGGCCAGCAGCGAAGAGTGTTGCATTACCAAAGCTGGGCCATGGCAAACTCTACCCACACAGTAACTTGCACTTTGATGAACCTGCAAGTTTGCATAAATGTGACCCAAAGCAGGTCTGGGTGATGCAAGGAGTCCCTTGTCTTAGCTTTGAAATGTTCAACTTCATTTCTTCCCCTTTTATGTCAGTCTACCGGATATCTGTATTTCAGGCAATCATCAGGTTTAAAAATAGATTTAAAGAAAAAAAAAAATCTGGTCAATCTTTTAACCCAGGGAGGGGCAATGACAGTCAAATATGCTAAACCTACTGCTGTGAAGCCTCAGGATACTGGTGCCTGAATCAAATTTACTGAGCCTGATGAGGAAACCAATCAGTTGAATTGACACAGCCTCCTGGGATGGACACACTGACATTGCACTAAAAGTGCAACATGTTGATTTTACTTGATGTACTACCCAAAAAGGGAGATTTCTATTAGAATAATCTTGTCCTTGTTTATGTTCCCAACTGTAGGAATATCCTTTAAAGCTAGGAGAGAAGTATCCATTGAAGCTGGGAGATGTAAGTTAAGCCTATACTTTTTGCTTCTAAGCTAATTAAAGGGCACGTATGAGGAGACTCTAATCTACTCTAAATGTATTTTCAGGTCAGTGTAGTTATATCAGTAAATTTTCTGCACAAAGATAAGCTATATAAGCAGTGGTCACCTACACCTTAAGGCTTTTCAAAGCTCACTCTTCAGTATTAAATACATCTGGCTTCCAAAATATTACCCAAACAAGTCACAAATTTCAGACTGAGCAACACCAAAGTGCTGCTTTGCCACTCCCAAGCTCCGTAAGACCTGTTTGGGCTGGCATTCAATCCCCTCATCCCTCCTCCACTCCATGATCAACGGCAACAGTCAAACTTTACTAGAAATATTAGAAGTACAAAGACAACCATTAAGCTTTTAAGTGCACTAATTGACATTTTAGCACTTACAAATCCATCTATGTGTTCTATCACTCAATTTAAAAGACTTCATACCCTGCCTGGTAAGAGTTCCCTGTGTTTTTAGAGGGCAGAGGGGGATTTTCAAAGCTATTTTTTTCCCTCAGACAGAATTTTAGAGAATTCAAATTACAAATTTAATGCGCTTCAAAAAGTAACACATTTCACAAAATTTAAGAGCTCTTCCATAAAAGCCGTAAATGGCATCACAGCTATAACTCACAGGCTTCTAAGCTCCAGTGAATTCAGCAGCTGTTGCGGCACGTTGAAGCCAAATCATTGTTACCTTCTCACCACCACAACTGAAAACCCCAACTATGATATTACTAACTGCATGGTGCTACATGAAAATCAAGAGGGAAAAAAGGAACCCCTGCATGATTTTGCAGCTCCTTCCTTCCTCCTTCACAAAGCCAGCATAAAAGAGATGCTAAAACCATGAGGGACTGCTTTAGGTTTTCCTAACAATGACTATCCTACAACAGGATTCAGGACAGGGAAGCATTTCAGAACAACCATCCCCATGGATGCTGTAACATCAGAGGATACAGCACCCCCCTCCCCAGGTATGGTGACTTACAGCAGACAAGCTGCTACCCATGGCCAAGTCCTGCCTCTGATTAGAGATGAGCATTCTCAATGACAGCAGGTCTGGACCCTTCTTCCATTACTGTCACATACCAACATGTTCACCTTCTGTTCTGTTAGAGAAATTCTCATTCAGTCCCAATATTTAAGGCAACAAGAAAGATCAAATTAAATTCCCAGAGTTTTAAGCCATTCAGTTCATTGCTAGATCTATTTTAGGGTCTGAGGCTGACAGCCACCCCCACAGAATCTGCACGCTAAACAAGGCTTTTGACCGGCTTGTTTATACCTTCTGCAGCAATCAAAGGCAAAACATTACAAATCAAAGAACCAGGAGACAAATACAGTACTGTGCATAAGAGAAACCTCAAAAAGCTAGCCAGCAGCAAACCTGCTGCTCACCGAGCCCTGCGGAGCAATATGAGATAACACAGGAAAACAGAAATGGATAGTTAAGTAAGAACAGGCTTGTGCTGTACGTATGCAAACATCTGCAGGCAGGACCTCTGAAGCACACATCCATCAAAAGAAGCGGATGCAGAATCACAAGAAAAGGACCAGGGAAAAAAGTATTAATTTTCTCCAAAAGTACCATGGAGAAAGGCCATAATTTAAGAATTCCAGTTTAAAGACTGCAGGGGACATTACATTTTTACTGGTACCAGAAGAACAACAAAGAAAAAAAGCAGGCATGGACAATGTACAATATTTCTGAGGATGGGATTTAAATGGAAATGGCAAAGGCTGCATTTTGGGGCCTGGGCAGTTACACCACACAGGGCAGTTCCCTCCAATCCACGCCCCTCCTTAGAGAAGGCAAAATCACATTTTCCATTCAATTCTTCCCTCTGTGGAACATGTGATATGGATGGAGTCCATTTTACTAAGTGACACACTCACTATGAACTGTACAGGCCATACTTCAACAAACCTGCCACATCAAGGAAGCATCTAAGATGTATGTTAAAATTACTCCCAGAAGAAATTCAGCAGCACACCTTTGCTACTGTGTTCCTTTAAACCTTTCACCTCTTAAACTTCAAGTTCAATGCCAGATTACAAACATCGTAAAAGCTCATAAAACCCAATCATAAACCTGCCAGCTCATTTCAAGATTATTTGCTCTTAGCCTTGCAAAAACATCATAAGCAGTACAAGAATTGCATAATTTCTCTGCAAACTCTCCAACCCTTCATCTGCATCAAGCTAAGGGATGGGCAAGTGTCACAGCCTTACCTCAGAGAAAGACCTCTGCAGGTGATTTTCACCATGCAAGTGATTTTTCAACACATCACCTGCCTGCTAAACCATCCACAGCAACATCCCCAACATCAGCCTCTGATGAAATCACCTGCTACTTCACCTTTCTCTTGCATAACCTAGCTCTTCGTGTTACCACCACAACTGACTGGGACATGAAAACCTTCTGCAACAGGAGCAAATGCAAAGTTGAGATTTTTGGGACAACTCTGTAGGGCCCCATGTAGCAATGTCTACCTCCAGCCCTCTCAAAGACTGAGCCAGGCACCACTGCAGCTGCCAGGGAGTAGGCAGAAGCACAGGCTGATATACATCTCCCCACACATCATCAGCATCAGGTGCTGGTTGTTTGCATTAGCCTGCTGTAGGAAAAGAGGGGGCAATTCATTATGTGGATTTCCTGCATGACCAGCCATATCATTTCAACCCTCCCAAGGGAAAAGACTCTGGGCTTGATGGAAGCTGTCTGTTGCTTCTCTGTGGAAAAGGATAGTTTTATGGAATGAAATTGTCATAGGAGTCTAGACAGAGCAGGGCTTATCAACAACAGGTTTCTGCCAAAATATTGGCAACAACTGGCTCAATTGTATCTAGCAACACCACAGTGATGGCTATGAAGGCCATTTGCAATCGAGTCTGTGATTTAACCGTACCCACGTTACCAACAATAAACTCAACCCAAACTTCACACTTTAAGCACACAACAAACCACTTTGGTTTTCAGCTTTGCTGTGTGCTTGCAGAAGGCAAAACAGGATAGCCAGAAGAAGGAACGAAAAAAATGAAGACTGGATTAGAGCAGCCCTATATTTTTATGTGTGAATCAGCTCTTGCAGTCTCTTGGCAAATGAGGTGGCAACTGAGAATCATCCCGGCAAGTTTAGGAGCCTGAATGAAAAAATGTTTTTTATCAGAAAAAGTTTTTTACAGATTAAAAGTTCTGTTTATTTTAATTTGCAGTCTGTTAAGTCTACTGTTTTGTTAGCTCATTCAAGAGTAATAGCGGAACTGGAGACTGAATGCAGCAATGGACTGCGCTAGGCAGATATATCCACCCAAAGAGGGAACCTCCTTGGCTACCAGTCTCCACTTCCCGTAAAACAAGCAGACCAGCACCATCCCTGTGACGTTGTGAGCAGGCAAAAGATTAACCATCTGTAATTTCAGCCCAATACAATTCCTTATCAAAAGGCCATGAGGTACAAGGAGGAGAAACAGACTAGTGATGATCACACTTCATGGACAAGCACAAATTTGGTAGCTTGATTTTCCTACTGCAGCACTCTCAGATGCACTGGGCATGTGATCACATCCAGTCACGTCACATGAATGCAACACCCTTTGAGAGCAGTGGCTCCAACAGGATGCAGGGATGGAGTTATATGTGTCTTGGGAGAGCAGATCGTGCTGAATCCTAATTAAATTAAAAAAAAAAAGAAGCGTAACTTGTTTAAATGCCTTTGCATTGCTGGGTGACCTATTCCTCCCTGTGACTGACTACTGCATCCTAGCCGATGCAAGTCACTGCATACAGATGTAGCAGCAATGGTACGGCTTAATCAGTCAATGTTTTCACAACACATATTTCAAATATTAAGCACTTATTGAAGACTTAGAAGTTACTGTGTAAATATTTGTATTATATTATACTGCTAACGCTTCCTCGCCAACTGTGGAATTTTAAATCTATCTCATCTGATAAAGTTTTATTTACATATCACACTGCTCTCGATACTCAACAAAGTGAACTGACTAAATTTACACCAACTCCATTGAAGAAGTACTTGTCAGGAAAGAGCAATTCAATGATTTTCTGTATCTGCTGTGTGACTAAATTAAACCATAGGCAGTCACGTGGCTTGTTTTAGGTTGATTTTAACTGTTTTCACTAGGCAACAATGCTCCCAAGGAAAGCATTGCACAAATGCACCTTGCTCTGAAAATATGATGCAACCAGCACAGGCTACACTGAGAGCTACATACTCCCAACACAGAGTCTCTGCTCAAAATTTGGGAAGCTGCTGGTGCCCACTGACCTTACATCCACAGCACTGCTGCAGTTGCTTTAGCCCTCTGAGGCACTCCCAGGATGCTACAATGCCCTCTGGCTCCGAAATGGTCCCAGGAGTACTGGACCAGAGAAGCAGGATTTCAGCCACCAGTTACACATGGAGGCAAGCAGAGTTTGTCCCTTATTTGTTCAGGTCAGATTATCACCTTCCACTATTTTACAAGAGGGGAAGGCCATGAAAAGCTGCTAACACTCAGACGAGCAGTTAACGCTTGGCAAAACATGATCAACACCCAACCAACAGCAAATGCAAACACCATTATTAGTCTCAAAGTACCTTATGTGGAAAAAATAACAGCCAACAAAATGTGGTGAAGTTTTTTTCGATTTCTGAAAAAGATGACAGATTTAAATGGCCTGGTCTTCAAGCATTAGGAAATACTGCACAAATTCCTTTCCCTGTTCCTCCCCTTCTCCCCACAAAAAGCCCTAAAAAGCAAAAGAAAACTTATGTGACTTCATATCAACTCCAACAGTTGATATCAAGTTGATCACATCATCTTTGAAAAACCTGAGTGTCTAAAGCACTCACAGTACTGAAGAAAAACCTGTAGTATGATAATAATCTGTTTAGTCACAGAATCCAACTCACAGATTTATTCTTTATTTTACATACTGAAGGAATATTTACTCTCTGATGAACTTAGCTAGACTTGCACAATCATATGTTGAAAAAGGAAAAAAAATGGAGTTGAAGTTGCATGCTACCTTTCAACAGCTCTGCCAACTGGAAATATGCCATCAATTGTCTGTTCTGTACATGACTTGAAAGCAGAGGAGTCTGCTTAATAGAAATTCACTCAATTTCACCATGTTTACTTCAGGTTTAAGAAAATGACCGGGAAGAAGATAGGTTAAATATTTTTCCTTTTACGAATACCCTCCTGTCTTTCTTAGTAACAAGCTTTTAGTTTCAGACCAAATTATTTGACATTTCTAATCTAAAGTGTTATGGAAATTGGAAGAACAAAGCAGAAAAGGATATATTAGAAGAATTTTCCTTGGTTCTAAAATCTGAACAGTATCATACTAAGAAAAAATAAGTATCTCCAAGCATTCTCTATGTGTTACCACCAAGCCATGCATTCAGTCATTATACGTGCATTTATGCTCTGGAGAAATATGCTCCGCTTCCACAGAAAGTTACAGGCACATATAAACCAATAGTGGAAAGCAATGTTTTTTTGTAAACAGGTTTATTCAAGAAAACCAAAATTCAGTATGTGTCACCTTCGCACAAGCCTTTACCATGTCTTTTGCTATATGCAAGAAAGAACAGACAGACATACACACAAAGAAGTACATGACACGTGTTGCCCGTGAGCTGCTGTTTCTCAAGCCTCAGCAGGCAGAGCTGAAGCTCTCTGTCACAGCCCCCTGAGAGTGGGCCAGTTCTCTTGCCCTAGCCCACTACAGATAAATAAACAAGGAGCACATTTTATGCAGACATCTGACTTTTTTTCCCACCTTACCAGTCAAGAAACGCTACTAATACAACAATTACTTAACCATATACATCTGAGGTTAATAAAAAGACCATGCTTTGAGTGACAATATCTACTTTGCCATCACAGAACTCTTTTTTCCCTACAAATAAATGTTACTATTCTGAAATTGAACCCTGAGTGGTGAACTGGTAGCTTTTTTTTCTTAAATGCTTCAATACATTAAGTGCTTTGCATTATGGACAGATCAACTGCCCATTCACTAAGGAAGGTTACCAAAGTGAGGCTGTAATCTCACTTAGCTCTCCTGGTGTTCACCTTCTACAGCCAGTCTTGGATAGCAGGGGCAAAAAAACAAACCACGCAAAAAAAAAAAAGCTGGGACATTTCAAATGTGGAATGAGAAAATACTTACTTCTCAGGTTAGAGATCTTTTGCTCCAGCTACCTCACCAAGAAAGTATGGTGCCAAAAGTATGAGGACGTAGAAAGAGATTTACAGATTGGAAATTCTTTGAAATGTAAATGAAAAAGGCAGCAAATCAAAATGCTGTGAAAGTTACTTAATAGTTAAACAATCTAGTGCAATTTACAGCAAACTTCATTGGGTAACAATTTGGATTCATGACCAAAAATATACACAAGACCAAGGCAATGAAAAAAAGACATAAATCACAAAGATTAAATGCAATCATTCCATTTGCACTTTTTTTCTGTGTGCAAATTCTCACACCCCCCCCCCCTCACTTCCTATAATAATAAACCTTCTTATTCATGTTGCAGAATAGGTTCTGAGCTGAAAACTACTAGAACTTGGAAAATGGACAGGGAAAACAAAAAGCTCAAAATCTCCAGAAGGACTGAGAAGAAAAGGAGAAAAACAAACAAACAGTTACTGGTGCAAAAATAATATATTTTGCCTCAGTCAGGCAAAAAACATGAAATACTGATTTAAAAAATACAGTTAAGATAAATAGGACAAAAAAACTGGCAGTGAGAGAAGGCTGACTAGAGTCTTCACTTTAGGCAAGACACCAACCTGACGAACAATTTTTACCTCTGGGCAATAACCAGCCTTTGGTGTACAGTGTGCTGTAAGTGGAGACCCACGGAGAGGGGAAGAGTGGGAAAGCAAGGCTGGGCGAAAGGCCAGCACAGTATTGGGAAATCCCCAGCATATGTCTGAGTGTGCACAACTAAGCCTAAAAAACGAAGCATTCACAGACCTCAAAGCATTTAATATTGCAAAGTTGCATACAGTACACCACTGCTGAACGCCACATCCAATTGCATCCACAAATAAATCATTTTTACGTGGAATTTCCAGGAAGTAATGCATCCTTGTCTGCTTGTGCTGAAATTGATCCTCTTCTTTGCACTGCAGATATGCCTAACTAGAAACATGGCCGGCCTAGGATAAGCACTCAAGGACACAGCACCATCTCTGATGCAGATGGCACCATGACCTATTTCCATAATAAATCTTATTTTAATTTAGGAAACAGTTTTAAGATCCTGGACACGTTAATTACTGTGAGGAGGAGATGCTCAGGCAGAGAGACCCAACCATTGTGACTGTAGGCAGTGGCACCTGCACAAGAGGACCCTGCACACTGGGTGGGGGGCAAATGGGCCAAGCTCAGGGGGGATCAGCGGCCACCCAGGCAGTGGGATGAGTTCATGACGGACACTGGCAAAGCAGTCAGCATGACTGCTTATGTTTGTTCATACTGTAAAGTGCCATGGCCAAGGAAGGAAGGAAGGAAAAAAGGGAGGACATCGAAATGGGAATACAGAAAAGGCTACCAAACTGTCCTCAGGACTGGGTACAGAATGTGGTGAGGCTGTAGTCACAGCAGTGGTCCTGGACACTGCTTTCCAGCATGGAAAGACACTTAGCACAAAGAGATATTGAGAAGAAGGAGATCTGTGTAGAAAATGTTTTCACCAATTTTTTCTCTATAGTGCATCTCAAACATCTCAAATGGGTTCATTCCTGCAAATTCATGTTATGGAATTTCTCTTACGTAAAAAGAGAGAAAAAGACATGTTTCTGCTTGAGCAGTAACTCATGGTGCCACCTTGGGACCAGGGCAGTGAAATTTCATTTCTCAGGGACAGAGATTTGCTTATCCCCTCAAACAAATGTGTACCTCCACACAAACTCTGCAGCAAGTGGTCCCGAGGGCCACCATGTCTGAAAGGCCACTGTGTCTGAGCACCAGAAACCAATCCCACTGCCCAAGCCCAACACTGCTCTGCTCCCAAGCCCAGTTGAGTGGGGCAAGGAGAGGCAGGGCATCCATGCCACTGAGGCATGTGCTATCGGGGAAGGAGGCTCACAAAAACCTGCACTATGCACAGAAGAGCATCACCCCCCCCCACCCCCCCCACCCCCCCACTGAGAAGCCTAAACTGGGACAGGGGGAATCAGCCCAAAAAGGAGGAGGTAAAATGGCTTCACTTGATTTTTACTTTGTTCCCCCTACTCTCCCCTCTTATCTCTATTGCCACATATAGGCAATAAAGGGAGTTCAAAAGCAAAATCAGTTAGTAAACAGAACCACCACGTCTCCATTTAACCAAGCATCTTACAGGGTCCAGCTGCTGCATTTAAGAAATAAAGGTGGGGCTGCTTAATTAGTCATTTATCAGAATCAGGTTTGGGCACACTCTGGAAGCATGGGCACTCCCCCATCCACTGTCAGGGAAAAGCAGGATGATGGTCTCAGAAGAGTTTCCCCAGCTACCACACCAAGCTAAACATAAGTAAAAAATTCATCTTATGCATTGTGTTCACAGACATAAATCTGAGTAACTCAAACAAGTTGCTTTGTGAGCAGCTGAATTAATGAGAGCTGACTGCATGTGGACTCCTGTGCTCAGCTTCCCCAGCACTGTGCTCGCTGCTGGCCAGCACACAGCACCTGGTGGCCAGGAAGGGCCACCAGCTTTCCTCCCGCTCCTCAGTTCAGCTACACCACTTGCAGGAGTTACCTCTGTGAATCCTACCCCTTTGTGTAATTTCCTGGGCATGTGCTCATAGATTACAAAGCGGCTGGTGAAGGGCAGAAGGGTGATGGCAGCATGCTACTCTACTTCCCACGCATGATGGCCTCTTCCCTTCATGGGACCCTTGCCTTGCTGCTCCATGCACTCAGCATGGCCCAAACCCTCACGCTGGACAGCATCCCATCAGGCCCTTCACCAGCTTTCCTCCCTGCTAACAGAGCACACTGGATTTCTGCTCATGTACTTCCAGTCTCCACTGAAAACAACATTCAAGATGTCTGTGAAGCAACTTACACTGTCTTGTAGTTTTCCCAGATTTACTTCCGAAGCCTTGGCAGGCATCTACCAGCATTACACCTCCAGAAGGAGGAGGAAACGAAGAGAGGAAAAGCATGCAATTGCTAGAAAGCTCACTAAACCAATGAAACTACATCAGCTCATCCAATCTCAGCATTACTGCACCCCTACAGAACAGACTCTTGGTCCAGCCCAAAATAATCCAATAGCGCAACTGCAAACAATACCTGCAACTGTGTACTCTTGCAAATATCTGCAAACTAAGTCAAAGATCTTACAACTTTATGAATGGAGGCCACAAATTTCCAGTAATTTCACCTTCTTTTTGATGTATACTTGTCAAAATGCAATTTATGGCTGTTGCTATTTTAGTTTCAGCCTGTGTAAAGTCCAACTTTCTTTTCCTTCTTGACAGAAGGGGAGAATACAACATTTAAAATATTTCCCTAAATTTATGAGTAAGGTGACCTAATCCTACAAATCGAGTACTGTGGGAAACCAGGACATCTCTCTTGTGGCTTTGGATGAGCTGGGACCCTGGCAGTGGGCTCGGAGAGCTTGGCACAGAGCCGAAGACCCTTCTGCCTTTGATCCTGAGCCATGGAAAAAATTACCAACTGTATGTGAGGAGTTACAAACCAGGGAAAGTAGAATAAAATGAGTAACTTATTACTGAGTAGAGAAATAGAATGTTAAGATTCATATGATAAGTGTACAGGGGGGTCAAGAAGTGTACAGAGGGGTCAAGATGGAGGAATCTGGGCGTGTACTGCCCTCCTTCCTTCTTCTTCATCGTCTCCATCTTCTTGGTGATGTTGGCACTTTGAGATTGGTTTAGAGTAGAAAATTACTGTCTAACATAGGTGATAGGTATTGGGGAATAATGGTAAATAATGTCTACGTAGTTTATAGTATAAAAAGACAACACAGACCCGGGGGTGGGCAGTGTGCCTTGAGCTGACCTGCTGAACGCATCTTGGCTGGTCAGGGAGAACATGTTTTAGATAAGAAATAATAAACAGCATTGAGAACGAAAGCAAACCAGCTCTGACTCTTTCTTGGACCATCAGGATGTGAAAAAGGACTCTCGGGAACATCCAAGGCAGGGGATCTCAAGAGAGTACTTGAAAACCAGTGCTCCTTTTTCAGATGTTTCCTACATATTCTGTATTACCTGACTCACTTTTATGGACAATGTACAAGTATTAGAGGCATCTCAGTCCATCTAAGAGGGCACATGCTTAGACAGTCCTTAATAAACAGAACGCACAAAATAATCCACCACAGCAATGATATCCACTTTAAAATGCATCACAGTACTGAGGTCAAAGAAACTGGTCAGTTACAGAGAGGGAGCTCTTATTCTTGAATCTGGATAAAGTAGAAAATTATATCAAAATACCAGGACATCTCTAGGATGGACTTCATAAATACTATACATAAGGGAACTGTTGTCCATTCTGTCTTGAAACAACTGTCACAGTCATATTACTATTCATCTTTTTTTTTAAGGTTTCAGAGCTGTTGTGACAAGACGGTTTCCGGACAGGATTATCCAAGAAAGTCAACTAACACAAAACTGAACAATATGTGTGTAGCACAGATGAAAAAAACCTCCTAGAAGGAAATATAAAATAAATGGTTTCATCAAATTGTGGTCTCCAGAAGGGAGGATACACGGAGTTGCTTTCAGTGCACTGATCAGAAGAGTGACAAGTGACATCAGAATTGGTATGCAGAGCTCATTACCTGCTTACCAGCACCTACCACAAATCAATAAATTTTCACTTCCCAGAAGCACTGTGGAAATTCTGAAGGCCTTTGTAACAAAACCAGGATTCATCTTTCAGTTATGACAGGTCCAAACAGATTTCATTTCCGCAACGCTGGAAATGTAGGGAGGCACATCTCAAGCAGTCATACTAGCAATCTGACATTTAACAACAAATACTGCAAATTCACCAGGAATGATTTACTAAAAACTCAAGCAAGCAAACAGCCAGCTATCTAAAAACAAGTCATTTCCATTCTGTAAAAACTTACTGTTTCCAAAGGTACACCTTAAGTATATAAAAAAGATTTTTAAAATTATTGCATGAGAATTTAAATCAAGAATCACCATGTCTAGCTGAAATGTAAGGTTTTATTTCTGTAAATCAGATTTCTCTTCCCTATCCTTTTACCAAGGATAAATTATTTAATTAATCTAAAAAATGTTTTTCCCCACCCCCCCAATTCAGCATTACAGGTAAACAGCACAGCTTAGGCATTAACAGCCTTGAGCAATATTAATAGCTGGATAACAAGATCAGGAATCAACTGGTTAGTGTGACTGGAGAGAGAAGTAAAAAATCCGGGGAAATGAGGGCATCTATTAAGGCCAAAGAAAAGAAGTTAAATGTAACCTGTTTCAAGATCTCCTTTCCTCTGTCCCCAGTTCCCAACCCTTTGCTTCAACTGATCCCGAACAGCAACTGTGGGGGCTTCGTTGCTTGGTTTTTGTTTGGGTATTTTTTTAAAATAAGGAAGTACTAACACTGATTTCATGCTGGTACTCCTGACAGAACTCAGAGAAGTTAATGACAAACCTTTTCTTTTCCTTCCACGTTGGAAATTACTTGACTTGTAAGAAAATGCAGACCATCATTCCAGTCTGACCTGAGGACTGAGTCTTACATCCATGCATGCAGGGGCTGAGAGCTGAGTCGATTTCTCTTTTAGATACAGCATGAGCTCCCTTCAGACCCAGATGTATGGAAAAATTCTCTAACTGTAAGCAACCATCAACTAGTGTCTCATGCTCCTAACTAAAAGGAACTTTTAAACAGATCCTCACTATGTCTCTCTGGTTTTGTAAAGCTTTTCAACAAATTTAAGTAAAAGTGGCATTAAGGATGTGACAGCATGGGCTTGAGTTTTAGCTACCAAAGCACCGTGACATGTTTTGGGCATACCCAGAAGCTTCATATTCCAGTTGCTCACCCAGGCTCAAACCCACACTGCTGCATCCTCATGCATTTTATTTTCTTTCACGTATTTACATCTCTGCTGGTAGGCAGAAGCCAGAGTGGGCAACACCCCCCCTGAGCTGAAATCACACCTTCCTGTTACTACACAGGCACACATCATTACAAAATGCAATCAAGTCTGGAAATGAAGGCACAACAGCCCAACCCCTCATGTAAACAGAATTGTAAATCAGTCCCTGTAATCCACCTCGTGTTTGGGAAAACGCTTTTTATGATCCCATCCAGGGCTTACTTGGAACTGTGGTTCTGTGTGACTGGGAACTCTCCAGCCCTGGCACAATGGCTGCAGCATGAAGGTTGCTTCTCACAAGCATGTGAAAACCAGATGGGCTACAGAGGTGCTCAAGATGCACCAAGGTACACAGAAGAGGAGCTGGAGCCACAGGGGTGGCAAGAAAACTGATGGAGGTAGTCACATATCTGCAAATCTGATTAATGTTCCTGCTCCTGTGAGTAGCAATGCAAAAAAGATTTCTTACTGTGGAAACAACATGGTTAAGAACAAAGGAGGAGCCTGGGAAGCTGAGAATCAATTTAGGGATTATGCACTGTGGTTATGACAGTCCTCTACTATCTTACTGCTGAATGATCATTGGCACTGCTAAACAGATAAAAACAGAAGTCCATAAAGTAGAGTGGAATGAATTTTGTGTTGTTACACTTCATCTGCAAATCCTTACAGATGGTGTAAAATTAAAAAAACTCACAGACACACCAAGCACCACACACATATTAATCACCTTAATGGCTGGGGGTGGGGGTGGGAGAAGATGTTCTCCACTTTTGTAAAACTGAAGGCATATACAACCAAAAAATACACAGTATAAAATTATAGATTCTTTGCAAGTCAAAGGCAGATGTCAAAGAGATTTTCATCTGTTAGGGATTTCACTGAGAAGCATATGTAATATTGCCACAAAGTCAGGAGAAGGAAATATACAATGGTTATATTTAAATAGTTCAGCAGGGGGTCAGGCTGAAGAGAAGCAGGGAAAGGTAAAAAATTATACTCTTCTTACTATACACTTGCTACTCAGAAGCAATAAAGCTGATTTTAAAAAGCAACAATGAATTAAGAGGATATCAAATGCATTTTATTTGCCCAGTAACCAAACTGGCAGGAAACAGCCTGCTACAAATGCTGCATTCAGAGGAAGTTGTTGCAGAAGGCAGCATGGCCAGTTCTCTCCTCAGCCAGGCAGCTCCAAGGAGTCTGCTCACCTATCCAGGACAGCACATTGATAGCTACACATTGCACCTTAATGATCCCTGAGGATGTCTATCATATGGCTGTACAGTGTTCACATCCCAGAGCAGCACTTACCCAGGTCAGCATGGGAAGCAAGAGAGGCATGGAGGAGTCTAGCTCAGGAGAAGCTGTTAAAGCATTTTTTGCCTTGGCAAGTGTGACTTCATCAAGTGAACTTCGTTACATATGATTACTGCCACTGGAAATCCTGTGCGCTTTAGCACTTGTGAGGCCTCTAGGCGTTGGCAAGGAAACACAGAAGGATGCACAAGATTAAAACCAGACCTGGAAGTTTGAAAAGTGCTGTTTTGAGTCCCTCGCATACTTTTCCTCTTTCGTTTAGCNGAAGGGGGAAAGTGTTGGCATTTTCTTCTCAGGCCAAATTTCCCTTTATGGTATCCTTCCTCTCATTCTCTCTATTCAGCTATTCTACAGGAGATAATCTCTGACAAGCCAGGACCTATGAACTCTGTCTAACACTACACTTTGAAAGACAAGTAGTGCCAGAATCCTGCTTTATTTCTATCTACAACAACTTTATTCTTCTTACTTTTTTTTTCTTATATTAAGCCTAGCCTTTACATCAGACTGTTTGCTGGAAATATGCAAGTATTTCTAAAAAGGATACATTTAATCTCAAGGCCTTTCCTCAAAAATCCACCAAATTAGGTAGCTTATTATGAGGAATTAACCAGAAAAGTATGGTAAGCTAGAGATCCGGGTTAAAAGGAAAGACATCTGGAATCAGTCTGGTTCTTCCAGAAGTATTCTGAATTTCCCCTAAGGCTTCAGCAACTCCAGACACTGCTTTATTAAAAAGAGTACAAATCAATCCTCAAATGCCTTTACCTTCCATCAGGGGTTTTGTGCAATGGCATAACGCAACAAGAAGGTCCCCAGGAAGTCCCACTCAAAATGTTTCTGTCGGCAAGTCAGGGGTCAGTAACTGTGTAGTATCAGAGATCCCAACAGGCAGGTTGGGAAGCGGTCGCCCTACTCCATGTTGCAGCCTGGAGGCTGGGACTGTCACACAGATGTGTTACTGTCCCCTAAGCCAGATCACAGCATGTACTGGGGAAAATCCTAGTAGAGAAGTTATTTCCTCTGAAAAGACTGGCTAGTCTTGATTTTTACAAATACTTTCACAACTCATCTGTGAAACAGAAAATACCGAAAAAGATTTATATTTACACATAAATATAATGTATGTATATATATGTAAAATAATGTATAATATAATATATGTGTGTGTGTGTAAAATAATTCTTATCTTTGCACGGAGGGAGCATTTTAAAAAGCCTGCAGTATTTGCAACTGGTACATTGTATTTTGGACACCAGAAGGAACAAAATAATCTACCTAACATCACTGCCTCAATCAGCTGGAAAGAGAAAAGGTGATAAATAGAGTTTAATTACAATATAATTATTCGCAGCTTACAGCCCCCAGCCAGATCCAGCCAACCAGAAAGGTTACTCATTTGGGGCACCACAGTATGTACCCTCTTTGACAGGGTTAGTTTTACTTAGCAGCCCATGAAACAAGCAGGACAAATATAATCAATTTATTACTAGGAAAACCTTGGGGATCACAGAATTATCCAGCTGAAAGGGACCCCTTAGGACCACACATACTTTTTTCACTTTTTCTTTTTGTTTTCTACAAAAATTTGTTTCAAATATTCACATAATTTTATCTGTGACACATATACTTGAGATTATTTTTCCATTCCCAAAGAGATATACTCTGTACATGACTACTACCCAAGGAGATATACTCTGTAGATGACAACCTGAAAGTGGTCAACTGTGTCTTTCAAGTCCAAAAAAACCCTTCCACCCTGATAATTGAAGCTAAACCTTTCTACTTAATTTTCCTTTCAGCACAGCTGCTTCTCTCATCACTCCAGCTGTACTTTCCTCAGAGCTGCAATATGATGCTCAGGTCTGGAAAAGCTTAGAAATATTTATTGTTTAGCACACAGGTTTGGGATGTTTTTTTCCAGTAGATATAAAACACCAGACTGGAATGATCCTTTACCTCTTTCTTGCAAAACACTGATTGATGAATAGCTCTTTATAGAATTTTATAAACTTTCAAGATCAAAATTTCTGCCTGAAGAGGTTAAATGACTGCAGAACTTTATCAGGCAATTTCTAGAGTCATCAAGTAACAGGGAGCAGCCATAGGTATTTTTTAAAATTATTATTAAATTTATCCATTCTCAGTAAACTTCTGTGATGGAAAATTCACTATGGTGAATGTTGCTAACATGGTTAATGTTGCTAAAATGTACTTAGATCAAATAAAGCCAAAAAGTGACTGCATCTGAAAATAATGTCTAAAAAGTTGGGGAGAATAGTCACAATTTCTGGTAGGCTTTAGAGGCTATGGGGCTCTTAGCATTTAAGTTGAGAAAAATCTTTCAAGAATTTTACAGAATACAGAACATAATGGCAGCAATTTACATTTTGGAGTTAAAATAAAGAAGGCAATGTTACACAGAGAGAAAACACAAAGAAAGAATTACTTCAATAGCAATGAAAATCCCTTGGGAAAACAGTATTTCAGTTTGAATGTGTTCTTCCTATTTCTTTCCCCTTCTGGAATGAATTTTTACTTTTTCTTCTTTTTTACAAGTATACATATATAATATACACGTATGAACTGCATTTAAAATTGTTCAATAAAATTACTACATTAAAGAAACCACACACATTTCCAAGAGAATCAAGAAAGACAGACAGACCCTGTTTCTCACAAACCAGAAATACTGCCAGATACACAGGATTGCCCAAAGTCACAGAACAAAAGCTCACGTAGATGAGCAACATGTGGCAAACCTTTAATCAGGCATTTTTTCTTTGCGTGCTAACACCAGCAAAAGCCAGCACCAGGAATGTCAATATTTCACAGAGCAGAACAAAACCAGTCCTGACAGCACGGGGGCATCTCACAGTGCCAGCAAACCACAGCACTGCACAAGCCAAAGAAGAAACACCTTTGAAAATCGAAACCATAAAGTATGTTGCATGACATGTTCAGATGATCTGGGATCTTAAAGAACAAAAGGAAATCAGTTCTATCGTAACTCAAACAGGCGGATGGCACGCAGCCATCCAAGACTGCCTACAGAAGACATCTATCGAGACACAGAGAGAGATGACTCGCCAAAAGGAATTGTTTGGCTCTGCTTCTCTCAAAGAAGGAGGACAGGTCATCCTTTTTCCCAAAGGTCTTGCCATCCCTCACCTGTGCTGAGATGGGATGGCACAACACACACACAGAGTACATGGGCACTGCCCAGGCAGCCTGCATTTCCAGGCTGGGATCTGGAGACATGTAAGGAGTGAGAGCGAGCAGCACTGTCTCCCCTGAGCTTCAGGAGAGCCAGAGCAGCACTGTGACACTCTGGTCCCTCCTCACCGGGATCAGCTACACAACAGAGAGCCAATGTTTGTGCTCCTAAATTGGGTTACACAGAGCGGTGGCTTTAGAAAGAACAAATTTTCCTGCTCCCTTCCCCCCACCCCCGCCCCGCAAAGTTGACAGAAAAAGGGGTTGGGGAAAGTACTTCAGAGATTTTTAAAGAAAAATAAGAGTGCAAGGGAGGGAGGCATCTGTAGCCAAACATGAGTCAAACTGGCCATGATGACAGAGAGAAATATTTCATAAAGCTGCTGCTGGAACTTTTATTGTATTTTTAAAAATTCTCCTGAAGGCAAGGCTTTGTTCAGTTTTTGCTTATTAGATTTCTACAGTTTCTACCCTATATTGGGCTATCAGACATTGTACATTGCTCTAACCAACACAGACACATCAGCCCTGCATCAGAAATATGAAAGGAGTGGCAAAATCAGCTTAAATCGGTTCTTGTGCTGCAGCTTTGTTCTCTCTTTTTACCTCTGATCTGGCAAATTAAATTCTGTTTAGCCTAAGAGTCCATACTGTTACTAATTTGCATGTACTTATTACAGATGCATATGCGGATTGTCAGAATGAAAATTTTTCAGAGCGATCTGATGAAGATTAAGGTAATTTACGTGATAAATCAATAAACAGAAACTCAAAAAATTTATTTAAAAGCGTATTGCACTGTCAAAGCCTTCATATTATTTAGATTCTAATCTATGTATTTAAGCATTAAGTAGACTTGCATTTTCAGATTCAACGTTTTCATCTTTCTCCTTTTCCTCTGCACACTCTCAGCCATACTAAATTTCTCAGTGAGAGCTTCTGCTGCCCATTAACAGCTCAGTGCACAAGATCACGGAGTTATCACAGCCATTTCAGACAGCACAAAATCAAAGAAAAGAGCTTTAAAAAACCCACAAAACCCCAACAAAACAGGGAACCTGATTTAGAAAAAAAAAGGCTTAACATGCCTTATGAGCTTTTGTTTGTCTACTTTAACTAACAGTGCGTTGCAGGGGATGAAAGCTGATTTGTAAAGAGATGCGGGTGTTCCTGCACAGAAGGCAATCAGCTCCCAGTTTAATTATTCACTGTGAAAACAGAATTCCCTTTAACAATTTCAAACATGGCCCTTTCATTTGACTGAAATGTCTCACTGCGTGGCATTTGCCCCTGCCCTGGTTAAAGGATCATGTCAGAAGTCTTGCTGGAGCCCTGAAAGAAGCAGAACAACCTATTGCACAGCAAGGTTAAAGACAGCAGTGCTCCATTTACTTCTCTACTGCTTATTATGTTGCACACTTCTGCCATTTAATTTCTACCATACGTAAGTGGTTTACGCATTCCTTCATTAAATCCACCTGCCTACACTTTGCAAGCATTTTACCTTCTCATCTCAATTGCTTCAATCCCACCTCTCCAACTACGTTAAAATTTAAAAAAAAAAAAAATCCCTCTATTCATTGCATGATTTATTTCTGGCCAGTTTTTTATTCCATCAGTATTCTGAGATGAGCAAAATTAAACTGTTTTAGAGCTGATGTCAGACCACCATATTCTGCAAGAACAACAGAGAAGTTTCATAATTGTATTTCATTCCGTTCTGCACTATTTTATTTTATTTCTGACTATCGTCACACTGTAACAGAACATGAAAATGTTTGCGTGAGCCAGACTGGGTGATGCCTGCGTCTTTTTCCCCCAGTAGTTACAGTTAATTTATAACCCAGTAACACGCATATCTCATTCAGATTATTCCTTCCAATGTGCATTACTCAAAAATTAATTTTATCCTTCCAGCAAGCTGCCCGCAGAGCCTACCGGGGCTGTATATCACACAGGAGGGAGAGGAAGGAAGACACTTATTTGGTCTCTGAGCTACAGCTTGTAACTACATGTCCACAGAATCCAGCAACAGCACTGGCTGCCTGCAGATAAGGAGAGTGGGGTGCGCTCCAAAGCTGCTCTGAAATAAGCATGCTTTATGGTCCCTCCATGCCTTTTTGGAGGAAACAGGGATGGAGGAAGGCACACTGCGGAGATGGGGCTGCAGGCTGGCAGGAACCTTAGAGATGAAGAGCCCCTGGCCAAAGGGGCCACAAGCTGTCAGGGGCTTGTTGATGTGATGTGGTCCGAGCCCCATTCATATCCTTAATCTCACTCAGCTTTAAAGCAGGTGAGCTTGGTGTGTTGGTTTTTTTTGGTTAATTTTTTAAAATAAATCTGTGTATACATTTGCAGAGCTCTATAAATAAAAAACATGTGCATTTATTGCCAATTATACTCCGATGTAAATTTATATGCAAAATAAGTGCAACCCTCGGGCTGCTGGCGAGGTGCCAGTTCAGCTCAGCCCCTGGTACAGCAAATTCCACATCACTGATGGGATGTGACCTGCAACTTTCGAGTTTAGTCACAAGAAGGCAAGCACGGATAGTCCCAGTCAGGGCAGGATGCAACCAGCAGGGACTGCAGGTTTCGAAACCTCTGAACGCAGCGCATCCAGCCATCGGAAAAAGAAGGCACGTCACTCAAATGCAAGGGAAAATGAGACTGAATGTGTCATTCTCTGACAAGCAGATTTCTCTTGAGATCCTTGCCTCCCCACCCCCGGCTCTCTGATGCTTTACCCAAGCCCACACAGTAAGAGCCAAAACCTTTTTGTAGGCTTTGTATACAGCTGCAGTAGCAACACCCCTCCCAAAAAATCCATCAGGAAGACAAGCAATATAGAGGATGGGGAAAAAAAATAAAAACCCAGATTTGAAAAGCACATTAATCTGCTTGACAAGCCACAAACCACATTGCCACTTTAATTAGAAGCAGAATCCATGGAACTAGAGGAAACACGGAGGTGCAAGCATTTGTAACAAAAAAGGGACTTGTGATTTAATGACCTCCTCTGCTAGTTTAAAAATTAATGGGGCCAAATCAGACTAAAGCATTTTTAATACAAACCAGTCTGACATTTATCACTGGTGTTAATTGTAAGGTGGTTCCCCATAATTTCAGCAGAATATGAAATCTGGCTTTTTTTTCATCTAGGCTGGCTTCAAAATTAATTCTTAAAGCCACCTTCTACTTAAGATGTTTCTACAGTGGTCCAACACATACTGCTGACTTTCAGTCTCAAACCCCAGTTATTTAGGATGATTCTTCCCTGTCTCGCTGCTTTAGGCACAGCCTGGGAAGGAGATTGGGAAACCCCAGCCCACCTTCAGACTGTAATGCCAGAGGAGCTAGCTCTCTGCACACCTGCAGGTCAGGGTTTTTTTTCCTCCTCCTCACCCCAACATTTCTTTGCAATGCTTTTGTCTTTGCAATGCTTCTTTTTAAGCCAGGCCAATGCAATGCTCTGTTCCACAGAGAACCCTAACAACTAATTTATGGGCTCAAGTGGGAAGCAGTAGACACGGGGCTGGATGGACACATATGGACATTACCCACCTAACCTCGGGAAGACACCAAAGCCCCTCACACACAACTGGGCACTTCCTTGCATCAAAACCTGCCTTTGATTTAGAGTTTGTGATTTACCACCAGAATCATGGAGAAAGGGAAGAAGCACAGCAAGTGATATTCTGATTTTGGGGGGGGACGACAAAATCTTTCTGAATGTGGCATTTCTGCAGTGCTTTGAAGGCAGAGTCAGCCTGGAGAGATGCATGTGCCAGGAGTGTGGCTTTCCACATTAAACCGTCCAGAAAAAAAAACCCCAAACCCATCTTGCAAACACTAGTCAATGGCAAGGTGATGGAAGAGCTGCAGTTGCAACACACTCGTGCTCTTACTCCTCTTCTCCTGCCTTGACATTGTGGTTTGGTTTCAAAGACAAAAAATATTAAAGTAATCATCAGAACATCACTCTTTCTCAGAGAAAAATTATACCTTATTTCCTAGTAAAGTAATTGACTAAATTGGGCATACAAAATTTTGGAATAGGAGGTAAAAACACTGAAACACTGAAACACTGAAAAACTCAGCCAACTGCAAACAAAAGGTAATTTCTTTTGGACAGGTATGTAACAACATCTACAGTCTAAAGACTAATGTCACAACTTAACTCTTTCAAATCAAGTTACCAAGACTGTAGAAATGAACCTCATTTATAAACTCAGATGATTTCTTTCTCAAGCGTGTGAGATTTACATTTGCTTTCTTAATGCTGGGGATCAAATTTTCCTGAGGCATACGAGCCGCTTACAGAGAACAAGTCTTAATTCAAGGTGCAGCACAACTTGAGTTTTAGTTGTTACAGATGCACAGTACCTATCAAGAAATGAATAGCACAGAGAAGGCTTTGAGCTACTGAATGAAAACCACATTAGATGAAACCAACACATTCCTGAGCTGTACAAAGTCACTGATGAGAAACATAAATGAACTCTACCCCAAATCTGGTATTTTGCTCTGTTCTCCACCCAAGTATTGTTATGTCTCAAGTCAGAGAGAAAGAAACCCCTCTGTCTGTCCCAGCTATGGAATGGGATGGACTCTGCTTCCCAAAGGGCAACTGATCTAAACTAACTCACCCCCAGCACACCTGGAAACCTCTGTGCAGCTGCATGTGCTGCATCTGTAAAGCAGCAAAATTAAACCTATACAAGTCTATTAACGGCAGCAAGTAGTTAAGCTGCAGAGAAATAGCCCATTACACCATTCCACTTAGCAGGTAAACGATCTTATCTCCTCCACTTCCCTGGAAAAACATGCAGAGCTGGGAGAGGAGGAAAAGCACAGGGAGAGCAATTTTTGGCAGTGTCAACTGTCAAAGGGAGTTTGGTTTGAAAAGAAATATTAAAAGCTTTTCCCCACTTGGACCTTAACAGCATGGAGAGTGCTTCATGTTATGTATTAAAGCAACATGTATTTTTCAAAACCTAAGAATATAGTATCAGTACATACTGCCTCAGGGTTTACATCAATTTCCTGCTAATTAATTAATTGAGTTGTTAATACAACAATTTGCAGTCCTGTACTGCCCAGTGAGCTCAAGGAGCCTGTGTTCTCCATGCCAAGATCAATGTGCATTAGTCTAAAGTCTCTGATGGAGAGCAGATTCTACTTCTGTCAGAGATAACTGAGAAGCTACATTAACTGTTAGAAACATCTGCTCAATGTTGCAGGGACAAATGAAAAACAAGGCATAAAGTTTAAATAATCCCAAATGCCATCATTTAAAGGGCCAGGTGAAACACCATTTGCAAAATCAGTAAAAAAATGGGGGAGGGGGGGAACCCCAGAAATACAACACATACAAAAAAGCCCTTCCTTTGCCAGCAATGCTATCAGTGAAACGTAAAAACAAGAGATCTACAACATCCTGCAGATCAGACATAAAACCCCCTATAACTCCTACATTCTTTACAGTCTGGACCGGTAGATAACACAAACGTCACATTACTGAAGTATATCAGTAGAAAACACTCACCTGGCTGCAATGTGAATACAAATAATCCATTTTTAAAGAACTTCCCCAACACATAAGCTTTGTTCTTTGGGTCACATTAACATTAGCCCAATTAGGTCCTGTCACTGAGCACATACCAATTCCCAAATATTCATGGATAAATTTAAGATGGATCAGGATGTGACATATTTATGCATTGTTTGCCCCTCTCTTTTATGAATGTCCTTAGCTCTTATCAAGTCCTCTCTATCAGTTTAAACTAGCCACCCTCACTGATGAATAGAACAAAATACCAAACAGCCTTCCAGAAATCAACAAGCTTAAAATCCACTGGTTTACAATTGCTGCTTGCAGCTGGGTTTTTTCTTCCCCCATTAATTCATTCATTTACATAAACACCTTTGGAAGGAAAGCTTCCAGGGATGCTAAAACTTATGGTTATGGTTTCATGCTTCACTTAAGCTGATCTAAAAGCATGCTGCTGGTGACAGGGGCACTCCTGCTCTCCACTGAAATATTCCTACATTTATCTGTAGCCAAATGCTGACTGTAACATAAGAAGGAGGAAAAACTGCCAGTGAGGAGGGCAGAACCAGATCTCAAGCTAGCAATCGGGATATTGCATCCCAAATCTACACCACAATCCTTGCAGCTCTTTCCTCTGGTTTCCCCATGCATACACCAACCAAAATGAAATTCTGAACAACTCCTACAGCACCTCCATGTTGCCTCTGCTTATTTTATCTCCAGCAGCAGGCAGATGTTTTCTAGGTTAATTCCCCAGTACCAAACTGCCAAAGAAGCAGCAGTGTTTCTTCAAGGCCTCGGCTTTCATAACCTGCAATCATGCAGGGAAAGCAGCACACGGGAAAATCCAGAGCTGGAGTACGTGGGGGAGGCAGCATTCTTCCAGCTGACCCATCCTGCAGGGACATCCTGTTGAAAGAAAGAAATCTGGGAGGCTGGATATGGGTTGCAGAACCACATAACTGTTGAGAAAAAGTTGACAAGGAAGAAGCATGTGCAGATTTGTCTGAAAACATCTCTCTACAAAAGCCTGTATATACATACATTTATCTGCTCAACAGGCTCTCTTTCAGATTAAGGGGGAGAAATAACAACTACAGCCTGCTATGAACATTTTCATCAACAGAGCCGGAATTAAAATATCTATCCAGATTTTACACTCAAAATTTTATGACTCTGGACAAACAAGACAATCAGAGTTCTTTGCCATGAGAATCAAAAATGTAACTCACAATTTTAAAATCACTCAGTGGTGAATAAATTCCTTATAACTCCATGTCAGACTTTAGTTTCCAAAAGGTAATTTTATAGATGAGGCCAAAAATAATTTCTAATATGAATTTCAAAGGATATCACTGCAAAAATCAATTATGAAGTCAATGCACAGAAGCAGACATGTTGGTTTTACAGTATTTCTGTTACCTTCCTCTATATTAAAACACAGAATACAAAAAACTGTAGATTGTCCTGGATTTCAGTTTCTCTAGGGCAGTGTTACACCAGACAGCGCAGGGACCAAACACAGTTGTTTTACTTTTGCAATACCATAAGACAAGATGCAGGAGCTCTTTCACTGCCTAGCTGGAAGAAGGGGTGGGCCACCGGCCCTGCAATACAAACTTTATGTTGTCCTTGGAAAAGGACAACAAAATGGAGTGGCATTGCAGTCCACATAAGACAAAACACATTGAAGTAAGATTGAGCTGTATGAATTTGATGCTGACCCCGAAACATTTACTGTTCAGCATGGACTTCCTGCACTCATAGGAAGGAAGCTCCAGAGTTTCCACCTCGGGTTTCAGCCAGGCAGGGAGGGAAGCATCATCCCCTGACCACCTCCTGATCAGAGCATTTAACACCACCACTTACTAGCCCATAAAAGCCCAGACCTCTAAGACAAAAACTGCAGCCTGAATAGGACTTGGTAAAGCAACAAGAGACAAATGCCAAATCTCCCAAGTCACAAGAAAGATGGGGAAAAAACCCATGCTGGGGAGATGCAGCCCCTGCAGAGTCCCTGAGGGAAGGGCAGAAGAAAGAAACCAAATCATTCTGCAGTCAGAAGGAATGTACCCACAGGTAAGTACTGAGATATGAACTGATGCAGAGATTGCTTCAAGAATGTAAAACTGTACCAAAAGTGACCTGGGTTTCTAAAGTAAGGATTACTAGGCCTAAACTGTTTGGCTAAGTAAGAAGGCAAAATAAAGAAAAGTGAAAAAGAGGAAACACAGATGACATGTCAAATGGCAGATGCTACCAAACACTCTGCCAAAATTACTTTCTGCAATCAGCTGGAAACAGAGGGCACAACCTGTCCTCTCCAGCACACACACTGCAACTCCTTTTCCCCCAAACCAAAAGTCAGACAGGGAGGAAAAAAAAAAAACACTCTAGTTGACTGTTGTGTCTCCAACAGGGAAACCCAGTGGATTTGTGAAGCGAGCCAAGCTGTCCTTCAAGCACAAAGCAAAGGTTTAATCAAATATAAGGTGTGCCAGCTTAGTAGAAGCAGCTCCTCACTGAGATCACATAAAAATGCACATAGGAAAACACCTCAGAAGATTTAGACGATTTGTATGTTGAATGCCTGATGATACCCTGAAGGGAAGGAGGACTTAAGAGATAAGATGTGGGCTTGCCTTACACTTAAGGCATCCTCCAGCAGAACAGAAAGCACCATATTTGAAGGAGAGCAAAGGCAACAGTATACCCAACATTCTGCCATCAACTGGGATTAGTCACCAAGAGTTCAATTTACTTGCAGAGTTATAGCACAGAGAAATACAGGCATGTCAATTCACTCATATCCAATAAAGGGTGAAAGACGTCACCTCAGATGTCCTGGGCATGAGCCCTTACTAAGCTCTTGCTCCTGAGTGAGCTGGCCTACCCATGCCTCCACACCTTGTGATGCAGGAGCTGCCAGGAGCAGTGCAGGAGTCTTCCAGCAGAGACCAGCACAGCCAAACCATCTCCCTACCTGTGCCCCAGACAGTATTTATAACCAGAACACAACACCTTAATTGCAGGCTGTACCTTTCAAAACATGTAATACTTTCTCAACAGAGATGAATTCAAGTGCCAGGCATTTCAGTGTCTCGTCTCCTGCCAAGACTGACTTGCAAATGCTGTCTCTGCTTATTGAAGAGGTTCGAAAAAAAAGCTCTTTTAGGGCTGTCTTACTGTACATTCAAATTCTCCTTGGACAAGGCAAAACCAGCACTTCTTATCTCAAATCTTAAGACAATGTCCCCAGGTTTTCCTTAGGAGAAAAAAGCTTGAGTGAAAGTAGAAGTATGCACAAATCCAAAAGTCACAAAGGGTCACTCTTCAAGTCAACTAAGCAAAGCTGTATTTACAAAATAACATGGAAACCAGGGATTTTAAACGCTAGAGCAGACTGACCACAAGTACTAATAAAGTTTGTGTCGTGCCAATATTCCCCTTAAAAAACTTCTATTGTCAGGGCTATGTTTCATGTCAAGCACATCAGTCCCAATTTCAGACCGCAGTGCACCCAGCAATGATGCTTCAGGGTAGCGAGGAATAAATATTTACCAATCAAAAAAAAATTAATAATCTTATTACCTTTTCTGAATGCCCAATTCTTCATTATTTTACTTAACTACAGTTGCTACAATATTTTCAGAGCTGAAATTTTACCTCAAAATTAAGGTTTAAGGATAGCAAAATATTGACTTTTGAAATGTAACAATTTTCACTGGAGGCTAAACTTGCAGATCAGCTGTTGTGATACTACACTACTTGGCCAGCAGCAAACTGAAAAAGCAGTTAAAAAAGCAAAACAGTACTTTTAGTCCATCTGGAAAGATACAAGATAATAAATGAGGAATATTCCAAGAAATACTAAATATCTTCTGGTCTAGTAAGATGAGATTATCATTGCTGTTTTCACAGTTTTCTTTTAAAATGCCTGAAAAACGGAAACATTTGCCTTGTTTGGACAAAACAATGTGCAGGATTTATATTGTCAGATGTATCAAATATTTTTAATTTAAAAGAGGATTTAAGACACAAAATTTTCCCATTTAACATTTATCTAGCACCATACATAAGGATATTTCTGAAATACTCCAAGTACTTCTCCTTCCAATCAGTATACGTTTGTACCGGCTATTGAAGACAGAGGTCTGGAGCCTATACAAAAGATCACTCATTCTCTCAAAATGAGACAGTCCGAGGCCTTTTAAAATTAGTCTATGCTTTTTAAAATAACGTACATATCTTGCACCCTCTTGCAAAGAAAAAAGGAAAAGTTAAAAATTAAGCTGGTGGAAGAAAACTGGAGAAAGACTTGTCAATTATATTGGTTTCAAAGGGAAATTACAGGAGGTAGCTTCTGCTGAGTTCAGTGAAAATTGCACAACAGGAAGCATGCCTTCAAGTTGCAGTATTTAAAACAAATAAACAAAAAACCCACCTTAAAATGCCCTAAAACAAATCCCAAACAAAAAGACTGAACCAACAAACAAAAAACACAGATGAGGACCCTTAACATAACGATGCATACATGATTTATACCCAACTCAAGAAATGCCATGAAATACCCTTTTCATCCAAAACCACACCTGAATTATTATGGGGAAAAATAACAATTATTCATGACCCCCCGCCTATTTACTAATCATTCCCTTCAGGCAAAGCCCCTCTTCTCCAGCTGTGCCCTGTTTCTGAGCAAGGTGGCGAACACATGGACAGAAGGAAGATTAATTCACCAAAACCTGGTTTGCATAACAGGGATCTGCAGAGGCGGTGTGAGAGAACTCAGAAACCACAAACACTTTTGGATGGGTGGGGTTTTTTCTGAAATACATGCTGAAGCCTACACTAAACCTCCTTGTTATAATTTACTGAGAATATGTTCTGGAGTTTCCTTGTAACGCAGATTTGTACATTACACCATTCACACAGTTCTCACAGGAGTAGCTGTGTATTAGCTCACTGCGAAACCCAGGCTGCCTAACTCAGATGCAAAAGTCTGAATTTCCTTTGTGTCCTATCATCAACCACAAAATGTCCAAGAGCTCTGCAACATGCTGATGACGTGGAGAACATTCCTTTTTAGACGTAAAGACACTGCATTCTTTTCACTTTTTTTTTCCCTTCCACATTTCTGAATATGCGGCATATGAACAGCATATTTGAAAAGACCTCTGCTATTAAATTAAAAAATGAAAGTAAATATAAAAATTTAAGGTATCTTCATTAAAGAAGCCCCAGGAATTTGAGCTATTTAGCCTCCCAAGAGATAAAAGAAATCTCCACCATTTCAAACTGTAACTTGACAATACTGAACTCTCATAGATACATCCAGAGGATTTACTCCTTTTGAAAGGGCCTTCAGTAAATATACCATCTAAACAGTGACTCAGAAGCCCTGCAGTGACTTGGAGGCATGTCAGCTTAATCTTGCGACAACGTGAGCAGCTATTCTTGCTCTCAAGGTGCAAGAAGTCCTTTATGATCCCCAGCATGAACGAAAGGAGCTGTCTGCTGCAGCAGCAGCTGGAAGTAAAGCCAGCTTCAACAGTCCCAGCAAAATTCATTCCACAGTGCCCCTAATTACCACTGTTTTTCCTCCAGCTTCATCCCCTTAGGGTTTGTTTTTCTGAAATCAAGAAACACAATGGAACCAGACTGAAACAAAACCGTGGCCAGCCCTGTTTCTACACCATACCAAGCTGCTACAGTGAAGTGTGTACCAATAATTAGACAGTGAAAGTATTTTTGAATCTGCCATTTATCTGTTTAGATTTGGAGGCAGGAGTTTGCCTGCTGTGACTGTCTGATGGGTTGCCTTTACCATAGAACTCCATCATGGACGCATAAAAACTTTAAGTCACGCCAAACATCTTGTAGAGGCATTTCCAGCTTCAGTGTTCAGCTGCAAGTGTTTGCTTTGTCTATTCAAGTGAAAAATGATCCCTTGTCTGAGAAGCTGACAAAACTATTTTTCTTATTTGTAGCTTTTGCTCTCTTCTTCCATCAAGTTTTCAACACCTTTTCATAAGCCTCTTGTGTTTTACAAAGACTTATGCAGGATTCCTCCAAATCAGAAAAGAAGCTCTTTAATAAATACAATTTCAAAATCTAAATGAGCCAAATTTACTTCTGAATAATGGAATTTTTATGTGTAAATTTTTAGGGAGACTTCAGCCCTGGGATTTAATTGAAATTTATGTAGATAATTACCATCACTAGAGAAAAATACAGGATAATCCACACCTAACAGCTTCCTCTTACAAAATAAAAAATACTGGCCATTGTGTCCTATCAAGAGCTGGCCACACAAGTGGATAACTCAACCATTCCTGTACTCATGCAGGATGTATGCAAGGTGGTATTAATGAGAGCAAGGGCCTGCCTGAAGTAGAGCTCACCAGACCAAATAACCTCCTGACCACACAAGTAGAAAATAATTAAAACAACACACCGCTCTCATTTGGTTTTTCGGACCAGATGGCAGATGCTCAGGCAGCCAGTGGGTGAGACAGCAGTGATGCTGTGATGGGAGGAAAGAGGAAAGGTAGCCTAGTCCAGGATGGGCATATGTAAATATGGATAGGCTGAAGGAAGCAGTGTCCTCCTGAGCACAAAACCTTGGAGCAGAAGCCTATTTCAGGGCAATAGATTTCACTCAGACGTGCCAAGGTGGGAGTTGGCTGTCTGTTAAAGCCAAGCTACAAAATCTTAAAGTAAGGAGAGAAATTCACATCCTACTTCTGAGTTGGTGCCTTTAGAGCTGAGTGTTTAATGACATACAGGTAAGTATAATGAAGGGGACGAGGGTGGTTTTGAGAAAAAAAACAAGCAAACAAACAAACCTGCTCATTCTGAAAAACCACTTAAGAGTAGAAGAGCATCCCTTGAGCAGAGCAGGAGGAGGGGGGTCAGGCTCAGCCTTTGCATTGGGGCTGCATGACCCTTCCGCACCCGCTCCTGCAGGAGGCTCACAACATGGGGAGAAGAAATCAAAATGGTGTGACCTTCACAGGCTATAGACAGCTTGAATGCAGTTTAACCCCAGCATTAAGGATGAAAGCCTAGGCTCATGAAAGGCAGGCATTAACTAATCTGCTTACCCATACGAAAGGAAAAAAAAAAAAGCCACGTACACACCAAAAAGCACACTATGGTTTACGGTTAGCCTGCCAAGAATGTAGCAGTATAATCATAACAAGAGTTTACTTCAACACATTCTCGCAACCATGCCTAAACGTTGTTCTTTGTACTGGAGCAGGCATGCTGTCAGTTATCCCTCTAATGCCTATCAGGGAGGAGCCGCTCCTGCAGCCACCACGCTCCATCCTGTGCTCCACTGAGTCTGGCCAGTGCCAGCCATAGCGCTCCCCTCCAGAGCCTGCCTTGTGGTATCAATCAGAGGCAGGAACCATCTCTGACAGAAAGCTGTGGGTGGGAGAAGGAATTACCAAAACAAAAATTAAAGAGCATTTGCTTGTACGCGTCTGCCAACTCAGTCAGCTGAAGGAGCAGGAGGAAAATAAGGCATGACAGGAGGAGAGACAATTATTCTTCTTCCCTTCACAAGTATTTTCCTTCCCGTAGTGACTGTGTTCCTTCCCTGCCTTCCGACTCCTTTGCATCCTACATCCCTGACAAGGACATCCCAACTGAATCACAGTTTTTGCTGAAAGATTTTGGCACAGAAATATTTCGACTATAGACACGGCATAAACATATTAAATAATGTTTCTTTATCTTTCTCACATAGAAATCCCTCACCCTCGGTCTCTTCAGTCTCTAAATGTATTTGCTTTCGTCTATTCAGCAATGCTTCTTGGCTTGAGTTTAATTAAAATTTCAACCAGCCTATATGAGTGAGATGGTATCTTTCCTTTCACAGATAGAAGACAATATCCTCTAAGTATTTCATACCCTCATTTCTTAAAATCAGCTCATCAGAAAACCACACTCCTCAGCAACAAGTGTTAGATTATCTTCAGCCACCAGCATCAGCGTAATGAAAGACTGAAGTAATTTTATTGCCTCACTGAGATATTATTGTACATTTCTCTTCTCTGGCAGATTTCTCCGCCTTTCTTTTTTCAATGTTTTTTCATTACACCAGTTCACCTGTGCAAAGGATTCCTTAACTACGCACAAGGTTCACAAACTGATACTGTATCTCCAGATTTCACGAAGACCAAAAAACTGAAAATATTCTGGGCTCTGCTGCGTGCGTGCGTGTGTATGTATGTGTGTTGTTTTCTCCACCGTTTTGTACAGCTACAGAGTTGACATTTTGCAAATATCCCTCTACAACCACAAGATCAGGTAATGCTGATTTCAAAATGAAATCTGAGTTCCCCACACAAGTGAATAGTTTTGGGATCCAGAAGATTCTACAAACATCCACACAAATACCATACAAATCGTTGAAACTGTATTACCAGTAAGCGATTTTGCCTCTGCCCAGAAAAACCTGATTAGGGTGTACCAAGGTACAAGGATGGGTGCCAGATCTGAGAAATTCTCTCAGTTAAACCCTAACTTTCTTTGCTATACTCTCCTGCATCCCAGGGCACATCTGTTGCACTTAAGAGAAACTCCAGGATCCACTCCTGAGCCACTGCAGCAGGGCACATCTCTCTTTGGGAAGAGAAGGAATAAAGGCCAATAAAACCATTTACACAATCTAACTGGACAGGAATGTACCAACTTAGAGGATATGCTGGAGTCCAAATCCAAATGCCTGTCTCCAGCTGCATTTAGAGAAGACAGTTATGGGGGTCAGGAGAGAACTCTGATTAGTATGTCCCAGCTCCAGAAAGAACCACACAACTGAAAAACTCTGGCTTTTAAAGTTAAAACACTTAACTTACTCTTGTCATTAAATGCACTTAAATTTGGGACAGAAGGACTCACTCAAGTTCAATCAGGATCTTCTACAAAAATATCCAAAGNCCCCCCCCCCCCCCCCCCCCAAAACTTCAACAAATCAAATTATTTGTAGACATACTCATGAAGTTCACTGTTTACTATCACAAAAAGTATTTGCATATTTGAGTATTATTTTTAAATAAGACTATTTCCTCACTTGACAAGGCAACTTAATTATAATGCATAGCAGAAACTGTATGATAGGTCGCTGGGTTAAAGCTGCTCCATCAATAGTTCATTATCAAATATACAATTTTCTCATTTATACTGTTTATTCTAGAGAGATGGAAGTCAGTGGATTACACCACTACTAAAACTGAAGAAATACATTTGCCAACAATGACAGGGGCTCATTCATCTGACCAGAATCCCTCACCAGGACACTGTCTAGTACTACGGGAACTCCTACTGACACGTCAAGGGAATATCCTACAGACAAATTCATCATTAATATTAGAGATCTAATTTTTTTTTAATTCATAAACATAATGGAAATTCATCGTGAGGTAGAAGAAAAAAAAAACTTATATTTGTATATTTGCATGCAGGCATGGATGCACTGCTTTTAATGCATTAATTTTTTAATCAACATTGAAGCAGTTTACCTTAAAATGGCACAGTAAAAAGAAGCTGAATTTCAGGTGGTTGCTACTGTGATCTTAATTGTGAAGTGAGCAGGCCTCCCACTCATGCAAGTCTTCTTGTTTTACCATCATCATCACAACTTTCTGAAGGGTGTGAATATTTATCTTAAGGCAGAGCAATACAGTCAAACTGCTGTTTTCCTCAGAGGCCCTCATTTGTCTGCTTTTCCTACTCCTCCCTCCGAGGTTCTAGACTGCATCCCTTGGCTGCTGTCGGGACATAGACCTGCACGATGGAGATGTTCACAGTTACCATCTGCTGCTGCTTTTAAGAAAGATCTCATGCAGGAAGCTCATGCCATTGACCTCATTTGATCCAGGCAAAAAGTAGTAACAGAGCTCCTGTGGCTAACTGCCAAGAGAGAAACACTCCAACAGACCTATTTCCAACATCCTCCTCTCCTCTGATGAAGATCTAAACCACCAGCTCGAGACAGACATCTGATTAGATCAAAGTAGCAACCATGTCATGTTATTAGCCATATAGTTTCATCTTGTTTATGAACTACACCATAATGGACCCCAGACAAGTTAAAATACAGTAGTTTGCAAAAACCATCATTATTATTAGAATGTAATTATTCACATACAATATCTACCTTTATAGTAAATGCCTGAAAATATTCTGTCCCCAGCTTCACTGGAATTTAGCACAGGTTAGCATCAGGTCTTCTAGTTTATAACCTCCCTGATACTTGGAAAGATTGCTTCGAGAAGTAACCAGGAATGTTTAAGAAACCAGTTTATTAAATTTGCTGCGAAGACATGGTATTATCGGTACAGAGGTGGTTTTTCATAAGCTAATTCCCCCATATCCAGTTATCTAAATAATGCAGGAAATGTCTTACATATAAAAAACATCCAAACAACTAATTGTTCATCTACCAGCACTGACATCGTGCTGTATAAGGCAAGAGACAGCAATTCTAATTTATGGCAATTAAATGCATCTTTGAATGATTGCAGCACTGCATTCTGAGAAGCCACTTGTCCCAGCTGAATCTGGTTCAATCAAAATTGGCTGCCTTTGCTCCTCAGAGGAGGCACGGGCTGTGGTTTCAAACTACTGTGACATGAGGCAAGGTAACCTTCCAGGAACAAAGGTCCTTTTGTTTATTGACGGTGCTCTCCTCCAGTGGGACAACGGGCTGAAGAAGAAAAGACTGGCCCATGAGAGTGGGGAAGCCACAGTTTCTGCACAGGGCAAGGCTGTATGTATGGGTGACATTAGAAAGCCACTTCTGCCTCCCTAGTGCACAGCAGGCAGCAGCATGCTGAGACAGGGTGCTCTTTGTTCACCACTAAATTTCTTCACCAAAAGCCTCTGTCTCTCAAGTTTCAGCCAATTTACATCCTTAAAACATTGCCTCCATCTAAATCCTTATTTAAAAAAAAAGGGGGCAGGGGCAGGAATTGAAAGTATTTATTTGAAATACATAATTCTGTGCATGTATTATATTCTGTTACTACATATATATATACACACACACATATGTGTTTCCCGCTTCAGCTATGCAAGGTCTTTACGTGCAAGTTACTTTCTTCTCTGCACAGCACACGCGCAATCTCCCAGTATTAACTTTTCATTCAGGCTCTCTCTCTAGTTATGCAGGAGCTTTCATCTCCTTTTTCCTTCCTAAGCAGCAGCCTGATGTTAGACCTAATGAGAGCCAGTAGCCAGCCTGAGCAGGCAGCGACCAACAACGGGCTGCTCTAAAACATCTGAACAGACCAGAAACAAACATGCTTTCTAATTCTCCAGCCGCAACAAGACCCTAAAGGGAAGCCTTGTCTGAGCTGCTTCCTTACACCTCCTTAATAACACCAGCCCTAACCCAAGTAACAACCATGGAAAACAGGATGGAAGGTGGGTGATTTCTTGCCACTTGCTTCCAACATCCGTTGGTCAAAGCAAAGGGATCTCTGGGGCCCGTCTCTGCACAAGATCAAAAGACAGCAGCTCTATTTACAACATCCCGAGTAATTTAAGCATCCCACTCAGCACTGTTTCCTACCTCCCGCCCAGTTCCCCTTTAAATTGGATGGTTTCTAAATGAAATCTCTATCCTTTATGAGTTTATAGCCATGGTGAGCCAAGGAGTCCCACGCAGACAATTTTAAAAGAAATTAAGAAAAATTTCTCCATCTTAAGCTTGCTGCACACGAAATGGTCATGCATGAAAAGGTTAAAAAAAAATTCCCTGGCATTTTTTAATTACTAACCTGAAGGATTTATGCTGTTATGCATTATATGGTCTATCTTCATTTCCCAGTGATGTGTCCAGTACTTGTGAGTGTGCAGCTTCTCAAGTAGTTCTATTTAAGGGAAGAGGCATTTATGGGTAAGAAAAAAACCCTTTAAAAATTAAGTGTTGGGTAAATGCACAGGATGTTGCAAGTATCTGCTTTATTTGCACCTTCTTTCTCCCTCTCCTTTTTAGTGTTTTTGTTTTCTTTCTTCCACAACCTGTATTTAAAAATTTAGGATCACTATTATGCCTGTCACTGTTAAATGACACGACCCATAAGGGAAGGAAGGAAGATAGGCACATGCTAAGTAGTTGCCTGGAGGAAACAGTGAAAGAAATTTCCCAAAATACAGCATGCAGGTGTTAACAAGCCATGTGCACACCACACTTCTCTCCCAGCAAAGCAGGGAATCCCAAGACCGAGAGCACAAACCTGTGCCCAAAGGCAGGGCCAGCCCAACGCAGGCTTCTGGCCAAAGGCTGGGATATGGCACCAAAGCCCAAATCCATCCACACCCTCCCAGCCTATGATTCCTGCACCACACCTACTGAACATATTCAAGAACTCTATGCTCATCTGTCCCCTTTTAACAAGAATACATTAGGCAGAGGGACTAAGCAGCATCCCCATGGTCCTCCAGAAATACATTTTCCTCATCCTAAGTCATATCTGCTTGTAAGCACTGGACACTTTTTGAAAGAGTTTTACTTTTCAAACGTGTAATTTGTTTTTCTCATCCCCTTTACTACCTTAACTAGTTGTTTAATGTGCTTAATATATTGTCAAGTAAGATGTGCCTGCATGTATAAAAGCGAAGATAATTAAAATCACAAAGTATTTTACTTCATATAAGAAAAAGTTATGACTGCAGTGTCTTATAGAACTTCTAATTTCATCAACTTATTACATGTCATTCTTCAATGCAGAAAGCACTCACAGCATGAAGAGTTCTTAAATCAAGAACACGCTGTTGGGGAACAATCTTCATTTTAATGATGCTCAGTAACAGGGATTAAAATATTTTATGAGTCACAATTTCCACTAAAAAAAAGGCAAAACAAAAAAGGACAATGGAGAGGAATTTGTTGAAAGTGTGGGACTTGTTCATTAAACACACCAAAAAAAAAGTACTGGGGAAGAAAGAGGCAGGCATCTGAAAACTTATATACTGCATTGTTCTTTAAAGCACCAACTACTTTTCCCTTAATTGGCTTCTGCAGATCCCAAGGAATCTGAAAACCCACCAGCTCCACAGCACAAGAAGCCATTGTCCTGGCTACCCCAGTCAGGGGATGAAAGAGCCCTTCAATCTACAGACATATTTATATTCCTTCACGTGGTGACTATAAAAAGGTTTCTTTCCAGGCTGAGGTTTCTCAGCACTAAAGTTAGTAACTGTTTGAATGTGAAAAACCCTATGTACACAGATTTTTAAAACTGGGGTGACGCCTTTGTGTTCAGGTAAATTTGGTTTGAAGCAGCAACGATGCAATCTCACACATCTACAAACTTCCTCTGTAGTGCTTTTGCAAAAAGAAAATAGGACCCAGACTGAACTGAAATAATGCTTTAAATAAATGATACCACTGATTCTGAACAATAGTAATTTCTGACCAAATGTGCTCTGTCCCAGTCACCTTTGTATTCCCCTCGCCTCTGTCTCCCCACCAAGGCAGCCAGCCCAGCATGACAGCCAAGCCATTCCCAAGGGCCTGAGAGGGGGTGCTGATGTTTCTTATCCAAGCCTGCCCTGACTCTCCTGGCCAGTCTCACACAGAATGGCTCTGTGCTTCCATTTCCTCCTGTGTAAACAACAATAATTATATTTCCACACCTCACAGCACGTAGAAAGGAATGACAGCTCATACCTTTCCATAAAAAAAGTCTCCCACTCTGCCATGCAAGCTGCTCCAGAAACAGACTTATGGTGAAAACTGCTTAAAAATTAAAAGGCATACAATAGAAACTTGGAGCCAACATCTACAAATCCAGCTCTACCATGGGAAAGGAAAGCACTGCTTTTAAAAGTCAGCAGAGAAAGAAGCACTGTGTCTGGCTAATATATATGGTCCTGGTCTTCTTTTAAATTTGCTTTAACAATTTATTCTTTCCATTAGTTCAATAAAACAAGCCTAAAAGGCTGATTATTGAGGGTCAGTATTTTAAATTTAAAATAGAGAGTTTCAAACTTGAGACTTAGCCAAATCCAGCTCTCAAACCCACACACTTCTTCCTCAAATCCACCCACACCAGCAAGGGCCCAGACTCCTGCTCTTGCTCGGGATGATCATGACACCATCTTGGTATGAGAATTGCTACTTTTTCTTCTTTTTTTTTTTTTTAATTATTCACAATGCAGTGAAAAGAAACCAGTGTGAAAAGGTCCAAACAGCTCTCCAAGACAATATGCACTCTTGCTCTGCCCACCACCACCTCCATGGCCACTGCACACCATGCCCTGCATCCACCTGTGTGTGTTATCTATGAATTTTAATTGACACCCAGAAGTGCAGAGCAGCATTGCCCAGGGCAGTTACTGCCACCCCAGGCACCAGACCTGCCTGGAGAGCAAATGTCAAGAGACAGGGGTGTAAGTTGCTATTATGGCCGGAGATGTAGTTTTTCCAAAAGATAAGTATTTTCCAGCTTGAGTGGTAGAATTAAGAGTGGGCTGGCTGGGCAGCCAGACAGCCAAGTCACAGCCAATACATCTGCTCCAAAGCTCTGGAGTTTCATACCAAGCTTAGCTATACCAGTGCTGCCCCCAGCTACAGCAGTGGGAAGGCCATGCTCTGGTCCCTAAGGATCACTGCCAAGACACAAAAGTGCAAGAGCAGGGATATTTGTTTCTAAATTGTTGCAAAACACAGATGTTTCCAGTGCAAAGGGATTTTAAAAGGAGTATGTATTCAGTTGGCGCAACTAGAATAGACGGGAAAAGGGGGGAAAGTCTGTGCTCATTCTGTTATTCGTACCAGAAGAAAAAAAGGTAATGGCCATACAGTTTCTTTGAATGGCAAAAGATGGTTTCTCCATTAGTAGCATGTTATTTAACAGAAATTCAAAATCATACAGAAACTCATGAAGATACTTGTAAAGAATCAAATCCTCTGTAATCACACTGCAGCTTCCCTTTGCAACAAGCATTAGCAAATGAAATCAGGACTCAGAGGACAGAATTTAAAACTTTTTCCACTCCTTGAATAGTTGCTTCCCTGCTCTTGTACATCCTACCCACCGCTGAGGGAATGTCTTTAACAGGAGCAGCCAGTAATGGATCATAATACACGAGCCAGGTGCTTTCATTCCAACCAGAAACATAAATTATTTCAGAGTTTTAAATACATACCCTGTTCCACGAGTTCTTTTATTAGTTATGCATATTTTAAATCAAATTCTGTGGAAAGTAACTTAAAAGACATCGCAAACAAGAGCTGTGGTGGCCCAATAAAGCACATCAATCTCCTATATTCAGTGAATAAATGGCACGTAACAGTGTTATGCTGCACAAAACTCTTTTCTGACCTAGACTGAACATGCATTTGATCAAATTGTCTCCAGTAATGCCAGGAGCACTGCCAACCAAAAGATTAAATAGTCTGATTTCATTAAAAAAAAAAAAAAAAAAAAAAAAAAAAAAAAAAAAAAAAAAAAAAAAAAACCAAAAAAAAAAAAAAAAAACACAAAAAAATCCCCAAGATGCAATTAATATTTTTAGCTCTGAAACACAGGATAGAACATTCTGTTATTCCCATTCTTTAAAGTTACATTCAAAAAAACCTGACATCTGTCCTAATATGCAGATTATGTAAACCCTGCTCTGCAAAGACACAGTGCTCACCCAGAACTGAAGAAATAAAAATGGAAGAAATGTCCTGGGTCAGTTTGAACTACCACGTTATCTACAGGGACAAATTAAAGAATCCAGTTTTGCATTTTGTCCTGAAGCAACAGAAAAACCTCTCTCCCAACAGGTTCTTCTAATGACAAAGATGGCCAGACAGAATGAAATCCACTTTACCAGAGCCCTGGAATGCATCAAAAGCAATGTCTGAAAAGCAGGTTTTGTCAGAACTTGTAAATAGATGGAAAGGTTTCCTGACTCACACTGACTGATGTCAAAATGCCTTCCCTCTAAATCTGCCTTTAAGGTAGCATGTATAGAAAAAGAAAATTGGCAGCAACTACAAAAAAATTAAATTATGTCCTTTGTTTCTCCACAATACACAAAGAAACCTTGTCAAGAAAATTTGGAGAGCGGATTTGTGTTTAAGTACACACAAAACGTGAGGGCTCTTTCTCCCTAAAAGGCTCCTGGTGATTTACAGAGTCCAGAACGGCAGCCTATCCTGTGGGACTAAAGCTGCAGGAACTGGGAGAGAAGAGTTTAATCTACAGCTGCATGCTTCTTTTTCCCCCTCCACTGGTGACTGATGAAGGTGTAGGAGTAGGAATGCCTTCACTGAAGGCTCCATATCCCGCCCACTATCGTAAAATGTTTGAGAGGTTTCAGTACACATTTAGGTTCCTACCACAATTTTCTGAAGTAAAACTAATGAAAAATCTGTTTGACTTGATGTTTTGAGGAGTATTTTTTGTTGTTGTTCATTAGCTTCTCCCCCCCCTCATCCCCCACTGGAAAAACTAAAGGAAAAAGCCAAATATTACTCCCTTATCATCAGATACAAGGGAGAATGGTGCGCAGAAGATCAAAATAAAATCTTTCTACATAAGGTATAAGGGACAAGTTTTAATAGCCTATGTATATGGACCATAAGGTTCAGCCTTTCTGAGCTCTTCAGAGCATTTTTAAAATAAAAGCTTTCCTGTACTTCAAAGGAAAATCTTTGAAAATTCACAAGCAACAGGGGATAACCACAGAGGAGAACTATGAATACAGAGCGAACTGGTGTTACAGATAAATTCCCTTATCAGGCAATGGCACAGGTATCCTAAAAGCAAAAAATAAAAAAAGAATGGCAAATTACTAATTTGCTCGGTACACTCTGAATCTCCCTGCTAATTCTGATAGTAACATGGGGAAAAATCATATAAATGTCTCCAGCCATTATGCAGGACAGATGAATCAATCAACCAGGCTGACGGATGCCTGAAAACTGGCAGAAAATTTCAGCTTCTATGGTATTAAGCAATTATGTGATTCACCACCTGCTGAAACCTCTATCAAGACAAAGTGTAATACCTCCTGGACTGGAGTCTGGGAAAGGTAGGATGGTGCACGTGGCTCCCTTCCCAACCTCCGCTCCCAAGCTTCAACCTGAGGTGCTCTACAGAGAGAACAAGGCACACAGTCTTTCCAAGAACAGTGTCTCCAAGACTGCACTTGCCCAGTACTCAATGAACAAACACCAGGAAGACACAGCTGGCAATGAAGTGGAATGGCCTTAGGAAGTTAATGGCAAAGGGCAGAGGGTTAATTGCAACCTCCTGGAAGGCCGAAGAAAACCATAAGCAAAATGCAGCTCAATACTCAATGACCTCTGAAGATCTAGAGTATTCTTCCCTGTTTTTCTGCCGACACACGCTTCTTTCACACATACCTTCCTTTTTCTAAACCAGTCAGTGGTAACATCTCTGGCGAAGAGAAGGACTGGACAGGCCACTGGGGTGGGCTGCAGGAGATAGGCCTGACTGGCCACAGGGGCAGCATGCCCCTCACAGGACATTTTGCCAGCCTCCCACACCAAATACACTTGGAAAAATAAGCCCCATGCTTGGCTGCACAGATGCCTGTCAGGTAGTACCCCACTTACTTCCCAGGTGCTTCTACACACATAAAATGATGGGAGCCAGTCCTGAATCTGAGAATTGGAAGTGACAGATCATGAGAGCAACCCAAAAAGCACAATGCCCCTCTAAGAGCACCCTGAAAGTCTTTTCTGCACATGCTTTTTGGTAAAATGATGACACCATGCTGTGTAATGGCTGGTCTACGTAGAGAAACAATCAAAAGGAGAGGATGAATTTGAATTAAAAGAAGGCTCTTTAGACCAATTCAGCAGGATTGTCCAAGCTGCATAGAGACAATATAAATTCCTAATACACCTAATATACTGGAATAATGGTCCTAACTAAGAAAAAGGCACATGCTGTGCTGAACAAGAGTTACTTTGTCTGTTCTCCTCCATGTTAAACCACTCAGTTTTGCACATTCTTAACACAATTATCTAATAACAGTCCCTGCCTATATGTTTGGCTACAAATTTTACATATAGCACTGCAGAACACAGAGGTAGTGAGGCAGGAAAAAGAAGGTATAAATGTGTGAAGCTAAATTATACATATTTAAGCAATCACATGCCTACCTGAAAATCTTGCACTGCATTCAAATTCACATTTTGTAGTAAATGCCTGGCGATATTTGGTCTGCTTAAATAAATATTTATTAATCTCAATATAAAAGATCAGACACCAAATTTATATGAGCTGAGCACAGTTCGGGCAGAAGCCAATAATAGCTGCTTTCAGAATTTGCAGCGTTGGAGTTTGCCAAATGGAAGTGACAAGTCTGGACCACTAAGAAAAATGAAGCCATTTGGTAAGTTATACGCTGCGTAATAAACAGTCTGTCAGTTTGCTTCTAATCCCCCCTCTTCCAGGAGGGTGTTTTATTCTTTTTTTTTCCCTTTTCATTTTTCCTGATGCACTCTGCAGAGCACGTACATATTATAAATGAAACAGAAGCTACTTTGGCTCTCTGGACCACACACCGTGGACAACTTAGGTCATTGTTACCTAAACAGAATTTGGTTTTTTGTTTGCATTGTACAGTTCCTTTCTGTTTTGACATCAGGTTTTAAAAAAGGATGTTACCCTCCTTAGAGCTTTGAATCATTTACGAAGAAAAGAGAAATGGAAGTTCTGTGACAATAGCACAAAAGTAAAGCCTTGCAATTTTTCGTTTCCTCCCATGACATCTGTGGGTAGTCCTGTTCATAACGCCTTTGTTCCAGGTTGATTTACTGCAGTTTGAGACAAGACACCATTCAGAGGCTATTCCAGGAACCGTGGAGGAAGTAGAAGGAGGATGCATCTAATTTGTTAGCTACTGTGACATTGCCATTTATGATTAAAACACAGCATTGAGTGAACAGAGAGTATTTCCTCCAACCATCCTCCATCTCAGTGCATGCTGAATAGGGCAGGGATAGAAAGACTGCCATGACAGGTCTGCTACTTGCAACATGGCTTGTCAAGTGTGCAAGGAAGGAAAACACCTTGTATTTCAAAAGCCAGCATACGCAGCCAGCTGGCTCTGCCCAGAAGAGAACTATGGGTGTAAGTGGGCCAGCCAAGAGGGACTACTGGAGAACGTCCTCCATGAAAAACCCAGGAGCAAGAAGCAGGTCCAAGGAAAGTTCTTGCCTTATTTGCGTACAACTCCCAGGAGGTTGCTGTGCACGCAGGAGTAGTTATTTACAGAAATATGGTCCCCCTCCTTCCTGCCTGACAACATTTGTGGGAGAGGGATGTAAATGTCTGCAAAACCCTTGAAGATCTTTTCATGGCAGACATTGCATAAGTACAAAGTTTTAAACGCTCTGAAGGGAGGAGCTGGCAGAAACCATTCTGTTCAAAACACTAAACCAATCAACAACTCCACAGTTAATCCTTATCCCTACTGAGTCCTCCCTCTGGTAGGCTATGAGACCTTACTTTGGTGATGAGGAGCCACCCAGCTCGCCATGCCCACCCCCCCCACCAAACCTACACATGAGGACGTACTTGGGAGCATCACTTAGGTGGCATATAAACCACAGAAGTTTTGTTTGCAGCACACACACAGGTACAAGAATAAGTTCCCACCCACTCACAGATCTCTTGGGGTACCAGCCAGCCAAGGGAAAGTCATGCTGCGAGAATAACTCACTCTCCCACTTTTTTGGCTGCTCCCTTGCCCCAGTATTATCTCTTGTAAAGGGCTAGGAGCAGGCTGCAAGCCAGATAATTTGCTGTGGAGGTGAGAGCCTGTTCCTTGCACCCACCATTCCCACACACCACCACCACCACAACCAAAAAGCCCTCCAAGACAGCTGGTAACAAGTAAACTGTTATCCCTATACATCTTGTCTGGAAAAGTCCGCTCCTGCTGGGCCCTCAGCATCAAAGTAAAGGCACCTCGTCCCACATACTTAAGCTCATCTGAATTATTCTTCAATTTCCATCTACTGTTGCCATCCCTCCACCATAAGTAATGCTCCTGCTGCAAACACCAACCTCAGGCTGCCCAGCTGATGGGTCTGCCTCCCATAAAATGGGCACCAGAGCACTTACAGTGGGTTTATACTGGTCTTAAAGGCAACACAATGCAACGCAAGCTTTGTAAAGCAAAGAAAAAAAAATTAAAATTGCAGAATAAAGTTTTCAGAAGTTCCTCAACATCATGGAGTAAAAATTTTCTTCTGCTATAAACTTTTCCTGTTTTTCTCTTTTTTATGCAGTTACTGCTTCTAGGAGCTTAAGAAGAAAATATGCCTGCTCACATTGGCAAAATCCCAGCTCACTCATTTTCTTAAGTAGCATGTTATCAAAACGTACCTACACAAGCTGTACTTTCTGGATACAAAGGAAGCCCTTATAACAACTACAGTAAAACCACATTTGCAACCGGTTAGGTCAGTCCTGAAGCCTTCCCTTAGACTCTTCCCTAGCCTGCACTTAGGTCAACCAATTCCTAACACAGGCTGTCAAAGATTCAACAGCACTTTGTTGAATCAGTCACTCAGGCTCGTGACTGATCAGCTCAGTGGATGACCCTGCCTACTCCTATTTGCTGTTACTGAACATAACCCTTGTCAAAATATCCTCTAGGAAACAACACAAAATGTTGCATTTTTTACAGGGCGAACATAGTTTAGTCTTTAGACTTTGGCACTATTTCCATAATATAAAACACTCTAGTTTTGATGGGAAATATCTAACTATCAATTCTAGAATAAATAACATTCTCTACTACATCAGATTGTTAATGTTCTCTACTATATATTTCTCACCTTTGTAACCCATACAGAGCAATGGCAAATTTGGGACAGATTTCACCCTCACACCTCTGGCTCATCCAGGTTGCTGGGCTTGATGCCCAGTCCCTGAAGCTGCAACACAGCCACAGCTCATCATAAGAGTTTGGAAAGGAAAACTGGGTAGAACCACATTTGCGCACACAGCCTGCATCAGTGTTAAAGCAAGGCAGAGTTTCACTTTGGAAGCATTCCCTGCTTCCAGTCAGCATGTGCCCAATGCTTCTCAAAGGGCTCTGCTGCCTTTACAGTGAAAGGCCAAGGGATGATATCTGGCAGCTAGAGAGCCCATGTTTGTCCAAGGGTTTGTTGGACCCTTGGTTATCCAACTCATCGCTTCTTTTTTTTTGATTGGGTGTCTAACATTTATCATGTTTGCTCTGCAAACAGATGAAAGGCTCACGTGGTACAAAGGGCAGAGCAGAAGCCACCAACTGGAAGCTGATGATAAGCAAGGAGCAGGAAGCCTGACTCACGCCTTTATGCGGAAGCAAGCTACCAGTCTGGCTCAGACCATACCATTTAACTTCAAAAACTGTATTTCCAATTACTAACCTTTTGGAGTGAATAATACAGCATGCACCCCAGAATATTAACTGTTTTAGGCACATGTGTCATTTCCTGATCTAAGCAACGGCATCCACAAATTCTCAACATTCACGAGCACCTACTCAGAAGTGGCTGCCATGCAGGGTAGGCACTACAGGACAGTTCTATAACAAAGCAGGAAAAGCAGTGCCCCACAAAAATTCTCAGAGGTTCTCTTGGTGCTCCTCTGGCAGACAAGGAATGACTGTGCTCAGGATTCCTTTTTTCCTACACATGGCAACACTGAAGCATTTCCTGACAGAACTGAGCCACAGTGACAGGCTGTATCACTCCAAGGCTGAGGTGCAGTTGAAGGCATGGGAGAACAGCACACCCTGTTAGGGCACAGACCAACACAGAGAGAACGTAAATACCCTCCATTAAGTGTTTATTAAAAGTGTGTGTTGTAGCCACCTTCTTAATATACACACAACCACAACCTGCAGCGAAACAACCTCTGCCTGAAGCTCTTCCTTTCCCCTCACGGATGATGCACCAGAGCCTTTCCTCCTGACACCCTCCTTCCCCTGGGGCTGCACCGCAGCCCAGTCTCTCTGACTCAACCAGCCCTTTTTCACATAGCTGGCACCTTCGACAATTTCCGAGACATTAGCATTTTCCTAAAATAGCCTCAATCCTTGGCATTTCAACCATGTCTTTTGTTTTCAATCCCTCTGACCAGAGGGTCTGAATGGAATACAGTCCAGTCGAAGTTCAATAGCAGGGGAACAGAAAGGGAGAACTGAGCTGGGGTTGTGGGATGGGAAGAGTGGGGTTCTTCTCTGGCTGCATGGCCTTTGCTCCCAAAGATCTTCTGCTCCTCTGGCTGCAGCAATGACATTTTTTTCCTCCATCCCTGCCAGCTCTTCCAGCCTCTGGGCCTGAGGCTTGGACACATTGCAACACAGAGACAACTGCTGAGCTTTGCCTGTCTTTCTGCTCACAGGGCCACCAGTTCAGGATCATTCTAGCTCACTTCCATGTTAAAAATAGAATCAGCAAATTATTCAAAATACTCCTAAACCTCTTCTGGTTAGGAACTGGAAGACAAGTTTTCAGAGCAAGACAATAGAAACAAAGCTACTGTACATGCCCTGTTTCCCCAAGAAATTAGGCTTGTCCATCCTAAGCATGAACTGCTGGACACCTAAATCAGGGATGGAGGTGTTTATTGTACTACACGTTTACTGTACTAACAGCATGCAAAGAAAAAGGTTCAAGGGGAGCCTTTGTCATATCCAAAACTAAACAAACTTTAATATTTAAACTCATTCCAGATCTCCAACAAAGAAAGCCCCAAGTTGCAACTCTGCAGCTCTGCTGATCCCTGCCAAGAAAGTTCCTCAAATATTTGGATGGAGTAAGCACTTGATTCCAATGGGAAAAAAATATTAAAAAAGGAGAGAAACACAGTCACATTTGGGAGCACAAGAGGTGGAAATTAATGCGAAATAAAAAAGACCAAACGAGGCAGCAAGTTATAAACACCAAATATTGAAATTCCAATGCTGACCTGCAAATTTCACGGTTAATACGATGCAAATCCCTTTTCTGCAGTTGGGTTAAAAGTGCACAGCCCTTTCCTAGGCAAATCTCCAAGGAATTTTAAAGCTTGAATGAAAATACTAATTACAATGTACTAAAAACAGAGCAAGGAAGTGTGCAAGATGACTTTCAAGCACTATAAGGAAGAGAGGAGGAGACAGTTTGGTCACTGCTAAAGCCAGAGACACACAGCAAGAGTGGCCCTGCTACAACATTAACTCCTTCCTAATGAGACCTGGCAACTTGTAAGGGATTCAAGTGCTTGCAAAGCTTTGTGTTGTACCTGTTATGATGAAGCTGTAGCACTTAAACAGTTAATAAAGGAATGCTTAAAAAGAGTGGCTATCCATCCCCAGTACTTGCTATGACCAGAACAGCCATCATTTTTCGTATTTACAGGAAGACTGTATCTTAGCAGCTGGTTTAGCAGGGGGGAAAAAGCAGATATTTATCCCTCACAAGGTTAAGTAGAAGTGTAAACTGAATTCCCTGTTAAATTATCCCCTGTATGCCAAAGCCACAACATCTAGTACTCGTTATTACTCTTTCAAAAAAAACCAGTCCAGAGTTTACACACACGTATGTTCTGAGGAAAGTATTTTATAAACCCCACAAAAACATTTACACAAAATAACTCAATTTAGGCCAGCAGAGCAAATCTCTCCCATGCAAAATGTCAGCCAATTAAGCTTTTAGCAGAGCACCAGGGAGACCGATTTTAGAAAGCTAAGCAGGTTTCTCAATCTAGGAATGCCTGAAATCTGTTTATTCTCAGTCAACAATGACTTTCTGCCTTCTGCCAATTACTAAAGTAGTGGGGGGAAAATGGATTTACTCTCTGCTTTTACAGATCAGTTGGCTTAGCAAAATCTAAACTCACACACAGGCACCTCACATTAAAGCAAGCAGGCAACAACAAAAAAATTGCTTTACTTTCCCCCCTTGTCCTCAAACTGTTTATCCTTTCCTACCAACAACTGGAAATGGCTAGTGCTCCCATGGCATTCTTTCCCCTCCTGCCCCTCAGGATGCTGTAGGATGTAGCAGGGATTTCAGGAAGAGCTGGCATGCAAGGACGCATGGTCTGTCCACCAAATCCAGTGAGCACCCTCAAACTGTGGAACCTGATAAGCAAAGAATCTTCAGGCTTGGAAAAAGCCCTCAGATGAAGCTCCTTGAGGCCATAACACCCTGCTGCCAAATGGGGAGCTTCACTCCTCTGCTTGCTCTTAGCCTTCTGCTCTCTTTGCTTCTCCTTCCACTGAGCCCCAGAGTCATGCCATGCATCTCACCTCTCCTTCTCTGCTGGCTCTGGTCTCACCAGACATCTCTGTGGACCAAAGCAATCAATTAATCTGACCTGCACCACCCATTTTCATAGCAGCAAAATACATCAGATCATCACATCTTCCCCCAAAGCAGCCAAACTTTCCCTCTCACCTGTGCACCCTCCCTGGCTCCTGCCCTCAGCCACTTCAGCACATTTATCCATCAGAAAACCTGCTGGTCCCACACAGACCTTCAACAGAGCCAAAACCACGAAATATTGCTCTTGGGGTTGGGATAGTTAATTTACTGATGAACTCAGAGCAGCACTTTGCAGGCATCTTGTAATCATTAAAATTATATTCTTCTCTGTGTTTCATTCCAGACTCAAGGTTTGAACATAACCTTATCTTGGAATAAGTCCCAAATAAATTTCCATTTCCCAAAAGACAGGTTTTCTCCAAGGCAAGTAGAGGAAATTTACAACAGTTTATTAAAAAGAAGCAGCTTTACCTCTGGTCAATATCATGTATTATCTTGATGTCATCAGAGGTCCTGGAAAGTAGCTTATTCCTAAACCCTGGAGGCTCTACAGTACATATGATGCTTACCAAATATTCCAAAACACAGTAACTTATTTAACTTTCACTCAGTAACATAGGCTTTTGGAATTAAAATGAAAAGCGAACCCCAAATTTAACATATTTAATCTTCTCATCGTAACACGTTTAGAAAACCCAAGTGCTAAAAAGCAAACAAATAGATGTGCACATACAATCCTTCCCTTACCTCTACAGAACACTGCAGGGATGGTGCTCGACCAGCTACAACTGTGCCCTGTATTTGTATCTTCACCCTCAGTTACTATGGGTATCCTACCCTAGGAGCATTTTTTTAACTGTCAGCATCCCCCAAGACTACCCACACCCACAGGAGAAAAGCGCTAAGCACAAAAGTTAGCTAGCAACTACTAGCAAAATGCGGCAAACAAACTCTGTCTGTTATTCCCCCTAGCCAATACCGGCAGAGGAGAAAATCAAAGTTTCTCTGCATGTTCTCCACATGTAACACAGATCACTACCATGCCACTGCAATGCTGCTGCTGCTGTAATAACAAAAATGCCCCAGCTGATGAGGGTCTACATCACTTAGGAGGAGAAACTAACTCTCTCCCATTGTGAGGCCAATTTACTGGGCTTATGAAATGCAATCAGGACATTTTTGCACAGATGACGTATCATGAATAAAACAATTAATGATTCTGTTGAAGAATATAACAAAGAACTTCAGCAAAACTAAAAAATAATCTAAAATTCATATAGACTTCTATGCAAAATTTAGAAAACTTGATTTTTTTCCAAATAAGAAAGAGAAGTTTATTTCATAATAAGCTAGGGAGCTAAAGGCATCATCCCAGCTCAAGTACACTGTCATGCTGGGTTTGAAGGGGCAAGTCCTTCTCACAGCATTTTGGAGAAAGGTAGGATAAATGTGGAGGTTAGTGCCTCCAGTTCCACACTGAAAACACGTAGGTTTGTGGGAATTAAGTGAGTGTTTGCAGGTATTTGCACAGCAGAAGGGATAGCCAGGATCATCAAGAAGGGGGAAGCCAGGACCATCAAGATGATGACTGGCCCACAGTATTTATATTAAATATAACTGAAGATACTTTGAGGCACTGTGCATACTGGGTAGGCTACTGATACGTGGCATTTTTCCACTTGAGCTACTCACCAGCATGAAAACAATTCATACTATGGAAATTATTCAGCATTTACGAAATATTGTAAAAAGCAACAGGAAAATCTAGTTAGTCATCTGTCAATCCTCCTGCTGTGAAAACATCACATTTACAGGCTATGAGGCTGCTTTAAAAAAAAAACATACCGTAAATTTCTTCAATTTCTGAATGAAGACAGCTTCAGTAAACTCCATCTTGGGGAGGATAAAATGCCTCAGGATAAAGGAAACTATCTCAGGAAGAAACAGCAGTATATTTCTATACAAGGATTTGCTATCCGGATATGATAATTTCTTGAAACCTCAAACAAAATACCACAGCATGGTAATCTGCTCTTTCACAGCAGGTAACCTTAGACATCCTATAACTCTACTGCGTGTTCATTCTTGCCTTGTTTAAAGGCTCTGATGAGTGTAGAAACCAGCCCCAGCCCTTCCTCCTGCTTACTAACCCTGTGCCCTAACATCGATTTTATCTCATGTTCCAGATTTAAGAAGTTACTCCATTTTTTCCAGGAATATGCTTAATCTCCCTGAAGTTTTATTCACTTTCTAAATAAATAATACCAATATTTTAAAGCGTTGTTTCAAGAGGGATTTTAAATTTCACTGGAGTCAGGAAATTAACAAGTGTTTCCCACAACTCAGTTCTGCCTGGCTGCCACCACAGTGAAGTCACCCTTTTCACCACCAGCTTAAATGACATCATGCAGCTCAGGTTCCTCACCCTGCCACAGCTGCCCCAGGAGCAACCCAATTCAGGACTGCTGGACTTTCCTCATCCTTCTGCAAACCAAGGTTTGGTTCTTACTGCTGCAGTAGTCAGCACTGCTCATTTCCCACCCCCTTTCCACAGATGACCTTTTGCCTTCCAGTACAAGAGGAAGAAGACGGAAACAGCGACCACACAGTCATAGCGCATATCACGGAAACGTTACAGAAACAGAGGAGATCGGAACAATGCTTATCCTTCCAGAGCAGGATTCTCAGTATTTCACAACACTAAGTAATAGCTTGGTTAAATCTTTCACTACCGTTAAGCCAGAAACTCCAGATCTCAGTAAAGGAAATTGAAAAAGCACTCCTCCCGTGTTTAAGGGACTGATAGAAGGACTTTCCCAGAATGACAGTATCCTAGCCCTTACTGCTCAAATACAAACCAATGCTTGCTCTAAAAGACAAACCCAAATGCTGCTTTGGACAGGGGCAGAAAAGCCAGAGTTTATGTTTATAGGCTGTAATCAAATTTCATGTCTTCCTCTTACTTTCACTACCCTGTCTTGAAAATTCATGTTTTATTAGATTCATGAAACAGCCATAGCTCATGAGATAAATCAGCTGATACTGTCGATGGGGTGTTTTGTACCAAACATTAACACTAATTACATAAACTTTACACTGCACTTTGTTTGCTGAACCCACACACTTAAACTGCTTGCCGTGTTACTGCAGACAGTTCATTAGCAATAAGTTTACAGGCCTGGGCAGCATTAACCTTTCCTCAAAATTGTCCCAAGTGGAGAATGTGGACCTTGTGCTGGTAATTAGAGGAGGCACTGCCAGACTCCCAGGTGCTGACATCATGCTGGGGTAGCACCTCCACCAGGACCTAGAGGAACCCTGCATCCCCAACACCATCCCCCTGAGCCACAGGAGGGACAGGGACAGGCAGGCTCCTCCCTCCCATATATGGTTCATAAATTTTGTCCCGAACTTGAAATAGGAAGGCATCAAACAAAGCTATCTGTATTTTAAATGCTGTCATAACTTTTCTGACTGCTTGGTTAAGGAGAGCATCATGCTGGGTCTCCTGACTGGGAGAGTTTATGGTTCTATGCAGGAGAAATGCAGCCAGCATCTCTTCAAAATAGGTTGTTCCAATGCGGGATTCCTGGATCAATTACAAATTAATCAGTGATGCAAAATGTGCGCCGTCCTTGTTTTCAATAACATCAGTTCTGCAGTTTGGGAATAAACTTACACCACAGGCAGTGACTATGTAAAAATAATTTTAAAAGTGACAGCAGGTCTGTATTTTGTCTTCAAATTGCTTTGCAGATATAAAAAAGAGATGGTAGATGAGAAATAAGTATGTGATAAAACCCAGTCACCTACTGCCCCACAACACAAAAAAAGACAGACTCAAATGTGAAATGGTAAGTATTCCCGACCAGAGTTGTGTTCACAGGGTAGACAGAAGAAATGCATTAACAACAGCAACAACAACAAAACAAACAAACCAAAAAGACAAAAAAATCCAAACTCGTTAAATGCATTTCAGAACATGGTTTCACTGATATGCTCTGTGGCTTTAACTAATGTGAAGACTGCTCAAAAAATATTCATAAATACAGAAGAAGAATTCTTCTTAAGCTCTCCATACAATTATAGAGTCTAGAAGAAGTGTGAAATCTGCAAATTTAAACCCACCACAAAGATACTGAATTTGAGCAGATTTTGTCACATATACACTGGTCCGAACAGAAACAAGCACGTGGGGAATAAAAGGGAAGCCCAAGGCAGAGCAGAGCTGGGCCAGGCACCCTTTGTTAGCAACAACGGTCAGCAAGGGAATTCACTTTGCTGATGATAAAAAAGAAGTATTTTAATCTCTTTCACAAGTGTAATCATGAATACAGCTGAAAACCATGACGGACCAATTGCCGGTTCGTTACAGGGAACAATGCTTTTTGTTTCTAAAGCCTGCTTTCTCAGATCTTCCAAGTAAAGGCAGACACATCACAGATTTGAAAGGCAAGGGAGCTGTTTAAAATTAATTTCAGTTCCAGTTGCTGCAGCAAGGGAAAAAAACCCATCATCTCCTATCTGGCCATTTCCTTCAAGTGCTGCCTCGCAGAAGGATGTGCAGAAGGACGTTCGTCCCTGAGCCACCTCGGATCTGCATAAGTTTGTCCACAGACTCTGCCTTGCCCAGGTCAAGAGTAGTTTTGTTATCAGTATGCTTTAATCTCAGGAAATACTTCAGGGAGACAGATAAACCACCCTATAAGCACACATTTCAAGAAACCATATCCAGCTATTTTGCTGTGTGCAAACAGCTATTCTGTCTTTCAAGATCAAAACACAAGCAAGCAAATAAACACAGGGTCATCCAACTGGAAAAATATTTTTTATGGGAGGAAAAGACTTTGCTAATCAACTATTAGAGAATGCCAAACTGTCTAACACACAACTCCAGTATGACACAATAACATCATAACTTAAAACGAATACACATGCAGCTTATCCACTGATTTTAAGTAGTTCAGCACATCTATTCTGCAAAGGTTTACCCAATACCACCCCAACAACATTAATTCTCCTGGCAGGGCTGTCAAAAGCCTGTATTTCCTCAAGGGATGTTATCCTAATCGAAAATGTGGGTGAGAGATGTGTGTTTGTTTAGCAAATGCCAGCCTCGATGAGCATCAATGCACAAACACTCACAGGTCAAACAATTCCAGTAGTCCTGACCCACAACACATGGGTGATCTCTCCCCAGCCCCACTGAGTCCAGGAAGCAATCTTGAGGACTACAGACTTCTTACTAAGAAGGTAGCACACCACAACAGCTCATAGCAGCGCTAAGGCTATGCTAACCAAACCTGCACCTCTGCAGAATAAATCAGCAGAGCGCAAATGCTCTCAGTCACGCTTCCAGCACACCACAGATCACCCATTTCAACTTCTGGTGCAAGGCGATCAAGACAAACCTCCTAAAAAATTCCTTCTCAAATGCATCAGTGCTTTTGAGTTTCCCTATTTAGTGCCTTGCATTCCTTTACAAAAGATTTGTTCATAGTTTTCTTGACAAATAACAACATAATCGTAAATCGCGGTATTATAACAGGGTTTATGGACTGAGACCTTCCAGGATATTTATTGTGCTGCTGCAGGGGGAGGTAGTTTTCTTTTTTTTACGTGCCCTTGCAGGAATGAAGTCAAAAGCAGGCCCCAATGCTAAGGACAGCCCATCCACTGCAGAGCAGCAGGAACAATCCAAAGGCACTGCCAAAAAGGTGTTAGTTCATTCTGCCGGGTTAGGGTGCCCCAAACCACCCCCACTAATGCCAACATGCTGTGGTTGCTTCCTTGCTCACATTTACTAGGTATTTGCTAGCTTGTGATAGAAGACAAATCTTTTTCAGAGCATTTCAAGATGCCTGGCTATGTCTGACAATGCCCATAAGTCTGTAGGGCTCAAAACTACAGCGTACACTCCAGACTCAAGACAGTGGAAAAGTATCCCTTCAGGGAATTCAAGACAAAGATAAAGGCATAAAACGAGAAAAAAACAAAAACAGACAGGAATTACTGTAGGAATGCCTATTTACTAATTCTAATTATTTTAAATTACTTAATATTTTTTTAATATATAAATGCTCTATGTACACTTTCCTAGTAGCCCTTACAAACCCAAATCCACCACTTTTTTTTGCTTTTTAAATTCCTCTAAGTTTCTGAGAAACTTTAAAATATTGCATATATAGATGAGAATCCTATATTTGGTTTCCATTCTATTTTTTCCCTCAGCAACAGTTTTGCAAAGCGTATTTCCAAAACCTTGAGAAACCAGGAGCATGACCAGCAGCCTTTTGAGCTGAGGCACTCTTGATTCCAGACAGTTTCAGTCTGCAAAACCCAGACTAAAAGGTTTACTCACAGGGTATTTAGCTCAATTTAGCTCATGTAGTAGCAGGAGTTTTCACAGAAGCTTTTGTACAGTGCACTCTATGGCTCACTCTTTCTGAAATCATCCCACCAAAGTGAAAAAGTCAAGAATCTGAACGATGTGGCTCTACCAAAAGTGGCATTTATATCAAAGTACAAATTAAAACCTCTAAGGATCACAGAGGCCTGATATCTTTTAGCATAGAAAAAGAGACAATAATGGTTGGCTGGCTACCTTCTATTTCTGTCATCCCCATTATTAAACCACAGAACAAGCTCTTCTACAGAGGAGGGCCTAATGATCACTAAATATACCTCTAGTCTTTAAATTACACAAAAACTCTGATTAAGTGCATAGAATTAGCTGAAAATAGCAATACAGCTGGCCACCTTTGGCAGATTCACAACCAATATGCTTCATCTATTTGTAGCCACTTTCATTTGACTGCACCACCTTCATCTAGCTGCCAAGTTGGAAAGAAGAGCAAATGTTGTATTTCTTTTTAGAGACTGTGGAATTAATTCTTTGTATTTTAAGATCAACAGGCCTCAGTTCAGAAGCACATAAGAGTTTTAGTCACTAAATCTCCCCATTATTTGCTTAGGAAACTCTCTAGACTGAATTTACAAGATGTGACACCAAGCAAAATTTTCCAACACAGGCTTGCACCCAAACTTAGTCCACATTTCACAGTATAGGGAGAAACAAAATGTAAATGAACAATGTAAAGTTTTTTTTTTCAAATCCAGCTGCTACAATATAGCATATTTTCCTTTTAAACATTTTTGTCTTTAAATTGAAGTAATGTGTTAACAAAGCCATTGTAACATGGCTTTTTTTACCCAAGCCTGATTTTACAAATGCCGCATGCATGAACTGCCATGCTCTGAGTTCTTTAGGTACAAGCCTGGCAGGGATGGAACCCAGTGTCCTGTCAGTAAGGAGTACTCAGTACTGAGTAAGGTACTCAGCAGTGCTAGGTGCCAACAGGAAAAGTTTTGTTATGATACAGGTCTCACAGAAAGAAACATCTCACATAATGGTCAATTTAATCCATAGAAAGTCAACCAAAACAGTTAAATGCACACAGCAAATGTCAATATAACTTTTCTCAACTCCAGCTGACTAGTTCTGGCAATTTTTTGTGCTATTTTGTCTCTGCTCTCCCTTTCAACACTTACAGAAATAAAAAGTCACATAACATCCTCAGCAAAAATTAATGAGCTGTCTTTACCCCATACCAGCTCATGATGCACATGGTCAAAAGCAAAACCACTTCCAAATGAATCTGCAATCAATTTTAAGACATTCAGCAGGTCTGTCAAGTGAAGCGTGCAAGCAATGCTTTATCTCCGTTCATAAATACAAGGTGGGACAGAACAACATAATAAATACTCTATGAATATCACTGTAAGAGAAACACCACAGCTGACAACCCAGCCCAGTTAGGTCCATTCCATGATCCCAGAAGCCTTGTGGTCACTGAGAAGAGAGGTGAAGTTAACTGTGGTTCAGGTATCGCTGCCACTGCATCTCCTTTGGAAAGTCAAGACAGAAAACACTCAATATAGCCTGGCAGAGCAAGGAAGTTGGTTAGAGGGGCAACTCCAGTGCTGGAAGTCCTACACAAGTAATTTCTGGCAGTCACTCAGGGGAAATTAAAGACACAGTCACACTTTCCTGCGAGGAAAGGACAAACAGATCAAATGTTGATCCTAACTCACAGAAAACAAAATCATCTTGGCTTGGTCACAAAACCAAGTAAACAGTTTTTGCCAACCCATGACACTTGTCATGCCTCATTGTACAGCACATGGTGGAATTCTTTTTGAAACCTCTCTTTCTACCCACTGCAGAGCCAGGCATCAGTAGCTGTTTGGAAATATCCACAGTTGTTATTTTTCTGAGAAAGAGACTTATACCTTAGACATAGTCAGGACCAACCTTAACTCCATATGGCTGTTGTAACCAACATGAATTTTGGCATCCTTACCACAGTAAATCACACATGATCAAACATATGCTCTCAGATCCTCTACTTAATCATACATTAACTGATAACATACCAGCACCTACATATATGTCATTTCTGACAGGTCGTAGAAACAATACAGTCAAATCACATTCTGCCTCAATGACCCATATTTTGTCCAAAAAAACAGTCTAGTAGTCCTCAGCCCCACCTCACCCCTCAGCATCAAGATGCACAATCCCAAATTTATAAAATTTTAAAGTGATACCTGCTGCTGTATTGGACTTGTGTGAAGTCATGGCTATGAAAAACCAACTTTTCCATCACCACCAGAAGACTAGAATCACCAGGTACGGAAAGTAACACTTCTAAAGTAAAACTTCTACTGCAGTCATGGAAGAGGGTGGAGGGGGAAAAAACCAAATAAAATTTAAAACAAGCTGTTTGCAGTTCAAGTTTTATTGAATTGTTTTAACATCTAAAATAGAAAGAAAAAGTATAAAAAACACTAGAACACTAGAACAGCTTTTCTTCTCCTCTGTCATGAGAAAGTGAATCTGACAAAGTAAATCACATAAAAGAAAAAAAATTACATTTTAATTTTTTTTTTTTTAAAGCAACTCATTCAGTGTCTTCCTTACAGCACAGCAATACTTTTCTGGCCATAATCACATCCAGCTTCACCCCACACATGATCCAACATTCCCTGAAACTGCTTCTGGTGCAGAAAAGCACTGATTATAAAGTTGCATGGGACTTGCACTACAAAATATAGAGGCATCTCTTCCAGGCCACACAGCTCCTCTGACACGCGGTCCAACAGGAGAAGCGCTGCAGACCAAGAATCAGATTCTGAGTTCTGGTCCTCAGGTCATTACATTTGGGGTTTTTTTGCAGCTGTAAGAAGCAAAGGGAAAGAAACTAGAAAACCAGACTTAAGGCTAAAAAGCTGGACAACAGGATAGGATTTAACATATCATACAGCTGAAGAAAGCCTTTCACTGAAGTCTTTGATACCCACCTACCCATCTATCAATGAAGGAAGAAATGCAGCCGAGCAACAAGGCTATGCAAACATTTCCAGGTTCTAAAAAGATTGAGCCAGTCAAGCTTCCCCCTTGTGGTTTGCATGTCGTCATCAGCATTGCTCTGTGTTTGTACAGCCTTATAGCTCAAACATGTTTTATATGTCTTTGGAGGATGAGTGCACATATTTATGAGTTACAGTGATTGCTTCTTTGTGAGCAGTGCACAGACATGTGCAAAACAGAGGTTCCCAAGACTAATCCTGTCTCCAACTACTGTAAAGAAAAAGAGAGAGGCAGGAAACTAAATCAACATACAATGGTACTGACACATTTTATTAGGAAGGAGCATGTATAAATTAAACAATGCCACAACAGCACAGCTTCAACAAATTATCTCTACTACAATTAAATCTTAAACAGCAACATTCTATGATGCTAAGGTAAATGATCTAATTTTCTCTATTTACTTAGTATCTTTCAACTTAAATATCCCACAATATAAGTGGTATTTTTTAATGCACATGCATCTCTCAGCTGCCCCTTCCATTCTTATTCTTCTCTTCCCTCCCCTCCAAAATTATGTTGCAGCATTGGATATATAAGCTGGTACAGGGAACTAAAAGCAAAGAATCCAATGAGGAGGAATGTACTAAGCAGAGATCCATTAAAATTCAATTGCCACTTTCTAACAGATGAAGATCTCACCTCCCAATTAACTGAAGCTTGAGTGAGATTAAGACAGAAATGGGCACCAGAACTAAAATGGAGTAGGAGTACAACATCTGTAGTTCTTGCAGCCTTACTATGCTTACACATTAGGAAATGACAGCCATCATTTTCAAACACTGATGCAAGATCAAAGGCATCTTTGGAATTTCTGCTGGCATTTTATTTCTAGCGAGGACCTGGTCAAGGCCAATGCAACATCTATGGGTCTACCCTTAAAAGGCCTACTACAATTTTTGTTTCTAATCAGATGTTTGGGTTTGTACCTGGTTGACTTCCAAGGTGTCTTTTGGTTGCTAAGTACAAATAGAGGCAACTGGAGCATTTGCTAGGACAATCACAATATTTAACCCAAAACCAAACAGTCTCACATTTACCTTCATATCTGACAGCCTCTTGAGGAAAGTTTCTTCATCCAATTACACCCTCCCCTACCTAACACCTATGACGTAGCAAAACAGGCAGTAATCATTTTTTAAGACTAGCCAAGACTTCCTTGGCCGTAAGATTAAAGGAATTGAAAAGCAGCAGCAAACCTCCGTCTAGTAAGGGCAAAGCCATCACCAAAGCCACAAGCAGTGAGAATATCTTTCCACAGTCTGAAATCAGCCATTTGCCTTTATTACAGGTGTTTCTCTCCCTCCAATGGAGACTAAAAGAGACTAAAATGGCTAAGATTTTAAGCCACATCTATATGCATTTCAAATTTAGAATTCTAAAAATGGTCTTTCCCCTATGTACTTCAGAAGCCGCCTATAAACAACTCCTCTACTCATATAGGGCTAAAAGTAGAAGAGTGTCTTAGCTGCAAGACCAGATGTAAGCTGAACTCGTGCCCAGTAACTCAGAAGGAAAGCCAGAGTCAGATACCAAAGAATCAGACACCCATGCTGATCTGCATTCTTCACACCATATATTATTTTAATTAAAATTATTTTACCACGCTACTAGTAAGCTTCACATTTAAATGCAAAATCACACCTGCTCAGATACCACTTATTCCCTTCAGTGTCATGAACAGCATAAATTCTGTTGCTGCTGATCAGCCCTGACCTAACCCACTAAGCTCTGCTAAAACCAGGGGAGGAATGGAAAGGATGGGGAAATGGCAGATCTGGAGTGTCCTGGAAGCAGCAGAGGCAGCACTACTTAGAAACTAATTTTTCAGCTTGGCCCCACTCTCATTTAACTCAAATGGGTTGAGAAAAAAAGCTATATTATCACAGTTGCTTCTGAGCCAACATTTATTCTGGCAGGCTATCATCAAAGCTATTGAAGTTTTTCCCTCTCTTTTTAGCCTACTGAAGTGTTATAATAGGAGCAATAATACATTTACATTCACTTTATTCTTCCTTAGTATACAGTTCAAAATTCTATAAATGACACTGACGTAGGTAGCAGAGGCATTTGGACTGTACTGCTTACATCCTCCAGGCACTCAACCTCTCCACTGTCGGCTACAGCATGGACTAATTCTGCCACTTCATACTAACTACTGAGATTCCAATTAAACAAAGCTACAGCTCTGCCTACAGAACGGATTCTCCACCAAATATTGACATCACCCTGGTCCACATACCTGGTGTCAGGATCAGCAAGATCCACTCACACTCTACTAGTAACAGAAATAGGGAAAAGGAGAGGCTGATTAGAGAAGATGCATCTTTTCCAGCACAGCTAAGCCCAGATTTATTCTGCTCAACCTAAAGATACTAAGTAATAATTTTACTCAACCCATGGCAATTATAGAAGCTGCTGATGACTGGTGCTAATCAAGCATTTGACTGCATGCTGGCAAGCCAGTCAACAATTGCATCCACCACATGTAAACCATCAGTTTGCAAATAAAGGAATCTCAGATTAAAACCAACATGGAAATGGTCACTGAGATGTGAGTCTATTTACCACAATAAACATGCTATTTTCTAGTGCTCCTAAAGATGCTGCCTGTATCACTTCCAAACATTTACTTTTTGTAGTCGAAATGAATACAGATGTTTCAAGAGTTGACAATCTCTTCCCCTTACTGTTGGAGAGACTCAGAACCAACCCCCACCTTTCTGCACACAACTGCATGAATAGTTTTGTAAAAGGCTGCTACTTGCTGCCTAACTAACTGTCACTCAAAATACAATATGGCTATCAAGTGTTTCACACCCCTCTGCAGGCACTAGTGCTCCTATCAGGGATAAATCTTGCCAATTCTTCCTGCAAAATGTCACAGAGACACAAATCTTCCTCAGAGCCAAAACGCTTTGTGAAAGACTCTCACTCTTTTCTTTCCCCATTACTGCAATATTCTTTTACTCTGCAGTGATGAATCCCATCAGAATATTTCACAGAAATCATTTTTATAACTACTGTGTTGGCTCGGTCACTTCTATCTCTGTATTTCTCAATTAATTCCCTTTTCTCTGCTGTTTCACTCTTTAAAGCCCTCTACAGTCGATCTCCATCTTCCCTGTCATCTTTGCATGAACAGTCCAGATGCTGAATCTCACCTCTGATTAATCTACTGCCTATTTTTCAAGCAATAAAACCAGCAAATAGGCCCAATTAGCTTTATTCCTTTTTTAAGCTACATCAACTCTACTCCTGAATTTTAATCTCTACTAGAAGGAGAATAGGGTTAATGCAGTACATCTTCTTAAGGTATGTTTATACTCAGAAGGAAGCTTTGGCAGCAATGTGGAGTCCATGTTTGACAGCTCTCCATGGCTTGTTATATCTAAACATATAAGCACAAAAACAGTAAAATTATTTTTGTGCTGCTTTGCAGACTGCAAGTAAAACTGGTTTTCCTGCAACAACTCTAAGATTCACACTTATTCAATGCTTAAATGAATACTAATCAAAAAAGAATACTACTTCTTTCTGTCTCATCTGTATGGGAAAATACTCAACTGGCACATTTTAATAAATGGAAAAGAAAATGCATCCAAAACTAGGACCAGAATTATACCTGAGCTTTCTAACGTTGCACATTTTCTTGATACAGATATGCCCTTACTCATACATGTACCAAAGCAGTAGCTACACGTAGTTTCTACAGGAGGTGGAAATTGCATGATGTTAAGAATAAAAAAGGTAATAAAAATTAGCTGTCAATGCAGTTAAGAGACTTGACACACAGAGATTTCGTTAAATGACATATTTCACACAAGGCTTAACTGTTGAGTTCTACAGGGCTATTTTTACATAGGCACTCTTTTGACTAAGACTACTTTATTGATGAAATTGAGAATTGAGGCCTACAAGCGCAAAGCTCTATTCTCATTACAATTAAACCACAACAGGACCACCATGGCAAAAATTTTCAAATTCAAAAATAAACTGAGGATGTTTCAGATATCACAAGGACAAAGCATTTTTCTGATACTTTACTGATTTAACTAGCAAGTGAAAAAGGCTTTTACACATAAGAAAAAAGGATGTATTTCAGACCCATTCTGACATAAGTACTGCTGAATTCTGGACTGGGCCCACTTCCCCACATCCACCCTGGCAACAAAACTTAGCTCCAGGGCAGCTGCTAAAAAAGCCTTTTTGGAAAACAGCGTTTAAAATGTGCTTATAGGGCTGGGATACCACACAAAAGTAGCAATCCAGAAGTAAAGCAATTTTCTATGATGCTTATGAATAAAGCATTCAGAGGAGGAAAGTTTTAATCTGGCCGTGTGTGGGAGGATCTGTGTTTTTTTTTAATGCTGAAATTGGTTTTTTTCCCTATCAGAAGAAAAAAAGATTAGGGGGGAAGGAAAAAAAAAGAGGGAAAAAAAAAAAGGAAAGCTTAATTAAAACTGCAACGGAGATACCAACCAAAGTGAAAAACTATAAGCACCAAGAATTGAATAAAACTGAAAATCTGTATCACTCATTTTCCATTGCGGTTAACTACAGTCAGTTGCAGTTCTAATGGGGGGGGGTGGGAAGGGGCCACACAAAGAAGCTTCTGTCCCATTAGGTCCTGTTTTCTAATGCTCTAATACTGCATTTTGGTTTAAATCAACTTCCTTGGTTTTTCAGAATGATACTTCCCTTCCGCAGAATCTTCTTATTCACAAAAGGAAAAATGATACTTCACTTCAGACTTTACCAGCAACACAGCTTCTTCTGCAAAACCTAAAACCTTGTACCACGGTGCACAGAAGTGTGCTTTCACCCAGGATGGAATTTAAAACTGGACAAATACAAGGGGAAGAAGGGAATTTATATTACCCTCAAACATAATTGCCAAAACTCCTAACTATGCTCAGTTCCTGATTAATTTTTTCTGCATGATCTCATCCTTATAGCATCTGGATTTGGAAGATGCTCATTCAAAAAAAACTCAGCTTTGTCAGTCCACAGACAAACTCTAGTTACTACTTTATTTCTTTTTTTAAACTCCTGACCTGAGACACTTTTCTCCTTGCCTGTGTGTGCAACAGACTGAGTGTTAACAAGACAAGCACCCACACCTGTAGGAAGTGGAGAATTTAACCTAAAAATTCTGACTGACATTTAACTTCACATCGTAATACTTGTCTGGGGGAGGGGAGTTTCCTATAGCAGCATTAATTCAGGCTAAAAATACCCATGCTGACATGCTGTCATGTGAGAATCTCTTTGATTCCAAGAGTTTATTCAGAGCCTTCGTGTTACTTTGAACTTTTTTGTTGTTTAATATGATTATCGCTCCATTTGTCATCATATGACAAGAGCAGACAATTACACAAGCTGAAGATATGTCTGCCAGTCATAGCATGCCATCTTGTTGCTGTCAAGCAAAGAGATGTGCCTGTACACACCTCTAGACTGAGTTCATTAAACCAGCCTGCAGGATATCCCTCAGTAATAACAGAGATGGAAGACCAAATTAAAATTGTTTAATTCAGATACACAATCTCTAGCATTTTCCACCTTGCAGTCTAACTGGTTAAGCTGCATGTTTGAATAAGCCGTCCTAACACAGAAGCAGCTCTAATTCTCCACTTCCACCACTTTCAATAAAGTATCTGAAATATTTTCAGAGTTTGCTTTGCACTTCCCTCAGCCTTGAACGACAGCTAATCTATTTAAAAGAAAAGCAGACGGGCCGGCCACATATTAACATGCCTTCTGCCAACCGAAGCACAAAAGCAGCTCTCCCCTGCTTTACAATTGCCACAGGAAGAGCTCAGCACGCCAGAGAGGCTGGGTATCAAGCGAGAGAGAAGCTGTGTCTCTGCAGAGAGCGCGTGTCCGGGTTTGCAGCACTCACCACTGCTTTCCCAAGGCAATGCGTTGCCTCCAAAGCCTAGGTACTTTGTTAGTAATTACCTCCACATTCCTCATCCAAAATCCAACTTCCTAGCAGTATGTTCTGAAATACTGCTTTTAACCATATGCTCCTTGAATTTTTTCATTTCCTAATACAAAATACAATGTTCTTACTGAACAAATATCTTTTTCTCATACAAACAATATAGAACAATCATGCCTAAACAATAAGTATCCTGGAATTTTGCATTAACACTGTGAAAAGTCTACAGGCAAGTAGCACCTACCTCAGTTAGTAAATTGAGCCATGTTTTCCAACAAAGCCTAATTAAAATAAGCTCTTCTGAAACTCCATCAAGAGCCAATTCACCAGCAAGGAGATAATTAATACATATATGCCTAATACAGCCTCCTATCAAGAAATACATTTCTGACACTGGCAGAGCAAACATTCCCATTAGCACTGCAAGACTATTTCCAAAGCCAATGCATTTACGAGTCAAAATAAAAAAACTGGAATCCCAGTTTCCATTACTTCCTCATTAGTGGCTTAACACATAAGAGTAGGGGGAGCAAACTTAATAAGAATAATAAAAATGCTTATTACACCTAAAACATTACCACTGCATTTTTCAGGACAGCTAAATGTATCCAAGCTTCTATGTAACTACTAAAGTGCTTTCTTTACCAACATGACCTGGCATGTTACCAGCAACCCAACGGGCAACAGGAAAACACAAAGATGATTTGGCTCAAAATTTGTGTTTTCCTACAGCCTGGTTCTACAACAATGCTTGTTTTTAAAAAACATGAAAAAAATAAAAGAAGACTTATATTGTACACAATTTGGTTTAACTTCTAAAATATTCCCATGAAGCAGCTCTACCTCGAAGCTTGAACTCAAGGGTCAAGATGGGACTGAGAGCTAAAGGTGGATGCTGAGGTGGACAGGGATGCAGCAGCAGCTACTCGTGGAACAAGCAGTGCAGCCCACTAACAAGCCTGCCCTGGGAAAAGGGGAAAAAGTCGCATTCCCTTTCTGTTCCTTCCCCCTTTTGAATTTAGTAATAATTTCCTTCTTTCTGCCACATGACCTATAAAACACCAGAGAGAAGAAAATGGGAGGAAGACCTTAGGAGACAAATTTGCAGGACTCCCATCTCCTCAGAGAGTACTTGTGGCATGCAGGACAGAATCTGGCCTCACACTAGGGTCACCCACAGCACGGAATTCTCATCCCTGCTTGACTTCGGTCTGCTCGGTGCAGGGATGGAGCATGGGAGCAGCCACATCATGGGTACAAACCTCACCTCCTAGTGCTGCAACACCTTTTTCTGCCTGAGAGGACTCCCTGTCTTTCACAAGAGCACATTTCCACGGCTGGCGGATAAGGGTAGCTTCCCATCCACCACACCATGCCCACACCAAAACCAGTGGCTTCCCAGCTCAGCCTTTCCTGTGCAGGCATCACCAAAGGCTGCTGGTAAATGCACCATGCCCCCAAAATAAAAATGCCCATGATGTGTTCACTGTATTTCCATCCACATTTCACAGCCAAACTACTGCACCGTGAGGCCAAGCAAGGCCTAAGGGCCTACACATTAAAAAAAGGACAGACCTTTGCAAGGAAGTTATGTTTTCACCTAAAATAGCCTCCTTAAAAAACATTCAGTGCATTTCCACCGCTCTTGAGAGAAAGCACTATGCTGAGGATACTTTAGCTGCAGTCAAAGCCCAGTGCCCTTCTTCCCTTGATCTGTGGGCCATAGGGACAGAGCCAGCACTGCCGGCACAGCTCCTCCTGGTCCTGCCTAAGCACCTTCTGCTGCTGCACCTCAGCTCGGCACCCTCAGGCCAGCCCTCCCATGCCACTGCCAGTCGCCCAGCCAGCAACAAATAATAGAGACTCCAAGGAAAATAAATGGCAGCGCTTACAGCGGTTGTGAATGAAGTGCAGGAAGGGCACCGGCTGCCAGGTAGGGATTTCTTTCAGCTGCTGCTGCTTTTCTAGCTACAAAGTGCTGACAGAGGGAAAGCTGCAAACAACCTGCTCCCTGGAACAGCATGAGAAGGCTGGTCGCCTTTTGAGCCTGAGCCGAGAGATAACAGAGGCCACGAGAGCAGCGCGGGGAGGAGGTGACTCTTTTTCTCACGTCTGCTGAGGTTACAGCAACTCATGTGCCTCAGTGAAGCAGCAAATCCAGAAAAGAAGCTGAACTTCGTGCCTTCCCACTTCACCTAGCAGGACTCAAGAGTATCCTACTCACAAGTCACACCTGGAGAAGCGCTGCTTTAGCTGCAGGCCAACAATTTAGCCAACGAACATGGATACCACCAGTCGTTCACTGAACTAAGTATTGTTTGCTCCAGCAGAGAAATCTGCCTGCATTATGGCAGAAGAGCTTAAGCAACAACACAGCTTTGACTTGCCATGTCGACCAGCCAGAATAAATCTTTTAATCTAATTTGTATACGACTGTGCCTAAGGTATCCTGCTCTCACGTTTTTCAGCTCACCTATACATGGCCAGCATGTACCAGCAGCAAGCATGCTTGCAGCACCACCCCCCCATACAATCCAAGTTTGGCCTCTGGGGTGACAATATCACAGCCCCAAGCAGGAAAGCAAAGGCTGCCTGAATATTTCAGCTGCAGTCTGCACCAACACTATTTAGCTCCTTTCATTTCCAAACTCACTAAGACAGGTCTGCAGCATACAGACAACAAATTCCCACTAGCCCATTCTTACATTCAATTTGCATAACAGATCACTCTCTACAGTATTAGCAAAATTCCATGCTGCAAGCACACTTAATAAAATCATAGTGACAATGGCTTAAATGGCGTGTTAGTTAAAATTCCTGCAATGCCTATTATCAGTGGAGTTACATGATATGGGAAGGGTGGCATGCCCTAATGAAACCTCACGCATACAGCCAGCAGACTGCAACAAAGACTGAAAGATCACGAGTGCTCCCACAGAAAAACAATTTAAGACCCGAATCCCATCACCCTTGCCTCCCAAAAGCCAGTCTGGCATCATGTAAGTAAAAGCCCTACTTCATGTTACATTGCTGGAGCCGCAAGCAAAGGAAAGGAGAATTGGTAGAGGAACTGTGTGCTCCGCCCCAGCGCAGAGAATGCTTTGCATTCTTAAGCAGCCCTCTCTGAAACCAATCATCTTTACTTGCTAATTGGCTGGAAGGAGCCTCGCTCAAGCCATGACAGCCAAAAGAAGTACTCTGACTTCTGGTGACCACAGGAGACAACACAAGTCCTGTTGTGCTGACAGCTAAGGAGGGGCAAAAATCTGCATTAAAGCTGTGTTTTTATTTAATTGTAACTCCTCACGATAATCAAAGTACAAGCAAAAAAGATGCACAAGACAGGAGAACAGAATTATTCGTGACGAAGGCAGGTACAGTGCAGTAATTCAGATGCCCGTTTACACAAGTCAGGGCAAACACTGTTAGAAGTGGGGACTAAATTGCAGAGGATCCTTAAACCATCTTATTCCTAAAATATTTAGCTCTAAGGTAAAATACGCACCATGTATTTTAAAGCATTAAGACACTAATTCTATAAACAATAATGCCTCCAGCATGCACACCCCCCGCGCTGGAATGGATTCCTCAAGTTGGCCTCATCATTTATGCATCTGATGAAACAAACACTGACAGCTTTTTTGCATTTGCAAAGGCCCCACAGCAGCTGTGGTGATCCCACCACAGAGCAATGAATTAAGCCTGAAACCCAGCTGGGTCTGCACAGAAGCCTTTTTTGCACAATACAGCAAGACTATCATTGTTAACCTAGGCATCATTGTAAAATATTCTGCATTACATTAAGAACAGAGATAGAGATGCCCTGGAAAATTAGCTTTAATAGGCAATTTATAACATTTAAAAATATGGACACCACATTGATTGCTAATTGACAACAAATTTCATAGTTTCATTTACCCACAACCAGAATGAATCAGGTAATTACAGAATATTACTTAAGCAGGAAACAAGGCAAAATTAAGAAATAATCCACATTAAAGTATAAAACATATGACAAACTTTTATAAAATAAATGTATAAACATATGTGTGAATTTAAAATAACTATCAAAATTATGAGCCTTGAAATGAGAAGGAATTTGAGACAAAATCTTAGAGGAAATGGACATATGTTTGCTTTCATCTAACAGAAATCTTTCAGGACTAAAGCAAGCAGCTTAATACACTGCGTAGTAATACTTAAGTAGCATTTTTCCACTTTACAGGGGCGTAAATATGTCCAATGAAAAAAAAAAGGAATTACTCGGGGGAAAAAATTGAAAGTAGATAACAGAAAAATTTTTCACAGACAGAATACATTTGTTCAAAATTGAAACTCTGTTCTTTCATTGCATTTAACATTGTATTTNAAAAAAAAAGAGGGAAAAAAAAAAAGGAAAGCTTAATTAAAACTGCAACGGAGATACCAACCAAAGTGAAAAACTATAAGCACCAAGAATTGAATAAAACTGAAAATCTGTATCACTCATTTTCCATTGCGGTTAACTACAGTCAGTTGCAAAAAAAAAAGGAATTACTCGGGGGAAAAAATTGAAAGTAGATAACAGAAAAATTTTTCACAGACAGAATACATTTGTTCAAAATTGAAACTCTGTTCTTTCATTGCATTTAACATTGTATTTAAGAGGCCAGAAAAATCAAAATAAAAGTTGCCTACTTAGTAAAATAGACTATTCAACTCACCTTACTTAGTTATTAAGAACACTTCTTTAAGACTGAACCACAAAAATATCTATTTTTCAGGTATGCATAGAGACATTAAAAAAACAAAGCTAATTTGTATGAAACACTTAGAAGAATTCAGGTGCTATCCTACTGAAAAAATTTTACGCCTGTCCTCACAACTGCTTGGTGTGAGGAAACCATTTCTCTGGGTCCCACAGTAGAAATACACTTTCTGATTTCAAGTAGTACATAAGCAGATATTACACATGGTTTGTCTTCCCCCCCATTTCTCCTTCATCTAGAGGATTACTCAGCTGAGGGCACAGACTCCCCAGTGGCAACTTCTTACAGGCTTAATAAGGAAAAGTACCCAAAGAGAAAAGAGCACTGATGAAGCAGAAGGAGGAAAAAAAGTCACAGGGAACAATTTGGAAATAAGCAGCCAACTTAGAGGTAAGAGTACGGTTAGCAAAAATAGCAAGATGAAGAATACCTTCCATTTACCATTTTTGAAGCGCATGCATTTCTCCACAACGCAGAACTATCTAACCAGAGAAACTAAAGTCTTATTAAGAGAAACCAAAATTACAGGCAGCAACAACAAAAAACCTAATTCCTTTTATTTGTGGCATTGCCTATGTTCCCAGATAATTTTTAGTTTTAGCAGGAGGAACGGAGGGAAAAGGAAGAGAGACCAAATGGTAAAAAAGTTAAGGGGGTTAAAAGAAAAAAAACGGGGGTGGGGATATTAGGGATGAAATGCACTTCAGACTCCATGCCACATTTGGCTAAAATGAAGCAAGATCCAACTGGCAGCTTTTAAACATATGACCCTCCAAAGGCAAGCTGTCAGCTTGGTAACAGTCAAAGGAAATAAATGAACAACTCTGCAGTGTTCTGAAACTCTTGCGTAATGAAGTTAGTTTCATCCTGGAAAATGGCCAAAAAGCACAAATCAATGAGCAACCAACCTCCTATCATTTTTATCACAACAGTAATACTCATCCAAAAGTAGGCTGTTATTAAGCCCTAATATTTGCATTGGTCTTCTACACCACAAAGTCAGAAACTGACAATAACAAGGAGACTTGCTGTACTGAGAAAACGTAGGCAGAACCTCTTTTCAGAAGTGACAATAAAGCTCTACAACCTAGTCCAGGAAGAGCCAGACACGTGAATCTTCTACAAGAGTTGTGAGATTACCAACCTTGTCAACACGATAACTGTGCTAGTTTACTTCAATGGGCATTAGACATGCCAGGCAATGGAAAAAATTATGAAATGAGGCTGTATAGCATTACACTTTGCTCCAGAAAACTTTCTCATGCTGTGGCATGAACCAAATATGAAATACATCAATGTAAGAAGACAAAAGTTTTGACATAAGCAACCCTGAGAGCAGACACTGCCAAGAACCTAAAGGCCACGTCTTAGTGGAAATTCTCTTTAAGGACTTCCTGCATGAACAAACAATCAAACCAATTTACAAAAAGGGAGGGAAGAAAAAAGCCAAAGCCAAAGCCAAAGCCAAAGCCAAAAAAAAAAAAAAAAAAAAAAAAAAAAAAAAAAAAAAAAAACCAAAAAAAAAAAAACCAACCAAACCAGCCATGCAAGTTACAGCAACCTGGGAGATGCAGATTTAAAACCCTGTTTTTGACAGTTTTATATTCTCTTATCTATGACAGGATTAGGAGCCCTGATAAGAAGTCCACTGCAACCGAGATTTCTCTTACTAGATGTTGTCCGACTTTCTAAGCTGAACAGTAGATCAGTCAGCCACTATTAGCATTGTTCTTACAGTCTTAGTCTCAAATAATGACAGCTATTCAATCTTCCTTCTTATGTATTTAAAAATTTATAAGATATTACTTCTTGTTTCAAAGGATTGCCTCAAAAGATCACCTATTATTTTGTTCTCCTTAACTATACTAGTTTATGCACAGGCTTAACATTATTCACATATGTTGAAATTAAAACTATGTATTAAATCCCCCAGCTCACCTGCAGATCCTTGCTTTTATTGAAGATGATCTAATCACTGAGAAAGTCAATGGATTGGAAATTTGGAAACCAGCTGAAACTCTCTTGATGGCATTCTTCCACAGAGGAGTGACCTTTTAAAGCCAAAGTGCTAAACTCTGTGGCTTCAGCTCTGTAACACATGGGTTCCTGATTAAAATACTGGATCTTCTCTTGTGGGGAAAAATACCTGGAAATTTGGTGAGCATGAAATTAAGGAAAAAGCAGTACAGCACCAAGAAGTCTTTGAAGAAGAAAGGATAACATTTCAGCCAAGATGTGATTTACTGCTCAATGAGAACATAAGAATGGTGATAAATCACCTGTACAGAGGATAGTTGGGAGCTATTTCAAAACACCTTCAAAAGCATGACTGAACAGACACCTTTGAAGTCCTATTCCAGAGGCAACAGCGTAGTGTGCTCATATATATTCTTCCTTTGTAAAAGATGGAGAAGCATTTCCCTCCTACGTTATCATAGCTGTAGCGGACCTTCTGAAGACATGACCACAACAGAATGCTGAGGGAGAACACACAAGTAAAAGCAGCAAAAAAACCATCAAGATGGCTAAAGACAGGGACAGTGGTAGGACCTCAGGACCAGGAACTCAGGGCAAGCCATCCTCTACATAAGCAGGACTCTAACCATGGATAAATATCCTGGCCATTTTTCTGACATTATACTAACCTTGGTTTCACAAACTGTGCTGGAGGGCAGGTTAGCTCTTCAGAGCTGAATATACTCCTGTGCTCCCAAGAAAGCCCGAGATGAAGCTGTAGTCATGCTTGTAGAGTGCAAGCAATAAACTGACAGAGATTTGAAGCACCTCTGAAATGGCCTCAAGTGAAGCAGACAGATTCTGAGATTGCTGATAACAAGGCAGTCCTTCAGTCAGTCAGTACCCTCTACTTGTGGTTCCGCAAGGTGAACAGGGACACGAAAATGAGGGGAAAAAAAGAGACTAAGGCATATCCAGAAAAAAATGTTCCAAAAAGCAAAAACAATCTCAGACCACTTTGCTAAGTAATCCCTGTGATCAACTCAATGCTACTGCAGAGAGGAAAGTAGGCCACGTACAGACAGGCATGTGTGCAGGAATGCTGTTTCTGGTCCCATTTGGGCCAGGAGGCAGAGCCTAGCAGGAATGGCCTGAGTCATCAGGTATAAGGACAGCAGTGGTTATAACGCCTTAGGAGAAGGGCAGTCTGCAAGGGGAAAAAATGACAGGCTCACCACTGGCAGTATCTGAGCAAAGCTAGCATAAAGAAAAGGAAATAATAGTTTACCCCTTTATTTTCCTCCATCCAAATTAGAGAACCAGTAATTTCCAAAATGCCTACAGGGAATTAATCTCACTGCATCCCTGACTGCAAGAGTAATGGCCATAAAATTACA
>WBNO01021540.1:45838-60693 GCA_013400575.1 Peucedramus taeniatus | reverse complement strand
AAAAAAAAAAAAAAAAGCCCCCTGAATTGTAAACAAACAAACAGATCCCCAGAACGCACACACACGAAAAGTTCTTCCTTCAAGCAGATCTCTCCAAGGAAGCAGGTTCTCTTGGCCAGCAGAAATCCTCGTTAACACATCTCCCCACAGACAGCCATCTTAAACTCCTACCTCTCCTTATTTCAGTCCCGATACTTGCTTTTTGTGCTTCTCCCTCTGTGTGTGTGTGTATGTGTGCATGCATGTGTGTCTGCTAATTCTGCACCTTCGCAAACACTGAACCTATTCGCAGAGCCTGCTCATTGAAAAAAAAAAAAAAAAAAAAGCCAGCTTTGTGTGCAGTGGATCCAGGAGGGGGGAGAAAGAGAGAGGGGGAGAAAGAGGGAGAGAGAGAGAGGGAGGGAAGGAGGGAGAGAGAGAGAGAGAGAGAGAGATAGCCCGTGAAAAATCTCAACTGCGTGATCCACTAAAGGAGAAAAAAGTTTTACTCTAGCTATTTCATTGTCTCTGCTACAATATCTTTGAGAACCGCAACAGCCAGTAATCCAATAAGACCATTGATTAGGCTACAATGATTCAATTCAAGCAAATGGCCTTGTGCAAAGAGCATGCTCCAGTCCTTCTTGTCACCTTGCAGGGCAGAAGCCCTCTTCATGCTTCTCTCCTTATTCATTCCTTTATGGGAAATGTAGAGCAAAAGGAGTGAAAGATGGCAATTATCTAATTGGACTATTAACAAACAATTCTCTGAGTGTGGCTGTCTGGCAGTGGTTCTTGGGCGAGGTGAAAGGCCACATGTTGCACTGGCCCCATTCACAAAGAGTTTAGGGGCCTGAGAGGGAGAGAAAGAATTTTCCCTGAGAATTTTTCACACAAATGGCGGTGTATCCACCAGGCTGGCTGTTCCCTGCCTCGTCCTCTGCCTGCCTGGGAATTCCACCCACCTGAAGCAGGCAGGGCCAGCCCTGTGGCTTGGTGCAGATGATGCCAGAAGGGAAGAAGCAGAACACGGCGCCCTTGCTCAGCTCCATGGGCCTCATCCTGCCTCTGCTGGTGGAACAAGCAGCCAGCCTCATCCCATGGGACACAATCTTTGTCCAAGGTGGTGATAATGGGGGGAAGGATCCAGTGCTGGGGCCGAATCACCATAAACAGGAAATTCATGGGAGGCAAAAACAGAACGGGGGTGGGGGAGTGAAAGGAAAGGAAAGGAAAGGAAAGGAAAGGAAAGGAGAAAAAAAAAAGAAAAGGAAAAAAAGAAAAGAAAAAAAGAAAATGAAAAAAGAAAAATAGATGGCAGTTTATAGGTACATTTCAGTGAGTTGTCTTTAGTGGAAATCTCAAATCTTTGACATTTTCCCACAAATCTCAGCATAATATATTTATATTGACATTGTCTGAAAAGTCAGATTGAGATTGGTGAGGTGTACCTAAGATCTTCACCAACCCCTCTCATTTCAGCTGTATTTATACCTACAACCAGACATGGAACATCCTCATTATGGACCAGGTTTCATTTTGCCTTACAGCCAGTGCATCTCAGTGATCTGTGATCCTCTGTTGTTATTAGTCTCTATTTGTATGAGACTCAGGGGCCCCCAAAAAAGCCACAGCCCCCCTGTGCAAGGCTTCATGCAGCTACAGAGAGAGGATGGAAGGAGTTCATTTCCTCCATGGATTTGCAGTGTTGTTCAAAGGCCTGTTGGGTGACAGGATACCAGGAAAGAGTACATTTCAGAGAGATTTGGTCTTTCAAAAGGAAATGCAACAAGTGGATGGTGATTAGGGAAATTTTTAATGTAGCTGAAGTATAGGCTGGGCCTGGCAGGCCAGCTTTGTTGTGTGATATAGATAAACATACACATGTGTGTGTGCACAGGCAAGGCTCCATCAACAATCCCAGCTGGACATGTTTGTTTAATGCTAAACAAAACAAAGTTCTGCTACAAACATTTTTACCTGACAGATTTTATTTTAGACAGAATAGGCATAGTGATTCCCATGAAAGGTTTACTGTGAAGTACAGAGGCAATTATAATTATATTTGCATGGATGTGTGGGTGTATGCATGACATTTCCCCCCATAGTTTTCTTTATGCTAATCTCTATGCATAGGCCATAATAATAAACATGGAGCTATTGAACTCAATTACACTGTTTGAAGCAGAATATCTGGAGATTAAATATTATGTTTGTGTGATAATCTGGCTTTTTTTTTTTTTTTTTTTTTTTTTTAACAAACCCCTGTTCCAAAGCCCAGTAAAGACCAGGGGAATTTTGTTCTACTTGTGCCATATTATGATAAATACATTTCAAGGATCTTTTTGTCCATAGAATTCAGCGGTATAAAGAGAATTTTCCCAATTGAATCAGTTAAATTTGCTTTCACACGTTATGAACATAGCACTGTTGAAGGTCTGGAAATTCAAATAATGAGTCTAATCCTGCAGGAAACTTGTAGTGAGCAGACAAGCCTGTCCAAACACAGCTCAGTTACTTTAATTGAAGCCCGCTCATCTGCAACAAATAGCAACATCCAGAAGAGCACTGGGAAAATCAGAATTTTACCCTTTACAAAAGCAACCTTTTCTTTAGTCCAGCAGTCTAAATTTCCTTTCACCTATTCTCATTCATTTTTTTCCCCAGAATATGCTTAAATCATTCTTGGATGTTATGTTCTTTCAGGACATAATATATCCCTCTCTTACTGTCATAACTTCAGGGGTTTCTGTATCTTCAGCACTCTCACCACCACACTCATGTGTCACTGGATAAGCAGATTAAAGGTTACTTCTTTTCCCTTCAAATAATGCTTAAAATGTCTTTTCACACTGCACAGGTACTCCCTGGCTGTGCTTTGCTGTGCAGACCTTGCTGCTCTTCAAATACAGTTTGATTGGTTTGCACTAGCATGTAGAAGACTGAAAAATCTGTTCCTCATTGACTGCCATTTATGTTATTTTTATCTCTATTTCATGTACAGATGTACATTATAGCTACTACTTCTTATGCTCTTCTTTGTTGATGAAAGTAAAAGTTTCCAATTAAAAAGCATGGTTCAGTTCAGAGATCTTCTGACTCAAAGATTTATCTCAGGGTTTAATAGCCCTAAGCAGATTTTTATTCCATTAATTTTTCTTTATTATTTTGGTTCAGATTATTTGCTTTTGAATTTACAGATGCCTTTGGCAAGGAGCTGCTAGGCCTTTTTTGGATACTTGTTTAGCACAGGGGATGTGAACTGGTACCTTGGGGCTGAACAACTCCCTGTTAATTGTTTTTTTCCAATTAACAGAGAGTATGGTGGTTACTCATAATTATACATGTGGTAATGTCAAGGAATCACTATGAAGAGACAAAAAAAACCTCATTATAATGTGCATTTCTCTTGGACAGGGCACTCCTATCCAGTGTGAGTGACTCTGTGTCAGTGCAGAAGAAGATCTTCATCCAGATGAAGGTTCACCAGAAGGTTCTTTCCCACAAGTCTCAGATATGTTTGCCAACAGGAACACTGAACACCTCCTCAAAACAAAGTGCACAGAATAATTAACAATTCCTTTGCTTTTGCAGTTACTTGCTGCTGTTGAGGAAATTTCCTTACAACAGAAGATGGACTCTGGAAGTTTCAAAATGTGCATGTAACTGTGTATTTAGGGGACATTTAGAAGGCATGTTCTAAGCCCTCTGTTGCAGATAGAGATTTGTTCTAGTGTGAATTGCCTTCATCTCCTGCAAGTGAGCCTGGAAAATGGACTCTTCCCACACAGGGGAGCAGTATCCTTGAAGAACAGAAATGTGTTTCTATCTGGAAACTTTGCACTGCCTTTGAAGGAAAGGACTGAAGTCTTTGACTCAGTTCAGCTCCTTGTGTGAAGAGGAAGGTAAGGCAGTCATGTTTGTGGTAGCCTGCATGGCTAGAAACAGCTCTAATTCCACTTTCCCAGACTTCCCAAGGACTGATGCTCAGGCACATTTGTGTTTCTCAATGGCACCTGGGTCCCTGGGTCATGACATAAAAGATGTTCATGGTGTCACAGGCTCACGAGAAATCTAACAGGTTCAACAGCAAGAAAAAGAAAATTTCTTTCTGCCTTGCAAGTGGGCAACAGCATCAAATATTGGTATAAAATTGGGATGTAACTGTTTCCAAATAGGCTTCATCAGCTCAGTGCAGGTGTTGTGTTCTTCATGCCAGTGCCCCATGCATGCCTCCTGTTCTGCAAGACAACTGTTTAAAATAAATGGGCACACCCAGAGACCTATTTAAAATAAAGCATGAATCCAGATAATCTGAGTTATTCCTTGCAGCTCCTACCTTCCCATGCTTTGCTGTGCTCCTGATTGCCAGCCTGGTGCAGAATCCCCAACAAGCTGCTTCTAAATTTTCCTGCATACTTTGGCAGTAATTGCAGTATTGTCTCTTCCAGATTCTAAACTGAGCACATTGGCAGGACTCAGCAGTGCTGTTCTGGAGGCCAGTAATAATGAGCATGGGTATCACACATGTATCATGACTAATCATGTTGTGGTCATTATGAGATGCTCCTTACAGTTATCAGTCTGGACAGTAGCTTATTACAAAGCTTTATTGCCTGTATCATGCCCATGGCATATGCAAACCATCTGAACAGGGCTGAGACAGGATTCTTTCCATGAGGGAAAACTCTGATTTGGGGGGAAATACTGTTTGTTCTGTGACAGCAGATTGAGAGCCTTTGGTTTCAGCCTCACCCAGGTCACTGACTGCCTCTGTAATCACCAGTACCTGAGCACTCAAACTCCCTCTGCCTTCATTTCACCCTCTCCTGAGAGGGCAGTGAGCTTTACCAGCTGGCCTGGAGCACTCATGAGTATTTACCACCTCAAAAGCTGTTAGACCATGAGCCTTTACTATTGGTGCTAAAACTCTCACAATCATATTTTTTCACAGAGCCAATAAAAGCAAGCTTGAAGGTTTGAACAAAAGGAGGTATTTGCAAAGGTGATGTGTCCAGAGCAGAAGATGTGAACTGTACTCTTTCCAATACTTGGAGTTTTAACACTTAATACCTTTGCATCAAATTAAAAAAAAAAAAAAAGAAATAAAAAAAAGAAAAAAAAAAGAAAAAAAAAAGAAAAGTCACATTTTAGGTTAAAACCATTTAGTTCTTTGATTTTGAAAGCTTAATCCAGGTCAAGTTGCACACAAAGAGTGCCTCAAAAATTCATAAGCATAGTCCCAAGGATCCAGGGAAAGCTGCAGAGGATAGTCATGCTGGAATGATGTGAGATTGGAAACTGTCCCTTCACTCTGGTGTGAGACAAATGATGTCAGAGTTTATCTCAAGGCTCTAAGGCTCGCCCAGAAGGCATCCAGTAGACTTGGTTAAAATCTTCCTGAAGTGGTTTAAGGTTGATATTTTGCTGTTTTTACTTTATTATCATGTGATTACTTTATTCCCCATATGAAAATGGAAAATGTCAACAGCAACCACAAGTACAAACCACAAACAAAATCAAATCTCTTCTGGAAAGGTTTGTCTACCTGGATCTTTTGGTTACATCCAACAAATAAGAGCCTAAATATAAAATTATTGAATTATGGGTCTTGAAGGTTTGCTTATAAAATGAAGGGAAACACAGTCAGGTTTACAGGAAGTTTTTGGACTAAATATGTAGCTTGAATGCTGGCAGGATTTTGTTACCCAGAAGATAACAGTATTTCAGAGGGACCCCTGAAAATAATGATTCAGTGTACTTCCTAACATTTTTTCATGGAAAATTATGGAATAGATAGGCCAAAAATCAGTGCACTTTGGTTTGTTGAAACCCACTGGAGATTGTGGGTCATCTTGGGATGAGTTCCCTTTATGGTGAATACTTTACCTGATGGATTTAAGCACGCTGGGAGGGTGAGCAGCACGATGGCAGACAGCTCTGAGCATGGCTAAATGAAAAGTAATGTAAATTATCAGTGATTAACTGTATAGCTCGAATAATCTGAAAAGCCCTGAATTTCCTGCAATCTCTGAGGGAAAAGAACCTGTACCAGAAGTCATCAGTGTCTGATTTACCTCAATCTGTAGCAGCAGCTTTAAAAAAAAACCCAAAAAACAAAAAAGCAGGAGACTATTTGGTTTCATTGTAAAAAGATAGAGCAGAATGCCAAAAAAACCCATCAGGATAGCTGCTTTATGCAATATAGCAGGATTATGCCATAATTACACATTAAATCTGTGTTCATTCCTTTTATCCTCTTCTCTCTTGAGGTACATAGTAGAGTCAAAAAAATGTTCAAGAAATTCAAATAAAGAACAGTTACAGAGCTGCTAGGATTAATACACAAGACATGGCAAAGACTGGAATTATTTTGATGAGAAGATGAAAATGGAGCTGATTATGGAAGTCAAAACTCTCAAGCACTGAACATTTGACTCTCTTTTTATTTTGTCACATGAGAATAAGCATCAGGTTAAATTTAAAACCAGCAAGTTTAGAATGAAAAATAAATGCCCAGGCACGTCTCACCACCTATGGGAGCTGCTGTTGCAGGAGGTTACTGAGGAAAATACCTTGGTCTGATTTTAAAGTGAGTTGGACATTGTCAGGATTAACTCATTACACAAGGTTGAAAACAATGATCAGCCTGATTGAATCTTACACCCAGGGCTGGGCACTGCTCACACTGGGGAGTGAGGCAGAAGTGTATCTGTTTGGGATTTAGTTTGTTCTTACCAGGAGTAGGGTACTCTGTAAGGTACCTGAAAGACTGGTGGCATTGGGTAGGAAAAAACTAGAGCAGCACATTTGGGATAGCAGTTAACATTAATCCTAAATGTGGAGGACAGAAGTGAGGTTCTGTAAAGCCAAGCTTGTCAAACTTTGGTGTGCCTTAAGTTTCAGCAAAGCACAGGCAAGGACAAGGAGGAGAAGAGCAATAATAAGAAGAGATCTTTTGCACTGGCACACTCCCACAGATTCCTTTGACAAAGGGATATGCAAAATTTGGAAACCAAACTCCTTGGGCATCTCTGTGGCAGAAGGTGCTTTCCCCCTCTGGGTGCACAAGAAGGATGATTTCTTTTGTTTTCCAGTTCCAAGAAGGAAATCATCTAGGTAAGAAAAGATGATTCCACCATCTCTAGAAGTGTTCACAAAAATGTGACTGTGGCACTTGAGGACATGGCTTAATGATGAACATTGTGCTGGTGCTGGGTTGATGGTTGAAGATCTTAAAGGTCTTTAACAATTCTATGATTTTAAGACAGGTTGGAGCCCAGATCTTGCTGCCTGAATTCCAATGCTCACTTTTGTGTGAAAGGAGCAGTAGTGGGCACACAGCAGCTTCATTGTCAGGCAGAAACACTTTGGTCAGAAGTATGGCAATTTTTACCAAACTCCCATAGTTTTCTATTTATGAATATAAAGGAGATTAGGTGTAGTTATATTTTTGCTTATTAATTTAAATAGCAGAGAGATACAAATCTTAAACAATAATATGTTTGTAAAGACTTGGTATTACTTGTATATTGATTGTCTATTTTTATTGCTGGGATGTTTCTACCCTTGAATAGCATAAGAAAATGATGTTCCATTAAAAACATCAGGAATCCCCATATCTGTTTGTGCTCTTCATGGATTAGATGTCCTACAAAAAAAATGGAGTACTCTTTAAGTTTTTAACAACCTGAAACAGACTAATTTGATGAGAGAAGAAATATGATTTCTTTAATTTTTACAGATGGAAGAAATTTTATTTTATTTTATTTTGTTTTATTTTATTTTGTTTTATTTTATTTTATTTTATTTTATTTTATTTTATTTTATTTTATTTTTATTTTATTTTATTTCATTTCATTTTATAGATGGAAAAATAAAGAAGCCTAGAGAATGCTATGGTTTCCCAGTTGTGCCAGAGAGAAGGAGTGAGATCCTCAGGGAAATGCTCCAACTACAAGATCATCCACAAAGAAAAGAAAAAATATTCAGAGAACAGAGGTGTTAAACAGCAGGGAAGCTGAATAACTGCCAAGCCCCCATTGTTGAGTTCTCAGGTGAAGAAATGATGCCACCCATTCCCTGCCCTTTAATATGGCACAGACAACATCCATGTGATGTCTGGCTGTGAAGGACAAACATTTGGCAAGGTTTTAAAGTGTTCTTGAAGCACTTACTCAGATCCCCACGTGCCAGGTAAGAGGAGGCAGGGAAGGGTCCAGCTGTACCAACCTTTCCCAGTTCAGGGGAAGGCACAGCTCTGAGGGCTGATTCCAAGCTTTTCCACAGGGATGAGATGCTCCTGATGGTGTTAAATTGCTCTTGACTCACACTCCTGCCATATTAGGGTCAGTTCCAATGGCTTCTCAGTTAGCAGCCTACTGCCTGGTTAGTATGAAGCTGTTTCATGCAATTTCTTGTCTTGGTTTTATCTTTTTTGTCTGCTCTACCTTCATTTCCTCCTAATGAAGAGCAGAATTGGACCTTTTGGTGTCTGCATCTTTTTTTCATGGGAACTAATTCACCATTGTGTTGGCAGTGTTCCCACTGCTGTCAATGGAAATTATGTACTTTGAAGGAGAATGAGGCCATAACTGTTTAAGAATTAGGCTATTAAGACAGGACAAGGTTTTTTATTTTTACATAGTGCATTACATATGAAAATTCAAAACCGCTTTGTGGAGAAAAGGGATAATAGACTGTACTTCACAGGGTTGTTTGGAGTGGTGCTCTGATTCAGAAGAAAAAAGAAAAATGACTGTACAGATGTGAAAAGAATAGCAGAAGAGCTGGACATTCAAGGCAATAAAGCAGCCAGCAAGTTTCTTGGCAGAATAGACATGGCAAAGGGGAAATGTAAAGCTGAGCTACTGAGAGGAGCTAGATGCCAGCTGGGAAAAAACAAAAAGGTGTAGAACCTCATTCTAGAGTAACCACTCAGTCCTTCTCCTTCCAAACACAGGCCAGTGCCTGGCCTTGAATTAAGCAGCAGAGGTCAGTGGACATTTACATAGAAGGAGTTTTCTCTCTGTGTTTTCTCTCAGCTTCTGTCACCTCCAGACATGAGACGTGCTGGGGAGATGCTGTGTGGCACAGGGGGCCACGTTGTCACATTTATTCCTGTAAAGTCTTTTCAGCTGGGGAAAAGGACATCACCCATTGCCCAAGCTTGTTGACAGTGCCACACTGGCAGGGGGCAGTTGGGTTCTGCTGCAGAGCTGGGTGCCACGGGCAGCCCTTCCCTGCTCCGTGGGAAGACGGCTCCGTGTGAATAGCTGCTTCCTTAGCAGATGGAGTGGCAATTGTTGCACTGCGTGGGAAGGCCCAGCCAGCAGTCCTTTCAGGCAAATGAACACCACATCTGGATTTCTTTTCATTTCATTATGTTCCCACTCTTTGAGTACCTCCCTCCCATCCCCTTCCTTTTAAATGGGATCTGTCCACTCGCCCGCAGTCTGACAGGAATAAAAGGCTGCTTGCCTTGCAGCCCTTTGCACACCCACAGCTTGTGCAGAAGGATGTTTCCATGCAGCTCTGGCCCTGCCAGGAGCAGGGCAGGCCCAGCACCCTGCCCCTCCTGCACTCAGGGGTGGTGGGAGCTGCAGGAAAAGCCGGAGCAGTGCTGCTGTGTCTGACCACCAGCCATGACTCTGCATAAGCTGCAGTCACTGGAGTAGTTGAAATATAGATGAGCCCAAAGGCTGTCTCTTCCTCCAGGAGGAATCCCAGGAGAATCTGGAGGCACGGCATGTGATGCACCTCCCTGACTGCCTTCCACCCTGCTGCCTCCCAGGCACATCCCAGGAGCTCTGCACAGCTGGGTGCTGACACTTCTGCTGTGGTGGGGGCTCTTCAGCTGGGACTGAAACCCTGCCTGCAGCAGGGCAGGTGGGCCAGGCAGAGCAGGCAGCACAGACCCTGCCAGAGGAAGCCTTCAAGCAGATGGAGTGTCCAACCCAAATGCATTTCACAGAAAAGGCCATATAGATGATCATCCCTTACTATGCACTGGGCAATGAAGCTCAGCTTCCTCAGTTTAATTCACTGGGGTGATTTTGCTGCTGCACTTTCATCTGGAGCTCAGTCACCCAGAATAGCAGAGCTCATTCTCTGAAATGTTAAGAAACAGTTGCATAAAATTGCTGTTTGATCAATTTGATTGCTAGAGCATGTGGAAAACTCAAAGAAACATTTTTTTCCCAAGCAGGTTTGCAATCAATATTTTTTTCCAGTTTTATTTTTTCAATAGAAGCAGCTTTCAGCATTTTCTATTATCAAATCCTTGTCCAAGCATTTACAAGGCAACTGAAGTGAGATAAGGGAAATGTTAATAGTCTTCATTTTTGCAGAGGTGAGATGAAGCTTGAGCAGGTGAAGCAACTTCCCTAAAGTGGGGTATTGAACTGGTGGCACTGGAGTGGAGCCTTGCAGAGCTTTATGGCTCAAATCCATGTTTGCAGTGCTTCTGTCCTGAAGCCCCAAGTAAAACAAATCAAACAATATAGACTCATAACAGTTGAAATTAGCCATCTGAATAATTAAAAATTATTTCTATGGCGTTGGGATTTTCCTATTCAACCTCTTTGAAAATAATATTCTAATGTGCCATCCAGCAAGAATCCTCTGCCTCTATATACAAAATTTAAGGTCTACTATTGAAATTAAATGGAAATAAAACAGCCAAGGAGTTCCAATACAGCAAGGCACTTAAGTGTGTGTTTATCTTTAAACACATCTGGAGCCCCATTGACTTTGTCAGGGCTACTCATATGCTTAAAGATAAGCCTGCTTTTGTTGGATTATGGCCCTGAGGATCTAAGTGCTGGGGGAATCATTTTCATGCTCTCCAGAAAGGGCTTCAAATCACTCTTGTTTAAGGAGAGCTAACTGGTTGGATGTAAACACACCTAAAAAACCAATAGATCAAGATTAACTTTTATGCTGAGCCACTTGACATCTCTAGAAATTACTTACTGTTGAAGTTTGGTCCTTACAGAAAATAACGATCCAATTATTTTTTAAGTGAAATAGAGCTGTAGGAAAACCTTGATACCTCCACTTGGGAATTTTGTTTAAAAAAGAAAAGAAGAAGAAGAAGGAGAAGTGAGACATAGCAATATTAAAGGGAATGCAGTGTGCATGACTGAAGGACAGGAGAGCCAGGGGGATTATTAGGTTTCAGCTCTTGGAAGGAGAAGCAGTGTGATACACACGAGGACTTTGCTGTTGGTTTTGCTGTTTTGCTGGTGGTGCTCTGAGATCAACAAAACAGATGGGCAGCAAGGCAACATGGCCCTAAAAGATAGGTTACCTTGAGTACAGTATCTTTCATTTGTAGATATTCAAGAGAATAACTACAAATTACAAATTACAAAGAGAATAACTACAAGTCCTTGAAATCAGTGGAAATGCTCCCACTGACTCTGAAAAGCTTTGCTTCAAGCCTGGCAATGCTCATCTTGCCCCCCTAGACAGGCACTCTGCTCTACTCAAGTGTTTGGATCTGGACAGGTCAGCCCTGCCCATCCCCTTGGAAGGTGCACAGGCACCAGGGTTGAGATCTTACCCCTGCCCTTGATGCACACAGCACTCCACTTGAGGAAAAAATGTGGAAGCAGCACTTGTATCCCAGGGTCTTTACCTTTTTTTCATTTCCTCACAGTCCATTGCAGGCTGTGGGGCTCTGCCATGTTGGTGTGGTCTCCACAAGTGGGACAGCAGAGACCCAGCTGGTCCTTAGGGTCTCAGGACTGCAGTGTAGGTGCAACCCATGCACTTCAACTCAGTCCTTCTCAACTGGCCTTGGAAATATAACAATAAACAGCAGCAGTCAGTGGGGGTTTTGTTGTTGAGGTTTTTTAAAGCAAAAACCAGAATTGCTAATAGTCCATGAAAACATTGCTTTTAAAGTGTTGCCACCTCTGCTCTGTGCCACACTGGAAGCCTGGATGGGAAAAGCAATGGGAAATGCAGGATAAGAAAGCACCACCATCTAGGCCAAGCACAGCAATATAACATCACTCCAGCAGTAATGACAATGGAGAAGGAACAGAATGCTGTCAGGGAATAATGGTGTCCTGCTGGCAGCTAAATATGAAAGCCAAAGCAGAGACATTTATAAAATAAACAAGCATCAGGGAAGATGAGACTTTTATTACAGAGCAGGAAATAGTGATCTTTAACAATGGTCCATTTCAGTTTCTCTCATTGTTACAGAAATAAAGTGGTGTAAATGAATGCTTTGTCTCATGTATGATTTATTGTTCCTCAGGCAATTACTGGACTGCATTCAATCTAGTCTAGGGGAGGGAATTGCACGTCATCTGACCAGAGGGCAGCTTGTGGGGGCAAGCAGGCCAGGAAGGGACATGGTTTGTGTCTAAGCCTCTGACCACCACCAAAAGCAGCAGGCCAGGCTGGCTCACATGGACACACGCCACCAGAGGCTTCATGTGACGACACAAAGTTGCACTGCAGCACCAGTGACATCATTTTGGTGGCAGAGCCTGGTCAGGCAGTTTCTGCACCTCACCCCTGCAGATCGTCCTGCTGTGGCTGCTTCTCCCAGTGGTGCCAGCTAAGCAACTGCACGAGGGAGCAGATGGAATAAAACAACACCCAGAAAACGGCTGTGTCCCCCCAGCTGGAGTCCTCACTGTCACTGTGCTATCAGCTGCACGGATGGGGGGTGGGCTGGAGGGACAAGCACAGGGGCTTGCAGTGAAGATGGAGAAGGAGATCCCTGTGTAAGGAGTAATTTTGCCAAGGAGAGGGTGAGGCAGACCATACCCTTAGTGAGAGGGTAAAATTACATTGAGGCTGTGGCATAAAATGTACTACCCTGACACAGAAAGCTCCCACATGCTGCCGTACCATACATTTATTCTCTGTGGGGTACCAGCTCTATGTAAATGTTTCATAGAGGAAACAGCAGAGAAAGCAGCTTGGGGCAGAAGCAAACAAATTTCCAACTTCTCCTATCATTTCAGAGGAAAAAATAAATCTGCAAGAAAGGTTGTGCTGTTTGCTGTCAAGGTGTCAAATAAGGGAAAAGAAAAAGAGCAAGAATTTGGACATAAATAAGTAGTCAATGTGCTGCCTGGAATGAAGCCTGTTCTAAAGTCACACTCTTTTATTAACCTTCTGTAGGGAAAAGAACCCCCAACAAACCCCAAAATGCCCACATTGAAAACACGGTAGGGTCATGGTGACAGGAGTACAGAGGAAGAAGAGAGAACACATATTTAGGTTGTCAGAGGGATGTGTGACTTATAGCAATTGGATAACATGAAACATAAAGAAAGAAAATAAAGCTGACCATCAGAAAACATTTCTTAGCAACCTCTTTTTAGTGTATTTTTATGCTTTTCTGAGCTATCTGTTAGTATAACAACCTCTGGAGACTGCAGAATAATTCCTACGGGCTATTTTTAAATTTAAGGCTGGACTGAAAATGGTAAGAAAATGTTACTGAGTGAGGGTAGATTAAATAGCCTAATAGACCATTTTCCTCTCTAATTTCCATTAAGGTGATTAGCTGGAATGTTGCTTGCAGCATGTTAGTGAAAAAACACTGGAAACACAGTCATGTAGTGAAGCCAGTATCCTAAACTAATGTTTGTAGTAATAATAGTGATATAAAAATACATCTCAGGTATTTTATTACTCTAGTTAATGCCTGAGAGAACCACAATCTCCAGCACGTGCATCTTGCAACACTCACCAGGAGAAGAGATTTGTATCAACTCCTCAAAAAGAAAAGGAGCAAATATACACAGGGATTTGGTTGTCTGGTGTGCTAGGGCAATCAGGAAAATTAATCTGAATTAACTGAAGCATGAATTTAATTTGGATCCTTCTGCCAAGTTGCATTTTGCACATAATCCTCATTCAGAAGGGAAGTGTCCTCCATTGAGTGCAGAGTATCAGGCTCTCCCTGCGTACCTGTTGACATCGATACCCATTAGCAGTTTACAGTGGATTAGTTGCACTGTCCAGTGACTATTAAACAGAGAGTTTGTTTGCATTTTTCTATCGTTTATGGTTTGGCGGGCAAGCTGCCAAGCATTTTAGAATTAACTACACAAAACCATCACCACCTCGACGGTGGGGAAAACAGAATCGAGAGGGCTCCGTTGGATTCCCTGGTCCTGGGGAACCGTAACTCTCACAGTACGGCTCGGATGGCGAGGGGCCAGCCGGCTCAAAAACTGTGTCAGATTTGCGTGTTAAAAAGATTACGGGTGTAAATTAAAATGACTAACAGCCTTGGGATGATGGGCAGAGTTAGTGCTTTCAAATAACTTCTCTTGTTAAGGTAACACTCTCGAGTACCTGCCGCACAAGCCCCCCCAGGTTACCTGCCCCCCTCACTGTGATGCTCCCAGCCCCGTGCGGCAGGAACGGCTCTTCCTCTCCCCGAATCCCGCTGCATCGGGAGCCAGCCGAAGGAAGGGGATGCTTAAAGGAAGTTGTTCATTGGGAAAGTGGCGTTCGATGCTTGGTGTTTGTGGCTTTGTTTTAAACTGCGGTGAATTGGAAGTACGGAAGAAAGAAAAGGGAAATGGGAAAAGAAAAGGGGAATGGGAAAAGAAAAAGGAAACAGAAAAGAAAAGGGAAACGAAAAAGAAAAGGGAAAGAAAAAATGGAAAAGGAAGAGAAACAGGAAGACAAAAAAAAAAGAGGAAAATAAAAAGGAAATGAGAAAGGTAAAGAATGTCGGCGGTGCCGCCGCCCGGCCTGACGCGGCTGCAGCCCGGCTGCTCCCGGGACAGGGAAAACCCCAGCGCCAGAGCGGGGCAGCGGCGGGGGCTGTCCCGGTCCCGCTCCGGCCCGGCAGCAGCTCCGCAGGCTCCCCCCGCCCCGCTCCCGGCTCC
>WBNO01021540.1:0-36984 GCA_013400575.1 Peucedramus taeniatus | reverse complement strand
TTTTTTTTTTTTTTTTTTTTTTGCCAGGGCACATCTCTCCATAGAGCCATAGAACGGTTTGGGTTGAAATGGACCTCAAAGATCATCTGCTTGCAACTTCCCTGCCATGGGGAGGGATGGCTTCCACTCTGCCAGGTTGCTCAAGGCCACATCCAGCCTGGTCTTGAACACTTCCAGCCTGTTTCAGTGCCTAACTACCCTCAGAGTAAAAAAAATCACTCTAATATATGACCTAAACTTACCCTCCTTCAGCTTAAAGTCATTCTCCTTTATCCTATCTTCACACAGAGTGTTTTGGGCTGCTTACCCATCCCTCTAGCTAAATTCACCCCATTTGGGATCCAGAAAAACTGTGCAGAAATCTGCTAAAGGCCAATAAAGCTAGAATGTCTACAATGGCTTATTGAAAAAAAAAAAAAGATAAGAATAAAAGCTAATTCTGCTTTCATATCCATTAAACTGTGTTGCATGAGTTTAAAAGAAAGCAGAATATGACCAAATTCTGCTACAATTCAGCTATATAAAGGCATTAAGTTGAATGCTTAATTGGTGTAAATGGCACATTTCTGCTATTAGACTGCAGACAATCTCAGTTTCAAATTAATGAACAAAAATTCTGGTCATTTCAGAAGGGAGAGAAAGATTCAAATCTACAAGGGGCACTTCCCAAGATATTTTTGCTTAGGTAAACATCTGACTGCAATGAAGAACAGAGGTTCTGTGTAGTGTTGGAACAAAATTTCAGCAAGGAAGGCTTCTCTGTCCTTTGGCAACCCTCTTGTGAATTTGGAAACAAACCTAAGTTATGTCCAGAGCTCCTGGATCTGAGGTGACTCATCCATCCTGCAGCAATTTGACCAGCAACACTGAAGCCAATCTGTTGGCTTGGTGAGCTCTAGAGCAGTGATTTTGCTGACAAAGAGCAGGAGATTTGGGCTGGGCACATCTTGTCAATGCAGTCATGGCATCAGTATTTTGTTGAGGGGACCCTGGTCTGACAGAGTTTACTGAAGTAGTTACTGTGTGTTTCCAGCTGGGACTCACAACATGTTGAAAGGAGATGATGGGGTTTGTGCCCCTGCTCTGTGCTGTGCCCCTGGTGTGGTTCACGAGCCAGAGAAGCTGATCTGCAAATGTAATGTGATGTGGGTCTGTTCAGGGGCAAGCATTTCACACAGCTGCTAAGGATGGTCTTCTCACAAATTATTCAGCATGGTGATCAGATATTTCCTCTGGAAAGAAAGAAAAAGGAAGTTGTGGCATACAGACAGAAATCCTGGCAGCTTTGGTGTGACACCCAACAGCTGAAGTGAACTAATGCCATGGGACTGTTGGGTAGAGACAAGAGCTGAGCAACAGCTCTTGAAGAATGTGCAAGAGGCCAGCATAGAGTGGCCACCACTGCAGCTCTCCTTCCATCAGCATTCAGGCTGGAAGAATGAGGAAATGCAGCAGTGTCCATAAGGCATCTCATCAAGAGTCTTCATCCTGCTCCATGCTGAGGACTGCTGGCAGCTCCATTGTTTGGGGCCCTTCTTTTCCAACCAGACCCCTGGATGTGGACACAGCCTTTGGTTGAGATCTGGCTGCTGTGCTCCATCCCCTCTTCCCTCTTGTTGCATTAAGAGGGCAGTGATGGAGCCAAGGTTCTTGGTGCTGTAGGATTCAGGAGGCTGTGCTTCTCCTCAGGACCAGCACTGCCAGCACTCATTCCTTCATGGGGATACACAGCCCCCTCCAGCCCTGCCTGCTTCCTTCTCTGTGTGTGAACCACCTCCAGGGCTCATCTGAAATCTCCTGTATCTCTCAGCTGCTCAGCATTTCGTTTCTGATGTCCTTTTGTTTAGATAAATGACAAATCCCTAAAAGTTGTACCCTAAAGCCCCATCTCTCTGAATAAGATGCAACCAGCTGTCTTTGGCTGCCTGGTGGGATTCAAACCCTCGTTGAACTTACTTTCATCCTGCAGCTGAGCTGCCCCAGCCACACATCTCCAATTCCAAAGTGAGCCTGGAGAAGGCCAGTGCCATGGAGATGCTTTGTCCAGCAGAGTGAGCAGCAGCAGCAGTGGCACTCTGGGTGCCAGGCATTCTTGGGAAGAGCCCCCAGCCCCTGGGTAACCCACAGGGTTCATTGCACATGGGGCCTGTGGCCCAGATGGCTCCTTTAGAAGTGCTAAAGGATTTTTCCTTGCGGAGAAAAGTGTAAGAAGAGACTTCATCCCACATGCAATTTTTGTTAGACGTTCCTCAGAAAAGGTGGGTGATTTTCAGGCATTTTTTCCCAACACAAAATATTTTTCAAAAGGCGCTTTCGTAGTTGGGCCTTACTCATCAACCTCACATCACTGAGTAATTATTTCTTAAACTAATTAAATAGGTGAAGCTACATAGGCCCAGAACCTGAAAGTGTCCCCCACTAAGGTGGTAAAATGTTGTTTACTGATTGACTAAAAAGCATCTAAGTGCTATTCCCATGACAGCTAAAACATTTAAAGGGCCAGAATTACAAAGGGTGAGCAATTAATGGTTTATTAGCTGAAATGGATGGGACAGGATTTGAAAAGTTCATGTATTCCTGCTCAGAGCTAAAGGAAATCAACAAAATTGAAAGAAATTTGAAGACAAGTGTCCACTCATTGTTGTCCCAAGGCACACCCATCTGTGAAAGTGTCTTCCACCCCTCAAATCCACAATGACTAATGAGTGGTAGGATAATGGAGTTAAAACTCTTCTAAGATTACTTTACACAAAAGGGGAAGAGAAATTGCTTAGTGTCATTAGGAAAATTGGGATGAAAACAAGTGATGGATAATTTAGCCTGACACTCAAGAAACTCTGAGCCACTGACATGAAACCATGCCCAGTCTGATCACCAGGGAGAGGAGACAGAAAGAGGTGTCTGATTGTGGGCATCTCACAGACTCCTGCCTGTGGTTTATAAAGTGCTGTGCATGACTGAGGGTAGAAAATACTGTAAGCAGGGTACTTTGGGGATTTACAGTTCTTAATGACCTCAGAGCTCTTCCAGATACACATTTGACCTCGATGTTATCTGTAATACTTGGCCAATACTGCAGCCTGCAAAAGGGAGACTTTTTATCTATGCTCTCTTGGACTGAACTTGTTTGTGGCATTGGAAATAAGATCAAGAGAATTTTTTTTTTTTGTTAGTATTTTGCATGCTGAGAGTTGAGAGGGTCTGTGCCTGTCACAGTCTCACATGAATGCTGGAGGATATTTATGGCTAAAAGTTTGTTCTTGTGTTTGGGGTTTAGGATTCCCCTCTTTCCACCTATCTATATACATATAATACTACATTAATAGTAATAAAGAATAAGCATTTTTAAGAGCAGAGTGGACTTCTAATCTTTAATCTACATGGGTTTTTTGCCAGTTCAAAGTGCAGAATTGCAAATAAATGCAGTGTTGACATGAATCATGATGCTTAGCTTTCATGCAGCATATAATCTCTCATACTCTAATGTTAATTAAATTCCTAAGAAGCAGCTTTCTGATCTCTCTACAGGGAGCTTGTTTGCCTTAAAATGAACTACTGTGCTGAGATAGTCTCCACTATACCAGCATTACGTTCACTACATTAACTCAGTAAAGACTTGGCATAAGATTTGTAGCTGAACCTCAGTAATCCCCTTTGCTTATCTGGAAACCCAGGGCTGCTGGGCCGTGGGGTCTGACGCTGGTGACTCGAGGTGACACCAACCTTTCTGCTTGTTCCAACGCCCTGAAATGGTGCCACAGCACTCAAAGGAGTAGCTCAAAGCAATGAGCAGTGAGGTGGCTTTGTTTGCAAAGCTGTCCCCACCCTGACTGAGAGTTGTTGCCCTCTATCCACCAGCGTTTGGTTTTGCTGGTGGCCCTTTAGAAAGGGTCTGGAAGAGTGTTGTCTGTCTAGAGCAGCTTCCCCTCCCAGCCCCGAGTGTATTCTGACTTAGCACATGTTTCAGAGAGCAGCAGGAGCAGAAGTGGCTGACACAGAGCTCTGCTGTGTTGGAATCCTCAGCCTTGCAGCAACCAAACCCTCCAGATAAGCTGCACCCCTGGCTACTGGGTGAACTCTGGGAGAGATGATGTTACCAGTTCCTGAGGGAGGAAGGCTAATATTTCCTCATTTGGGGGGCAGCTTGGCTCCTTCCAGGCTGTTGTGGTTGGTTTGGGGAAGAGGAAGGCAAAGTGAAGTCTTTCTACCCAGGCAATGATATGGGGTGAGGGAGAGGGGATCAAGAGGCTCGTGAGTGACCAAAGACTGGTCCTGTGTTTAGTTACCAGCTGAAAAAGACTCCCATCAAAGGTGTGTTCTGGCTATGTGACTTCATCCCTCTTAGAAAGAAAGAGAAGGAACAGAAACTAATACCCAAGGCTTGGTTGGTCCTGGAGCACACTGAGAGTGTTTTTCTCTCATAAGTGAAATGGGACCACTTGCTTGGCTTTGGTGTGAACAAAGAACGAAATAAGAAATTCTCCTGTTCAGGGTGAGAGTCCTGGACATCTCTGAATCCACTTAGCATTCTGTGTAGTGTCATGATGTTAGCCCTGAGTGCTCTCAAATATTCCCAGAGGTTACAAGCTCAAGCACTTGACTCAAGCAAAAGCTGAGACTTTTAAAGATGGATACAAAGAAAATGAAACCTTCCCTGAAGTATCCAAAACACCCTACACTGCCAGCTGGTGCATTTCTCTCTCCATCCCAGCAGTGTGAGGTGTAAGGGCACAGTGGGAAGAATGGGAGGTGTCAGGGGAATTCATATTCCAGGGCAATATGGAATGTGGGGTTGTGAGGAGGAAAATACTTGCAGAGTGCTTTAAAGGCTGGTGTGGCTCATCTGGCAGGGTCCATCTGCTCTGCACAAATGCCATGGGCCAGCACTGCTCCTGGGCTGAAATCCCACGGGGACAGGCCCCAAAGAGCCCCAGAGCTGGGAGGGATTGGGATAACCATTGTGGGTGGGGGTGGGAGGAGTCCTTTGAAAGTGCTCAGGACACTAAGAGTGAAACTTCACTGACACCACCCACCCAGCTGACCTCAGGTGGTGTGTCCTTGTGTCTTGGGGTCAGATCTAGTGCTCACACAGCCCTGAGATTGCTTTCTTACTGCAACTACTGCTGCCACTCGTTTTTTGCTGTTTTAGGGTGCTTGGGGGTGATATCACCATTATACCAAAACATTCACTTTTTTTGGGAGCTTAGGTATATTAATGCATTCTGGAAATACTTTCCAGGGGCTTATAGCAGGGCAATGGATCAAATCTTCCATGATCCTTGTTAACATTCAACCTCTGGACTGGAATATTTTTAATTTAATGTCGTGAAGTGCTGCCAGGCTGAGGTCTCAGCCCTCTATCAAACAAAATTCCCATCAGAATCAATGCCAGGTGTAAATAAAAGCAAACCACTTAATCCATTGCCATTTATTTTTAAAAAGCACGGTCATCCTTCAAGCCACTTTGATTTTCTCTTAAAAAGGATGACATTACACTCTTTGTCAGCACAGAATGGTGAGTCCAGTGGTGTTTCACAGAGGAGGTAACACAGCAGGGCTTTGGCAGCATAGCAGATGACTTAATGCAGGGAGAGTTTTACTGATTATTGAAAAAGGTTTCTCTCTGCCCGAACAATGACCTTCTAGGTTTAACCTATGGAATCCAGAAATATCAGATAAAACAGCAATTTCATCTTAAGTATATTTTTACTGGAATTATTTAACCTTGCAGCTGTGGTCAAAAACTTCCCTTTCAAGCAGTACCTTACAGAGCACTCACATTTGCCCTAATCAAAGAAATGGAAGTTGGGACAAGTGCAGGTTTGCTGTCCATTAATGTGGATAGGAAATGTGTATTGCAAAAATCTCTCTCAATACAAGTACCAGTAACTCAATTTGGAATAACTTGTGGTTAGTGGGATTTGCTTTTAAGACACTAAGTTCAAATATGTAATACAGCAATAGTGGAAAATGGTTTAGATTAAGAAAATAATGTAAAAATCATTTCTGGTTTTATTTTTATTAAATTTTCTTGTTGTCACAAGCTCAGAGCCTGATACTGCAAATGGCTAAGAAGCTCCTGGGAATTGCTAAATACTTTGCAGCACCATGTGTAGGAGGAGGCTGAGAAGATTTTAAAGCACTTTGGAGGAAAGATGTTTATATCTGAGTTGCAGACGAAAAACTGTGCAGGGACAAATTGTACCAGAATTACCATACTGGTCAGTGAAAACCTTTTTTAGAATATCACTGTGAATATGTTGCCTCAGACAGGGGCCCACTGGCCCAGTACCCCATCTTATTTTTACAGCTGCAAGCTATTTTCAGTTCAGGGGGGGAATTGAGCCCTGTGTGGTTTGTAGTCAGCATAAATGACTGCTCCTCTAAACATCTCTCCATTCTCTTTCATGTATGGAAACCCAACAACCTTTGGCAAAGACTTTTCTAGCTATGTGAGAAACAATCCTGTTCTGTTTTGAAGCAGATTTCTACTTGCTTCTTTTGATGGTCCTCAATTCTGCTTCCAGAAGAGGCTCCAGAGAGCTGATCCCTCACCTGCTCCCTCCAGAACACCTGGGAGACTGAAGACTGGTGGTACACAGTTCCTCAGCCCCAATTTCCCCCCCTGGCCAATGACTGCCCAGTCATTCTTTGTCTGAAAGCTGTCCACACCTTCAGCCATCCTTGTTGCTCTTGAAATTTTCCCAGTTTTTAACTGTGCTACTTGAGAGCAGGGTAGCAGAACCCTGTTGAGTCCTGCAGGTTTGTGCAACCCATTCATTTGGACAGCAGTAAACACCTGCCCAATGTTTTAGTCTCTATTATAACAATTCCCAGCATAAAGGACACCAAACCTATGTACATTATCTCCAAGTATGACCTCTCAGGAAGTTCTGTTGCTTTTGAATAATTATGAACATTAGCAGTTTCTAACCCTGTGCTTCAGGTCAGAGGGGAAAAAATAAAAACTGAGATTGACTGCAGTAAGAGGATTTATAAATCTGTTGCCAAAAAGCAAGACTGAGCCAACAAGGCAGATAACAAGAAAAACAGCAAGCACGCTGGCTTATTTTTGTCTTAGCCCTAAAGTCTCTTTTTTTATAGTGGATACTTGCATACTGATGAACATAAACTATCTTCTGACCTAAAAGTCTCTTTTTATAGTGGAGACTTGCATACTGGTGAACATAAACTACCTTCTGATCTAATTTACTGAGAGTTTGACCTAGAAGAAATCACTGTAAGCATGTAGGATTTCTGAGTGGATGTGTGGACTTGTTCCATATGTACAGCTCAGTAGGTCTTGGCTGCACAAGACTGTTTCCATTTTTAATGAAAGATTCCTGGAGATGAAATATTTAACACCTCTTTCTTTAAAGTCCAACTCCCCTTACTACTATTACAAAAATTGCAAAGGGCAGTGATACTGCTTGTTGCTCCAGGTGTTTCAGAGCAAAGGATGAAAAGAAAGGTTTTATTTTTAAAGTTGGAAATAGTTTGCAAAGATCACTAACCCTGAACTGAATCTTGCAGTTCTGACTTACTAAGATCAGTGGGACTTTCATAACTGAAACTTCTATTTATATAGGAAGATTTTATCCAAGTGAGAACTAGGAAAAACCTTTGTGACTCTTTTTATTTTATATTTTCTTGGGAGAAAAATAATTTAAAATTCAAAAGACCCTCTACAAAGATTAAGTGGTATAGAGAGATTCTGTAAGCTCTCTGAAAGAGAAATTAATTATTCTATGGTCTGCCCACGAGTTACAATTAGACCCATCCCCTTCTTTTGATTAATTTTAAGTTTTCCTGTTTGTTTCTGGGAGAAATCTTTAAAGAACTCCATCCCTTACAGTGCACATTTTCCCTTCTGGGAGCTGGAAATGTTTCTGCTCTATCAATGGGAAGCTGCTCTTCAGGAGAAGAAACTTTAAGCATGAATTGGCTCCAGTGGAAGCTGCTAGGAGCTGGTGATCCATGTGCATTACAGTGCTGGCTGATCAATAATAATTCAGGCATAGAGTGGCGTGGCGTCAACTGAGAAGTATTTCAGGGCTTGATCAGTTGTGCTGCTTTTCCGTGGGGAATGTAGTGCAATCTTCACTTATAAAGACATGTGATCTGAAAGCCTGAGGCAGAACAATCCTTGTTTTCACAGGAGAAGCTTTTCTTGGCTGCAAAAGCTTTTACATTCTCATCTTTCTTTCTAAAAGCTGTGTTTTCGCCACAAAATCATATATTTAAACAAAAAAGGGGAAAAAAAAAAAAAGACAAGCTTAAGATGGCAACAACATCACAGCCTCTGCGAGGTAAAACGACATGTAAAAAAATATTTTGGGCAGTGTTTCCTCATGCCTGCTTCATTCTGTCTCTTGTCATCTATGCTTTTCTTGGGGCTCTCATGTTTTCCCACATTGAAGGTACCCGGGAGGTCACAGTAAGTGAAGAATACAGAACATTTCTGCAGAATCTGACGTGCCTCGCCAGAAAGTTATCAGGTATGTACTGGAATTTCAAAATGACTTAACTGTACAGGGAGATATTCATTCTCTTGCTTTTTGAATAGTTTTTTTTTCTTTTTTTTCTTTTGAAGACATTCTACAAAACACTAGCAGCTGACCCTGCAAACAGGATTTTCCCTCTGCCTAGATAATGACTGCTGTTTTCTTCCTTAGCTGTGATTTTTGACTGCAAGCTTCCCCAGTCCTTGTGTTCCTGCCTGGAAGGACTTTTCCTGAGATGTCTATATTCTCCCTTTTTGCCCAGGTTCTTAATGAGCAGCTGAGATTCCTGTGGTATTTCCTTCTGTTTGCTGGGGGCTGAATCCTCTCTCAGAAAGTTTCTCCAGCTCCCTCTTCCCTGCTCTGAGCTTCCCTGCCAGCCCTCTGGTGATGGGATGCTCGGAGGGAGATAGGTGCAGTTCTGCACCCCAGTGATGCTGATTGGAGGGGGTAGAGGAGAAAAGAAGGGTTAGAAATCCTCCTGGATTTGTGATGGAGCTTGTACATGGACTTGGGGTTTCACTCAGGTAGCTGTGCTGACACAGTGATCAGTTTTGGGCAATTAAATAATATAAATAACATCCTTTCCAGTAAAGCTCAGCCACGGGGAGGAGGAAGAAGGGTTGCAGGATTCACAGCAGGGCTCTGGGCAGTGACATCCAAGTGGTTCACATCAGTTCCCTACTGTTGATCACACATTTCTTAGTGTCTTTGGGTCAAAAGAAGACTAATCTCCTGGGAGGTCCCAAATGAAACAGGACATTCAGGCTGGAAGCTGGGACTCACCTTGTCCTGCTTCTTTATGTTTATGTTTATTTGCTCCTTGTATTTTTATTCACCAAAGCCACTGAACCCACCTGATTTTTTCAGAGGTGGGGGTGAAGGGCTTGAAAGGGGAGGGTGAGAAGGTGAATATTTTTATCTTTTGAGAGAATATGAGCAAATCCTCAGCTGGAGTATATTTCACTGGAGTAGCAGACAGGCTGCTCCTTGAGTGGGGGTCTGCACACACTCACTGTGCCTCCTGCTGTGACTGTGACAGATAATGTGACAGAAAATGAGAAGTTTAACGATGACATCCGTGAGCTTTTCAACACAGCTGACCCAGTCTGGTTTATCAACCCAGAGGAAAGATGGAGCTTCTTTGGGTCTCTCTTTTTTTGCTGCACAGTATTCACAACTGTGGGTAAGTACAGAGGTAAAGTAACACCCTTCAAAATAAATTCCTATTGCTGCTTTCTCTAATGCATTTCTTCCAGAGAATTAAAACCACCCTAAACAAACAAACAAACAAACAAACCCACCCCTTCTAAACCCAAATCTCCTTTAATTTTTCCCCTGAGTATTGCTGATGAGTCTGCAAGCAGTTCTGCAAACATAGACTTCAGACATAGCTGAGTCACAGAAACAAGTCACAATTTAGTAATTAGTGATGGTGCACACTAATTTACTGCATCATTACATATGTACTATAATATGTATTCATATATGGTGTTCACAGAGCTATTGAACTAAAAAGAAATCTCCGTTTTTCAGTCAAACCTTATCCTTCCCACTGTTGTGTGTCCTCTTGGGTAATGTTTTCTTCTCTAGAAAAAGTAATTCTTAATGCATATATTGTTTTTCAATTGCTTCTCAGTTACTTATGTCTAATTCAGCTTTGTTAATCTGTGGTTCTGTAATTAACCACGGTGTTCACATTTCTCTGGGTTAACAGCACATGAGAGTGTTTAAGTCACACCTTTGAAATCTTTCAGCCTGACTTCATATTTCAAAGGAGGACCTAGATCAAATAGAAACATCTGCTCTGATTTTGGCTCCCTCTGCATTGCTAAATACAACTCCTCATGCTCATTCCCAAAGCTACTTTTATCCCTTTGTTAATCTTTCTCAAATGCTGGCAAGTACAGGCACTGTCTATCCAAATTTGTCACAATCAAAGCTGGATGGGAAATATTCCCACAGCATTGTATCAAATTGCAAAGACATTTCTCCACTGCAGTAGGATGTGCTCAAGATCCCAGCATGGGGATGCATCCTACTGTAAAAGAAAAATGAACCTTAAGAAAGAGCTTATCCTACACAAGGAACAGTGTGAGAGCTGATGCACTCACCCAGAGCTCTGTGTGCTGTGTCACAGCTCAAACCTCAGACTCATCTCTTGGGTGTCTGCTCAAACTCAGCTTCTTGCAGTTTAGAGACAGAAGTCTGGGTGGTCAGAGTCACACTGGGGATGTGACCAAAATCCTCAGCCCTGTGAATATTTCCTGAAACAACCACAGCAGCCAAGAACTTTTGAAAGGGGATGTTTTATCAGAAAGTTTTGACTTCAGCAAACTGATGAAAAGGCAAATTGTTGGAAATGTCTTCCCTGGGTATATTTACCCACCTCCATTGACATGGGACTTGACAAATATCCCCACTGACCCAACATATTTATTTCTAAACTTTTTGCCTTCATAGCACTGAGTATTAATGCATCTTCCTCAGTTTTGACCTGAGTTTTGGGATCAGTAGAAAGCCTGGAATATTTGCTGCTAATGGATGGAATAGGTGGCCATTTCCATTGCAGTGAGTTTCTTATTCGCAGTACCAGGAACTGATAAATCACCTTGGGATAGAATCAAATTATCTACCTTGAATTTTCTGGGAGAATTGAGGCATCTAGTGTGAAGTTTGGTGGTCTGAACTGCCATCTCTTCACTGTCTGGGGAGGCTTCCTAGTAGCTCAGCTAGGATAGATTTCTGGATAGCTAAGTTTAAGCTCAGGATAAGTTTTAAGCCTGGAAAATTCACAGGGTATTTTTAGTGCACAGAAATCAATTTTAAAAAGAGTAAATAAGATCACTCTGTGCAACAATGACAATAATCTTCCCAAAATGCTTCAACAGTGAAGACTGGCATTCCCAGTTAGCCTGTGGGGAAGAGGTGACCAAGAATAAATGATATTTCAGTGCCTCACAGCAAAGCAGGGGCTGAGGCTGGGTTCAGACCAGAGGCTGTGGCAGCCACAAGTAAAAACAGGAATGGATGAAGAAAATGAGGGAAACCATACCTCAGCATATGAGCTAATAATCTTACAGGCTAAGTACTTGGCCTAGAAGCTCATCTAGGAAAGAGCAGGGTTTTTGAAGGGAGAGAAGAAATACTCAATGTCTTCTGAAGGATGAGGAGAAAAATGGTTGTTGAAATATAATACAGTTACTATAATACCAATGTTTTCTCCTACTATAATGGAAAAGCACTGCTTTACAACTAGAGTTTCATATCCAGTATGTTAGAGGAAGGAAATATAAATACCCAAATTAGATTTAGGGAAAGGGCATATCTTCTGCTACCATTTTATGTATCACATCTCTCTCTTTCTCTCCTCTTCCCCTTCTTGTTCTTGTTCAAGGTTATGGTAATACCTATCCTGTGACACGGATTGGGAAGTACCTCTGTATGTTGTATGCTTTATTTGGGATCCCTCTGATGTTCTTGGTCCTGACAGACATGGGAGACATCCTAGCAACTGTCCTATCCAAGTCCTACAACGAGTTCAGGAAACTACAGTCCAAAATTCTTGCCTCTAAACTCTGTTCTGGATCCACGTGTAGTAAAAAGAATGAACTGAAATCCAGGGCACAATCTAAAATAGTCATCAACGAGCCCCTGACCATTATGGAAGTGCTGAGAAGTCAGTCAGGTGTGAAACCAGTCAAATATCGCAACGTGGAACTTTTTGAAATGTTAATTGCCAGGGAGAATGAAAACACACAACCAGCAAGAAATAAAAGCATGGAGAGATGGAGTTCATGTCCTGAGCTAGCCAGGGAAAAGACGGTGTCCAGAGTAATTGAGAATTTTGACAAAATAGGAAAAGAGTTAGAAAAGTTAGATGTGCCCATTGTATTGATGGTGCTTGTTATCTTTGTGTACATCTCCTGTGCTGCTGCTATTCTTCCAAACTGGGAAAGAAATATGGATTTTCAGGAAGCCTTTTATTTCTGCTTTATCACTTTGACCACTATTGGATTTGGAGATACAAAACTGGAACATCCCAAGTTTTTCTTGTTTTTTTCCCTCTACATTATAATTGGCATGGAAATTGTCTTCATTGTTTTTAAGCTGGGCCAAGACCGCTTGATCATTCTGTATAAAAAGGTGATTTCATTTTGTGCAGAGAAAAATATGCCATCAAAGAAGATATATCCAAAATAAGAGCAGTCATTTCTCCTTCACTTGTCAGCACTGGCCACTGCAATGAGATGAAATTGTTTCTGTGCATTTCTGCCTTGAGCTGGCAGGTGCCATATTTTAATCTGATTTCCTCTGAGAAATGACTGTGAAATGGCTGAACACCTCTGGAGGCACTTGGTGAAGGCATCTCCAGGGAGTCACTTTCCAAAGGGGTCCCTTCTCCTAAATAGTCACAGATGCTGCATGATGAAGAAGCTGAAGGCTCTCCCTGCCAGTTCTCCCTGATATAATTTACAAAGCTCTGACTTTCTGCAGCCTTTCTGTCCCTTCTCCCACTGCAAGCTAATTCAGGAATTTTGTTTTCATTACCTGCCCAAGCAAGGCCCAGATCTCCTGGAAAGTCCTGTCCTGCAGCCAGCTTGGCTGTGGCTGTCTGTCCTGGGCTGTGACATCCTGCTGCTGCCATCTGCTCATCATCAGAGAGAGCTGGGGAGGAGAGGTGTGGACCCAGCTGCTGTGTATGGCACACATCACACCTTGCACAGCTCAGGGAAATGTTCCATGGAAAGAAAGGACACCACATTTTCCCATCTCTGTCACCTGCCCAGAAACCAGGCAGAGAATTGCTCAAATTGCTCATCTCCCCAGGGCTGGAACCCCTCCTGTTCCATCCTGGCTCAGGGTGTCTGTGCTCAGCCTGGAGTGTGTCCCATGGTGTCCAGCTCCCGAGGTGCTCAGGGCAAGTTCTGCTCCTTGGTGGGGTCTGGGGAAGGCACACAGCAATCCTGGAGTGGCTGCAGCCCTGGAGTGATGCTCCATGTCATTGCTGTTACAGGAGCACGTGCTGAACACCGACCCCAGAAGTGCCCATTCCTCAGCCCCATTTCCCTCTGCACAGACTGCTCCACTGCTGGGAGATCCCTGACCCACCTGTGGAGGGAAAAGCACACCTGTTTCACTGGGATGTGGGGAGCATCCTGTAACTATAGAATTGTGGAGCACATTAAGATGAGAATATCATTGTTTCTTCGAGATTTTGCTTATATTATTAATAATTTGAATTGTCAATAATAGCTTTTCATTAAAACAAATAATTTAGAATAAAAATATATCATTCATAAAAAAGAAACCACTAACTTGAATTAACCACCTTTAACTTAGGATGATATGCATGCCCACTAAATGTGAACATCTCTAGATAATAAAAAATGCTTGATTATGACAGAATGTATGACATTCTCTATTAGCAAATTTACCAGTTGGAGCTGAGATTTTCAGGATATTTACACATGCCATCTTATGTCTGTTGCACTCCATGTATGTGGCAATATGTATTCAGTCCTTATTAATAATTGGATGCAATTACGCATTGGTGATATGCAAGATATATAATGACTGATAGTGAATAGAAATTGTTTTATAAGAATAAAAATAAAGACTACAAAAGCTGGAAAAAACTTCAGTTAATTCTGTCATGTTTGCTGTGATTTTGGCCTTACATAGAAAGTCCCTCCATTCATATCTCTACTCTCATATTACTTAATTTTGTGTCTTCAGATTAAAATCAGTGTAGAGCTTTGGTACTCTGTCAAAGTTCTCAGAAATCAATGAAAGGACTTGCATGATATCCTGGGCTTTGGATCAGATAACTGCACTTCCTGCCCCTCAAGGTTTTCCTTGTGATATTCTAAACCTGACAACATTTTTAATAACTGGTCTGTATGTAATTGAATTTGTTTCTGCCATATCAGTGGGATCTCATTTATGGAGAGCAGTTAATCCTGAATTTATGCCCTATATACTTTACATTGGCACAGTACTTTAATACCTTCCCATTTACTTTATGGATTTAGGGAATTTTGGCTGGATTTACAATAGGGATTCTGCACCAAATCATTCTAGTTATGGCCAAGGGATGGCAGTAAACAGCTTTCTTTCCTATGGAACCTGTCAGTTAAGGGGGATAAAAATTGATTTTGTAGAAGGAGAGGGAACAAATCACCTAACCCTTACCCTCTATAAACCAATAATGCACCTGACTGTTAAATATTGTGCACAACTCTGGTCCTTCACCCCCCAAAAGATATGTACATTTGGAAAAAACTTTATAGGCCAGGGTAAAGGATGAACAAAGATAGGGAACAGCTTCCATACAGGACAGGTACAGTAGCTCTCTGCTCTGGAAAAAGGTGAGAGACTGATGGAGAGATGTGTAACATTACAAGGGCTCAGAGAAGGGAAACAAGGAATGATGGAATGATTTTCAAACATCTCTCATTATGAGAGCTGGGGCTACAAATGAATCCCACATGTGATAGGCTTAAGAAAAGAAACAGAAGAGAAAATGGTGCTTCACATGAGATATAATTAAGCTGTAGCTATTCCTTGTCATGGAAGGATGTGGCAATTAAAAGTTCCCATTAGATCAATGAGAGATGGGACAAAACCATGAAAGAAAAACATTAAAAACAATTAAACCCAAAGATAACAATTCTGGCTCAATAATCACTGAGTTCTAAATCGGGAGATGAGGAGAACCCTCTCTGCAGATTTTGCTGTCCTTATTTTCTTCCTTTGCAACCTGCTGTCCCTCAGAGACAGAAAGAATTTTGTCCATCCTATTCTGGCCTGATTTCCATGCCTGTAATGCATAGAAACATATTGCTGTACAGCTAAAAAGCCACTCAGCAAATCTAATGCCTGAATAGATATTTAATTTCATATTTATGTGCCAGGCAGACAAACCAGTCCAGTCTGATTGTGCAAAAAATATCACCAAAAACTGTGATTTAGGCAACACAACACAACCAGTCTGCAGTAAAAGTAATGTGGTCATTTGGCTTTTGTCATGAACCTAAAGGAGGGGGGAGAGTTGGACACACATTGCAATGTCAGGTATAAAAATGTATTTATGTCTTCTGTTCAGGTGCACTGAAACAGTGATCCCACACAAACAGGAATATCTGGGCCTGATTCTCTTACTCTCAGAGCTGGGAGCCAGTTTCCAGCTGGCAGAGCAGTGTGCAGCAGCCTTGGGCTGACAGTGACAGCAGCAGCTCACACTGCAGAGCAGGATCTGAGTGTAAATACAGTAAATATAGTCACAGAGCTAATGAAAATGAGACAAAGTCGTGAGTAATGGCTCATTTAGTGCATAAATATTTATGATTTGACTGCTCTTATCATGGACTAAATCCTAGAAGAATTTACAGTCTCTGCCCACAGAAGTTTTTATTCAACAAAATTGATGTGGAGATCAGCTTTGTTTGCTTCAAAGCAGTACAAAATATTGCTTTTCATAAATTCTCCCCATCACGATCTGCATGAGATGGTGGATTAGATGTGAGGGGCTTCATTGAAGAACTCTTCTATCAGGAAAGACGTGACTGATGGGGAAAGAGCTGCTTGATGTGTAACCCACAGCGGATATGAGTTATTACAGCCCCAGCTGGAGAGCTTTACAGATCAAATGCACTTGATGCTGAAGGATGCTGGATCAATCACCCTTGATTGGGCCAAGATGGCAGCTGTCACGAGCACTTAGGAGCAGAGGGCAGGGTATCCCTGGTGTGGGAATCACAGGGAAACCATGGGAATGAGTGGAAGGAACAGAAAATAATCTTTGGGCAGAAGGGTTAGGGAAAATTACAGCGGCGGTGGAGGAAAAATCCATTTTTTGTGTAGACATAAATATGGTGAAGAGATGCTTGAGATGAAAATACAGTAGGGGCTGGTTCCTCTGGCTTGGGAAGGTTTGTTGTCTCCAACAAGCTTGGTTGGAGAGCCCTTCCTAAACCAGCACAGTGGTTATGGATGATGGGCTCCAGCACAGGTCTCACCACCAGCAGCCACAGCAGGGCAGAAAGTCTGTGCAAGGAATCCTCCTGAGAGATAAAACAGTGCCAGAAAGAAGATACAGGGTCTGGACTGAAAAGCCATTAATGAAACCATCAGAAACATTCCTCTCATCTTCTGCTTTGTCATTCAAAGAATGACATTTTGTTCAGAAGCATCTTTTGCACGAGCAATATGTCTGAGGACTCAAGAAATTCTTTATGGGATGTAGGACTTGTCATCTGTGTGCCAGTAGTTCAGATGTAGTCCAGATTTTAGTGGGCTCCATGTTAATAACATCTGATAACACTTTGATGGCTTTTATGCTTTTTCAACTTGTTCCAGGTGGAGATGCACCCACATCATAAAAACACTGCCATATAATGAATGCTAATTGCATGTGTGGTGGCAGGCTCAGCAGAGGCAAAGGCTGGGACTCCAGCTGGGAGCAGTCCCTGCAGCTCTCTTTGCTCCCAGGTTCCCAGCATACCTTGTGATCCTCATTTCCAGACCACAGGGAGCATCAAATGTAGCATGTGTGGCTGTTGCATGCGAGTGTTTTGTGAACCCAGAAGGATGAGCCTTATCATTTAACCTGGCTTTCATAAATGAAACACTCTTCGAAAATTCATTATTTTTATATATAAGTAACAACAATTTTTTGTTGCTGTTGTTGTTATTATTGCTATTACTAAGCAGCTCCACAGGCTGTATTCAGCATGTTCTGCCAGGACGTGCTTTATTCTAACACCAACTTTAAGTATTTAGCTGGGCTATATTTCCATTTCTTCCTCACCTTATGCACCACTTATAAGTAGAAAAAACATTTTTCAAGCCATCTGACACAGCAGCCTGCATTTACATAAAGAGCAAGGGAGATGAAGCTGCTCAGGATGAATTTCAATTGTCTCTGTTAAAGTAGACAGGCACAGATAGAGGCAGAAATATGAGGAATATTCTCCATCACTCATACAGCAAATCATAGCTACGTGGAGACAGCAGATCTCTCATATATGAAGCCAATATTTTTAGGATAGCAGTCTGAGGTCGAAGTGCAAACCTTCATGAGCAATGAAGTCCATGAATGTATTGCTTGTACGTGCCAATAACTGAATGTCTGCACGTGGTTTTCATCAGAGAGTTTTAGGAAGTGCTTGAACAAATGTTAGTTGACTTGTGTGCTCATGGATTTGCATGTGAATCTGAGCTCTTTTCTTCTTTTTTTTTTCTTTGAGTTAAAAATTCAGTCTCTGAGTAGATAAAATGTAGTTCTTTTGAGGTTAGTTCAGGCTTTTTCAAACTCTCTGTTTGGCTGGAGACAGAATCCTTCCAACACTGGTCTTATGCATAAAACTTTATGTCTGTGCATTTTCAGGATGCATCAAAGTCCAGAGGAAAAGGAAAGCAATGGGCAAGAAGGGAAAGGAAAGCAAAGCAAGAGGAAAAGAGTAGAAATTCGACAGTGAAAAATTAATTTCTATGTTAAGCATCCACTGATGAGAAATCAGGGTAACGATGCTAACAACATTGATTCATTACATTATCTCCTTCCACAAATTCCTGTGTGAACAGGAAAACTGAGTGAGAGAACACCACAAAATCAGCAGATAAAATTGCCAATGTACTTGATGTGCTGCTGGAAGAAAGTTCCTTGATCTGCTGTGCACTGCAGACTGTCATCGTGCTCTCTGATCTGTGCCCTGGGGGGGAGAGCCACCCATTTGCTGCCTTCTGTCACACGTGGCAAAAAGATTTGAGAAACAGTTCCAGAACTGGAGGCTGGGCTTCTGACTGTGGGTACAAGACACTCACTTTCTAATATTTTCCCCACTTTATACTTTTTTTTTTTTTTTGGTGGAAAGTAATAGGAGATGTTGCTGCTAAAGGAATTCGGGAGTTTGGGGAATTCAAACTTCTGCTCACCAGCTTGATAATGCACATGATTTTAGGCTGTTTATCTCTCACACAACCATCCAAGCTCTCAGGAGAGCACTGACTGTTTAGATTTCACTGATGCTTAATGGATGGTATTCCAAATACACTTGCCAGCCAAAAGTTGCAAGTGTTTTCAAAGCAAATCTGAGCCTAGGGTGGTATTTTTGGCTGAACCACAAAATGTTGATGGTGAAGAGAGGGCTTTTGGAAAGGCTTTAACATTTCCACATTTGAATGACTCTGTGAATTGAGCCATTCATGTCAGGAAGAAGGGAAGGACCTGAAGGATAAAGCTCTTTGTGATCCTCCCATGCTGCCACTGTAACTTCTCACACAGAGACACGTCAGGTCACACAGCTGATGAAAGAGGACTGGCTTTCTCCAAGGCTCATTCCAAGCTTTTCCACATCCCCCAGGAGAACACCAAACAATGGCATGATCTGCTTCAGACAAAGCAATACATGACATTCTTGATAAAAAAAAAATACTTCTCAAACAGTTTAAATAGCCTTGTGACAAGACAGCCTTGTACTTCCTGGGAAGAGGAAATAAAAGAGTAAATCGGGGCTCATGAATTTTCCTTGGAGTTCAAGAGCAGGACATAATTTGCTGCACTAAGAAGTCTGATTTTCTGAATGGGTCTCTAAATAGTGAATGCTTGGACTAGCATTTGACAGCCAACAGCACCTCTTTTCTATCTCCCCTGCAAGAAATGGTTTTTACAGCAATTTTCTCTGCCAAGGAAATGGACACATTTTGTGCTCAAAGAGATTAAGAACTGGCATGAGTACATGTGTTTGCCTTCTAAAAAAGACACTTATAAATGCTATTTAAGAAGGAGTGGGCTGAATTCTGATCTTCTTGATATCCATGGCAAAGCTTACAGTGCTTTAGAAAAATCAGGTTTAGAGAGGAGTGACAAATAGAATATGTTTTGCCATTAATCACTTTGATCCTGGTTTTAGAAGAGTCATTTCATGCCTAAACTGTCCTCACATGGGAAGGCTTTTCCTACAAAAAACTGCCTAAATTACTGATTATTTGTCTTTTTTTTTTTCTCTTGAAAGAACTAGATATTTTTGAGGTCAGCAGCACTGACCTGAAATCAGGACATGGTTACAGACTCTGGAGAAAAGGAAATTTCTCAATAAATCCAAGTTCTTCTTGGTCAAAGCCAGAGAAAGATTAAGATGTGTATGATACCTACACTAAGCAGTCATGTGATTATTAATTTTATTTTTTTGTGGCTATGTTTGCCATTGTCACTGGCTTTGAACAGAGCTCCCTGTCTCAGAGCTCCCATCAGTGGCCCAGCATCTCCCTGGATCCTCAGGAAGAGCCTGGGTGTAACTTATGCCCTGGGACACTGCTCATCCTGCCATGGGTCAGAGATTTACTTCTTCCTTGGAGAAGAGTGGATATATTCCCTGTCTTGGCCTTGTTTTCCATTAAAAGGGAAGCAGCAGCATCAATAATAACAACACTATAAACACAGCAACTAAGGTAGTCATTAAACTCAGTCTCCAGGTGACTTTAAAATAGATTTTAGGGATGATGTTCCAATAAACACTTTGACTTGAGCTTAATTGAAGTCCAGTGTTTTGAGAGTCAGGTATTTTATCTGTTCAATTATAGCTTTTACTGATGGGAGTGGGAAACCATGCTAGAAACTGTTCTCAGCATTTCAGTGTTTGGAAAAAGGTGTCATAAAAAACCATTAGGGAGTGTGTTCCTGTAAATTCCTCCAGCCTACCACTTCACACAGAAGGATTTGAAGTGGCTGACTTTGGCAAAAGCTGCTTTGATCTAAAAATCTCACCTGCTTTTTAGTCTGAATAGCATCACCATGGGGCTGTACAACCTTGCAGAGCAGCTCAGTTATAAATAAGGAGGCCAAAAGATTTGGTCCCTGACTCTGATTACACTTCCAGCAGTTTCAGAGAGAAATAGCTCTGTCAAAGTCAGAAAAAATAATGAAATTATAAACCAATCATGGAATTGAGGTCAGGCTCCTCGAACTCTGTTAATAATTATTATTTCTGGAGTTTATTATTTTCATTATGGTGGTTCCTTGGAGCATCTTAGATAAGAACTTTAAATCCCCGTTTATCTGAGAATTTCTAGCTGCCTGCCTGCTGCAGAGTGCATCTCTGTAACTAAAGCAGCCCTTATCACTTCCTGCCTGCCCTGGCTGAGCAAGAAAGAGAAACTCCTTATGGCACGTGCACAAATATGTGTCACTGTGTGATTGAGTAGATCTGTGAAGCAGCTGGGGTGTATTTCAAAAAAGAAGGAACTCAGTGAAATAGGAGCTGTGAATGCAGAAGCCTCCTGCAGCACCATGAAATTTCATGACACAGGAAGTGTCTGCATTGCCCATCTGTCCTGCTCCAGCTGTGCCACTTCACCCCACCAGCTGTGGTCCAGCTCTTGGCCTGGCCAATCAATCAGGGAATGCCTGACCAATGCACTGGCTTTGGGTGTCAGCATTTATAAATATCTTCACTGATCTCTACATCAATCTCTTGGATAACTCTGAATACTGAGAAAAGCACGAGTCTGTCAGACTTCATATATTAATTTATCTTTCTTGATGATGGATAGGTCTCGTTCAAGGTGCTTGAAGCTGCCTGGAAAGCTGGAAAAATGGTGTAATCCAGCACAGCAATAACTTGAAAAGCATAGATTGAGGAAATAATTTTTCCCCTCTCCAGAGTGGGGAAAGAAAAATGTGATAAACTTGCAAAATTTCAAATCATCATCACATTTTATGAGAGTGGACTAGAAGGCACGTGTGTCAGAGAAGTACTTATGTAGGAGTGTTTATAGTCATATTGTTATACTGCTCAGTAAAGTGATTTATAGTAAAAGAATCTGTTCTCCATGAGGGGGTCCATGAGCATCACTTCTTCAGAGGCAAGAGTTGCTTTAGGACTGAACTGAAACAGGTGGAGAAAAGAAATCAGTCAGAAAAGCAACCACACTTGAATGCTTGTTATTGTTGAGAAGAGTCTGAGACACTGATAGACCCTTACAGGAGATGTTTCAATTCAGAGCTCTCCTGGCTCCCTCCCTGAAATATTTGTCAAAACTGTACAGAAAGATGCTCAGCTGGAAGAGAGCTTCACAGCAAGAAGGGCTTGAATCAGCATGATTTAATGAAGAAGAAAGAAAATCAAAGCAAAGCAGATTATAATGTCTGAGAGAGAGCTGGGCAATGCACAAATGGTCTGATAGGTTAAAACTGTCAAACCTGGGAGGGACATGAACTCCTGGTCAGAGGATGGCCCTCCCTTCACTTCTGCAGGCTTATATGGCTCTGGAGACAGCAAAGCAAGGAGCATCCTTTCATCCCTTCAGCTCTAAGAGAGGTCTCTGGGTCCCTGCAGTCTGAGGAATACACCCCTGCTCCTTCCTGCAAGATTAACATAGGGATAACCTCTATTTGCCTTTATAAATTTGATTTTTAGTCCCAGAGAACACAGTGAGTGAAGGGACATTAAATTTGTATTTACAAGAGGAAAGCAATATATATAAAAAATTGTCCACTCGAGTTCATGTTCTTCCTTTTAAGCCAAATAGGCTTTTGTTTGCTGTAGAGCACTCTCCAGGAGGACCCTAAAACAAACACTTTATGGCAAGCAGCAAGTGCTTACATTCCTAGAAAGGCTTTCCAAATCATGGTGTACTTCTGCACAACCATGACTCAAAGGCTATTCTGAGTGTAGGACAAAGAATTTTGTACAGGTGTTTTGGCAGGTCCTGTGTTTTGTGGTGGATGTGTTCTACTACCTGTGTATTTTATCAGCTGTCTTGAGGAATGGATTATTTGTAATTGAAGAAGTCTTTAGGCATCCATTAAACACAACCTGGAGCTTCACAGCCAAGTGTCTCTCTCTTCCTGGAGGCTTCCATCCTCTGGCACGACCATGGATCTCCATGGTGAGAGAACAAGGTGCTGTTTGCTTAGCTCAGGAAAATTCCCACACTCAGAGTGACTGACAGCAATTTCAAAACTCTTATTTTCTTCAATGGAAAACCTTTAATGTGACTCCACCCTGAATAATGCAGCTCCTGCCATTCCAGTTGTACTCCTGAAGTTTTTGGAGATGCCTTTCTTTCCATGCACTCAGAGTGATGAGACACTCTCTCTGTAGCTTTGCTTTCACAGCTCTATTTCTCTCTGGAGGAAAGCAAAACTGTTCTTAAGCAGCTGCAAAAGGAAGGATGTGTGATAATGATCCCAGCCTGACCTCCACAAGATCGATCCTGGCAGTGAGATTGGACAGATGCCTTCTTTTGTATTGCTGAGGAAGAACTGTCTTCCTTATTTTATTTCTTANTTTTTTTTTTTTTTTTTTTTTTGGTGTTTTGAATGGTGGTAATGGTAAATAAAATTTGTGTGTGTGGGGAAAGAACTGAATGAGAGAAAATTCTCATTTTATTCCTGGAGGTAACTGTGCTTTTTGCATTTCCTGTGTTCACTTAGGGTTACCTGAAATCGCAAACGCCTCATCTGCATTTTTATTATTCAGGCTTGTTGGGGATGAGCGCTGGGAATAGAAAATCCCTTTGGCTCGGTTACCTGAAGCCACTAGATGGTGCAAGCAGACCTCGTTCCTCCGGGAGACCCAGTGCCAGCAGATGGCACGGCTGAGATGGAGCCAAAGCCTCCCGTTTGTTCTTTAGCCTCCCTCTGCCTCGGTAACCAGAAAATTCTATGCAACATTAGGAACAGTGGGATTGTTAGCTGGGGACTTTCAGAGGAGGAGGATATGAATGGAGTTTAGGAAGGAAAGAATAACAAAATACTTTACACTGAATAGTCAATCTGTTATTGGTTTTAAAGCAAAAAGGAGCCACAAAGATAATTTGATGTGATGCCCTACATTTATCATCACAGACAGCATAGATTTTAAGATGCTCCTTGATCAGTTCTTATTTTAACATTCCTTTTTGAGAAAAAATATATAGGAAGTACTGAAAAATCTCAAATTTCTTAATCATGGCCATATGAGTGGGCAAACAGAGGCACAGAAGATTTAAGAGCCACAGAGCAGCTCAGGGCCAGAGCCAGAACCAGCAGCTGGGTCTGCAGTGCTGCTGTTCCCCTGCCTCCCTCCAATTCCTCTTCTGCTCCTCAGGAGGTGGAAAGAGTTTTCCTGCAGTGGAACCTGGAGATCACTGCCCAAAGCAGGGACAGAGGAGGTGACAAAGTTCCTAAGCCAGGGTACCCAAACCCATGTGGGAGGCAGCCAGTGAAAACTGAGACCTTTGCAATCCTTGCTCATGTGCAGGGAGGGCCAGGAAGGGTAAAAGCACTGCCCACATTGCTCTGCATGCCAGTGAGGGAAGGACTGGCTGAGGGCAAGAGAAACTGATGTAGAACAGGGCATTTTATGCTCTGGTTTTTATTTTGCATCAATTTGGAAAAATGACCTAAAGGAAATTGCAGCCTCCCTTGGCTTTATTTGCCCTCATCCACTGAAGTGTGGTAATAATACCTTTGAGGACTGTGGCAAAGCCTAATATGCTGTTTGCTTGCCATAGGATAAAAGGTTTAATTAATACCAGAGGAGGAGCTAGATTCTAATTCTTTGTTCCCATAATTGATCTCTACAGGCCCTTCTAGCATTAGAAAAATGAACATCTCAGACAGAAAGACTTATTTTGAAGTTTATTGTGTTTTACTGACAAAAAAATCACTGAATACACACTCAAAAGTTTAAAATGTCAAACCAAACCACCATCCATCACACTCCAATTAAAATAATGGTCAAACCAAAGCCTAACACAGCCAGAACAATGCTGACTTCAGGGAGTGGTGGAAGACAGGGGGGTTCTTGGAAGTCATATCAGCAAGCACAGCCCATGTGCAGCTGGTGCTGTGAGATGGGTAATCAGGAACTCAGTGGGAAGGTGTTTGTAACAATTTCAGGGTTAGGAACAAAGAAAGAAAATGGATCTGGTTGAAGGATACCCTGAAAGCACAAGTTTCCTCTCCAGGCAGATCAGTTCCCCTTGCATTTCCACCATGTCCATGGAAACCACCAGCAAGGAGGATGCTTTCACAACCACTCTTTAAAGCTGGTGTCACCACTGAGCAGTGCCAGGGGTTGGACTTGGTGATCCTTGTGAGTCCTTTCCAACCCAGGATATTCTAATCTATAAACACTAAATGCCACAATGCATCCTGGATGTGAAATTTGTGTCTCCACTCAGATTTCAGACTGAAAAAACATCTCTGAGATATCCCCCTCAAGGCACACAGTGCCTTTTCTCCTGCTTTGGAGCCCTGGTCTTTGTTGGAAGCCTCCAAACATCATTTTTGCTTCCTGAGTTATCTCTGAAGCAAACTCTGCCATTTCCATCCCACTGCAAGCAGTGATTTTTCCTATTCTGCAGCCAGTCAATATTTGAATTGGCAGGAAGATGTTTCAAAGGACAGATAATCTTTTATTTGTTCTCTTCCATCCTTGCTTATACTCGGCCCAGACTTCTGCTTAAATGTCTCCAGTTTCTCTTATTGTAATTTTTAGTGGAATTTAAGTTCTAGTGGCAGAGGCCACGGGACTTGAATCATTCCAGCCTATGGCCCTGCCAGCAGGGCTGATCATAACTGCACCAGGCAGCTCTGATGTAAACACACAAAATGTCATCCCCTGCACCACAGCCCCATCCCAGAATAACCCCGACCTTGCCACCCCTCTAAATGCTGCCTGGATGCTGAACTTTGCCTGCCCTGAATGCAGGAGGAAATACAATGCTCAGGGAAAGAGAATGGCTGCCAGCAATGGCAATCAGCACACGGGGCATCACTGTGGAGCTGGGAAGGAGAAGGAGATGCTGAGCAGGGGTGACACTCTCCCAAGTGTCATTCCCGGGCCATGGAGGGGACTGTGTGACCTTGGGGTCCCTTCCTGACAGGAGGAGGGAGAATGGGTGCAGATCCCTGCTGGTGGCCCCGTTGCCCCCTTTTGCTGTCCCCTTTTGCTGTCCCCCAGTGCTGCACCTTGCAGGGGTTTCTCCGTGTTTGCTTTAGGAGGAGAGGACAGGGCAAGGGCTGAGGATGCAGAGCAGACACAGCAGCACCGTGCCTTTGCCCTGTCCTCCCTGTCTGCCCTCTTCCCTCTCCCCCACACCTCCTCCTGGGCAATTCTCACATCATTTCAGGCCGAAATCCGGGCAGGAATCAGTGTTGCATGGAGCAGCTCGGATTTACAGCGAGGGCTTCTGAGAGGGACCAGGGCAGCATCAGCACTGAGCCCCTGGGGCTGCTCTGCAGATCCAGGGCTGCACAGAGGGCTAAAAACGGACCCAAATCCATCTTCTGACACAGATTTATTACTCTGGGCTTCATCAGTGTTCTCATTCACGTTTGTGCAAGCTGTGGCTGTGACCTGGGGCTGCAGCAGCTCCTGCTTTCCCGGGCTGTGGTTGTTGTCAGATAACAGCAAGACAAACCAGAAGGGCTCTCACACATGGAGGGAGAGGGGGCTGTACATGGACAGAAAATGAGCCCAAACTTTCATTTTGCTCTCTGCCCAATGAATGTTGCTTCTCTGGATGGAAAGCTGCAACAAAAGGCTTAAGGGTTGTATCAGAGCAAGCAAATTATTTTGGTGAGTATTAAGTAACATTTATCGATTAATTTTTTTGGGGACAAACAAATTTTAAAAAGAGCAAGATCTGTGTCGTAGAGTTACCTTTCAAACACCTATCACAAAAGCAGTGTGCTTTAAATAAGATCATGTTTCCATAGGCAGTTCTTGGCAAGGCTTACAGGATCCAGAAAGGAAATGTTAACATTTAAAAGATGTCTTTGTTGCTGTTTAATGATCTTTGCTATACATTTCAGACCCTGCTCTATTTCTGACTCTACAAGTTGTGTATATAAAACTGACAAATAGGAACAGAAACACGTTTTCTGTGCAATCAAATAGGACTAAACCACACACAAAAGAGTTTCTAATATTATCTGAATGGATTATTGTCTCACAAATAAATTCAGCTGGATTGCAATGTTTGATAAACACCAAGGAGTGTTCTGCTTGTGCAATATCCACAAGGAGCAGTTCCAGCTACAGGATATTGTTCTGCTTTTGTAAACATTTCAGGCACAGCTCTGCTGAATGGTTGATGGAAGTGCTGTTTGTGCTTAGGTGGTCATGCTCAGCTGCCATGTGACAAACTGCTCAGCTCAGTCTGATAGAGGGGGCTGCAAAGAGCATTGATGAACCCCTGTTGATGTGCTGGTTCTGGTGTGGAGGGAGCTGCAGTCCCAGCCCAGGACTGGAAGTGCTTTATGTTATGCACTGCATAACTAAATAATGTAAAGGCAATTCCTGCCCTGAGCAAAATCTAATTATTCCAAACAGCACAGGGAGAGCTGCATGCAGGAGTACAAGGGGGAGGTGGCACTGCCTAAAGTCAAGCAGGCAGAAATTTCAATGAGCCACCTGTGCCAGGATTTTTGTACTCATGGGCTGAGGGAGGACCACAGAGTTTCTTCAGTTCTTCTTTGGAGAACATTTTGGGTGTCAAGAACAGCAGAAGAGGAAGGATAACATATTTATTAAAAACAGAACAAGTCTGAGCATCAGCAGGGGAGTATCCTGAAGCTGGCAGAGGTGCCCCAGGGCACACCTTCAGCCAGGCTCTGTTATTTGGAGCAGCCTGGTTACTCTGGTATTCGTGGACACAGCACTGCACTTTCCAGCAGGTGCAGTAAATGCAATTAGTTGCTATGGATATTGATCCTGCCTTTAGAGTCTAACTTTGAAGTTGGTTTGGGTTATCTGAAAAACAAGGATGTAGCACGATGCTTTGCCTTCACTAGGATTGCAAATGATTTCTTTTATCCTCGAATTTTCCTTTTATTGCTCTGCTTTCTCTCTTTTATTTATTCTTGTGAAGAGACAGTCTGTGCAAATATTGTGATTTGAAAATAGAGGCAATGGAGACAGCCTATTGAAATCTCCTTTCATGTAGATGCAGGCTCTAGCAGAGCTAAATCAGAGATAATTTTTTTTTTTGCAAAGAAGTGGGAATACCTGATTTTTTTTGACAAAGAGAAATCATATGGAAAGAAAAACACAGTATATAGCAAGTGAAATTCTAGAGGTGCTCAAGATACAATTGGATTCAAACTGAGACTGCAAACAGCCCAGAATTCAGATGTCCAGCTTATATTAAAAAAAGGCTATTTAGAAATATCAAGATTTGAATTTTGAATTTCCAGAATGCCTGAAGATTACAGGAGCTTGATCCTCAGATCCTTGGTTTGCCTGTATCTTAAAGTTATCTGCTACTATGTACTTACATGACAATCTAAGAAAAAACAGGAAAAAAGGTTTTGCATTTTAAAAATCGTTATTTAATTTAGGAAATCTAAAATATTTATTTCAGAAAATTAATCAGTTACAGTTATGCAATGTTGAAAAACTGTGCTCAGGAGGTGAAAAAGGTCATTAATATTTTGATGTTTCATATTTCTGATCAGAGGCTTTTCCTTATGGTGATTGTTCACAGTGTAAAATTTCAAAAGCATACTTAATTTTCCCTGAAAAAGGATTTTTAATCAGAAATCAGGAAAAGTTATTGGGAAGCACATTATTGCACAGAAGTCAACTGGCATCACTTCTTCACCTTCTTTACTGCAGGTGATCTAGACAGTTAATTATAATTATGGTTATGGATATAATTTGCAGCTTTCAGTGGATATATCTTACCTGGATTCCTCATGGAAAAGGCACAGAAAGAGAAGGAAAAACTGGATGAAGATATGCTCTCCTGTTAAAATCCAGAGCCTTTTTCCAACATCAGGGCTTTAAATAATGAATTAAGCCAGAGAAAATTTTCATCTTTAGTACAAGTCAGTGTGATGCTCAGTCCATTCCCTTTTCAATCCAGAATATGTGGTCAAAATGGGATTTCTGCTTTAAATCTGCATATAATTCTTGTGTGAAGCATCTGTAATGCCTGGATTTCTTCCCACTAACTTCAGTCATTTCTGAAAAGGCAAAACCTGCTTTCTTTATGTAAGAATTTCCTTTAATAAAAACCAAAAAATTGTAGCCTTTAAACCTGGGACTGTTTATTATTCATAAAGCTATTCTTGTCCATAACTTCTCACATATGATGGGAGTCCCTAGAAGCTAAAAATCAAGAAATTGTGTGCAAATATTCAGCAGCACAGAGTCATAAAACACAGGAGAAGACCTGAAAGCTGGAGGGAAGAGGCTGTGAATGTGGTTCTCCCTTAATTTAGCTGAATGAAGCAAACAAACCTTTGGAAAACAAAAATGAAGAAATCAGATAATGAATAAGAATAGAGGCTCATTAAAACTTAGACGTGCACCCCTCAAATATAATTACCTTTAATATGATTTCATCAAATGTCACTGAGGAGCTGGAAACTCATAATGATGAAACACTTTTCACCCTACGGTGAGGAGGTCTCATTGTGCTTTATAAATATTGACAGTGACTGACTCTTCCTGCAGGGAAAATCTGGAGCCTGGAAATGTTTAATCTGATAGAGAGCCCAGGCAGTGTCACACAGCAAGTGCAGGTCAGGCCCCTCCACCAGCACCTGCAGGGTGGGCACCTCCACTCAAATCTCACACCTGGGGTGCTAAACATCTGCCAGAGCTGAATATCTAACCCTGGGACTTCCCTCCCCTAGAATGTTTAAACTTCACAAGGATGAACAACCTGCCCTGCATCAAAACACCAGTGGTGAGCTGCTGTGTAAAGCAGAGGAGCTGGAAGGATTTGTGACTGTGGAAAAGCTGTCCCCAAATATTTAGTGTGGGATTGGCTTTGTTTACACAGGAAAATGGAAGGAAAATGGCATAAAACTATATAAAACTTTACATAACTTTAAATTATATATAAACTATATACTATTAACTATATAATCAATATATAGTATATATAGTCAATATTCAGTATATAACCATATAACTTATGAACTATATAAACTTTATATAACTTTTAAAAAAGTTATATAAAGCCAGGATTGTATGACATAGAAGATACTCCATGTCACAGAATCCTGATTTTACATAAGTTCTCTTTCCTTTTCAGAAAGGCAAAAATGTTATATAGTGAAAATCGAATACCTTTGATGTCATTCATAGAGGAATCCCTTCACTCCCTTTACAGAAATACTCTCCTGCTCATGGGCTGGTCCCTGGATAAAGATGGATGTACTGGAGGTTTTTAAATGCAGTGTTCAGCAAATCACATTTTTTGATTTCGTGGCTTCTGTGGTCTTATCCATTGTGTTGCATTTTGCTATATTAGAGAAAAAAAATCTCTTTTTTTCTTTAAAAAAATCGGCCCCTCCAAGCCTTTTTAATGCTGTCAGGGAAAGCTCTGACTTCAGCTTAGTTTTCACAGTTCATGGCTTTTCAGTTTGAGCAAATGCATCTTTTGATTTAGCATTAGCCCTGTTATTTGTAGTTAATTTTCAACACCAGAGTCCTGAATCTCTCCCTCCCAGGGCCCTGTGAGGAAGGTTGGTGCTGACCAGTGGCTCCCAGTGACTCACTGGAGTCTCACCTGGGAGCTGCTCCAAACTCCCCTCTCCAGGAGGGCCCTTGCTGGGCTCTTTTTTCATCTATGGGAAGGCTGATTGCATTTTGCTCCTTGAGACCACATCCTTCACACCTACACACCTCCCTTTCCATGTGCCAGACATCACCACTGGAGATTCCTTGCCATTGTATCTCTTAATTCCTGTTAATGTTAATTTTTAACCATCTGAGGCCAGTCCAACTTTGCTCCTTTGTTGCATTACTTGGATAAAATGGCATAAATAAAAGCATCTGAGAAAATACAGGTGTAAAGAGGCATTCTATTGAACTGCTTTCCCCTGGAACATCCATGGAAATCCTCTAGCCCCTGTACCACTGAGGGCTCATCTAGGACTCCTGTGGCTCTGAGAAGCTGTCACTAACACACCAGGGAAGTTTTGAGCCTTAAAGGTGGAATCTCACATGAAAATATGCAGCAAGTTCACCAACAGCCAGAACTTTATTCACTGCTTGGAGCCCTCTGGCTCATATTTTTTCATCTTTTTCTGAATGCATTTAACACAGTTTCATGCTTCTACTTGTTGTGTTCCCTTGGAAAATGTCCCTAGAGACAGGAAAAAGCTCAGTCAATAGAAATGTCCAGTTGCAATGCATACATTATTTAGTTATTTTTAAGTAGGAATGAGAACAAAACTGCAGAGCTCAGTTTATTAATATATTGTATCCACACCTACACATAAATACATGTATTTATACATCAGTGTGACATTACATGTCTGTGCTCATGGACCCCTGCACATACTACACAAAATTATCTATCACATCAAGACTACACAAGACTCACAAAATCTTGAAGCACTGACAGAAAACAGGAGGGAGCAGAGCCAGTTTTGATGGCTTCTGACAATAAATAGTAAACTTTATTTTTCACTTACATAGCACAGGTCATACATCACATCTATGGGCAAGCCCTGCTATAGCTAGTGGAAATATATCCATTAACAACATCAATTTATCCTCCTTTCATTTCAGGGTTCTACAAAGGCAAATAAAATATGAAATAAAGCAGGCTTTATGCTAAGGGAAATGTAAATTTTGAGTTTTAATGCATTGATCAGGAATGAATAATTTGCCCCATGTTTTGGGGTCATTAGTGTGGGAGCTAGTGCAGTGCAGTCCAGCAGAGTCTAAGTTTAGCAGTGATATTTCTCATAGAGCATGAAACTAATTAGTCCCTCTGAAAATTCCTTCTCAATTCCTCTTGGATTTCTTTCTGAAAAACCTCAGAAAGTCAATACAGAAGTTCCTCCTAATGCTATGCATCTCTAGTTAACTCTTTATTTTTCAGTGTAGGACCAGGATGAGTGTGACAGTCTTGAAGGTTGTTCACAGTTGTTACACTGATAAATACACACACTTTTCTGGGCTTTAGTATTGCAGCCATTAATAAGGAAAAAAAAAAAAGAAAAAAAAAAAGAAGAGGGTTGTCCTGCTTGGATTTTCTGTTGCTAAAGCCAATGCTGAAGAAAAGAGGGTGTGTAAGAACCTCAGGATTTGCACCTTCAGTCCTGGGCTGCAGGCACCACAAGCACATGAGCACTGCTGATAAATACACCATGGATTTCAGTGGATCTTCAGGGAAACCAACAGCTCTGCTCACAAAAAAGGGAATGGTTGTGCACCAGAGTCCAGTTTTTTGCTGTTTTCTTCTCTTATGATTCTTCCTGTTCTCCTTCTATCCTGCCCTGCCTCCCATGCCCATCGTTGCTTCTGCCACCTCCAAGGCTTTTGGAGAACAAACATTCTGAAGACATTTCTGCCAAGGGCAGCCCAGACCAGGAGTTCCAGCCCTGTTGTAAACTCGGTCCCTCCCAATGATTTCCTTAGCCTTGACATGTTTTCCCTTCAGTTGAGCAGCTGCAAAAAATTACAGGCTCTGAAATCTCTGTGTATTGTTCCCTCTGTGAGTGGCAGGGATCTGCTGGAGCCAAGTTCTCTTCCATATGTGTAAACTGTTCTCCCCAGGAATACTCCTGCTAACTCTGCTCTAACCAGCCACTCCCAGATTATTTCTAGGCTTTAAAAAGATTTCCTTCAACCAAACACATTTAGGATTTTCTAATAGCAATTTAAACCTAATCTGAGAATGTCTGGAAGTGGAAAATGACTTCTACATGCTGAGGATAGTGTTCCATTACCAGTAATTTATTGTCTTTAAGAGCATCACTGGAACATTTATTGACACAACAAAACACAGACATTTCTGGTTTATTGTAAAATCTCATTGTGCTCAGCCATTTGTGACTAAGCACAGCAGTGCAATTTATACTCCCAGGCAGGGCTTCCTATTTTTCCAAGTGTGTTTAGACTCACATGAAGATTGTATAGTCCAAGGGACAAAAAAATCTCCTGTTGGAAACCAGTGTAAAACCACAAGCAGTATTGGTGGAAGAAAATTAATTAAGATCTTTAGAAAGAAATTTGGCTGACCAAATTTCTTGCAGCATTTCCAGTTGTGTATGGTGGTATCTAAGAGATTATGACTGGTTTGTTGTAGCAAAGGGCCTCAGTCATTTTAGATTGTAAATCATGTTTTTCTATGTTAAGAATTCAACAGTTCATGTAGGATATAAACTTAGTATTTGTCTCTTCATTGACTCCAGAACAGATATTTCAGAGAAATAGAATTTCTAATCAAAAGTTACAAAAAGAGAACTGTTCAAAAAGTTGTGTTTGTTTTTTTTTAATAAATATTTATAATTATTGCTAAGACATTTTGGATCCAGTCCTGCAAAGTCACACCTTGAAGTCAGGGATTAAACATGTGGGTAACTGTTAGGTCTGTCAGAGTATTAGAGTAGAAATCTTTGAATTTCATCCATCAGCAGTGGGTAAGGGAGCAGATCCACAGATGGTTCTGGGTGTCTGAGGAGATCCTGAGTGAGTCACACGTGGCTGAGGGGTACAGCTCATGCACCCCACATTTCACTGATGTTCTGCATTGTTCAGAACAATCTCAGAACTGTATTTTGCAGGGATTCAGAACAGGTCAATATCAATTTTTAACCTTCAGATATTTTAGAGGCGCTTGTGCATTTTTATTTTGAATATATTTATTTCTTGGTACATTTCACCAGTCAATTTGACCTCTATCACCTATCAAAAGAAAAAAAACATTGACTTCTTAGGGATTTGCAGATGTGGGTGGATGGCAGAAACCTCTTCTTCTGCCTTCCCATCTTTCCTGTAAGACCAGGATATTTCATGTAAAGCCTTGTCCTGTAAAACTAATGTGATTTTCTCCAGACCAGGCAGTTAACATTTCTCATTGACTGCACTTATATCTAACATATTGCATAAAGAGATTTAATTTATGCCAGCAATATAAACAAGGCCATACAAAAGCTTTTTGTCCCCCAGCTGATCTAGTATCTTTGCTCCTGCATTACAGTTGTTTGTTTTCTTGCAAGCTCTGAATGTTTCTTTGTGCTCTTATCCCATAATTATTTCATTAGGACCCATGAAGCTGCTGCATCAGCACAGCACATTCAGCCCAGGTGTTGCTAAAATTATAATCTATGGGAAGCAATTCAGCAGCCTGCAGGTCACACCTGCTCAGGGTGGTTGGCTTGTTTTTCATTATGAATTTTCCACAGGGTTTATTCCAGGATAATACATTTAGATGTATTTAGATGTAGGTCTGGCAGGCAATTCAAGGATTTTAGAGTGGATTCACTTTTCGTGATGGATGGGATTTGCACTTAAATGGTAATTAAGTAAGGCAACTTTTTGAAGCCCCTTTCTCTGATGATTGTGTATTTGAGGGACTCTACTGTGATATCATAAGTCTTTAAAATGGCAGATGAACCTTATTTTATTTTATTCACACTCAGCTTTCCCTTTAAAAAGACAGACTTAAAGCTCAGTTTAACATTCTTAAAGCCATTCTAAAGCACTGAAATTGTGTTAAAGAACAACTAACATCTCCACAAGAATTCCCAGGGTGAGTGGTTTGTGCACCATTACCTGAATAACTGATCTTAGATACACACATCCCTTTATGTACATGTGTCTGTAAACACAAACTCATCCTGCATTCTTATTGCTAAACATTTTTCTTAATACAAGGAGTTCACAGTTTGTGCCTGGAGGGGACTGTGCTTTCTTGCAGAGCCACCTAGAAGACACCAGTTTCAAAAGCCATGGAAGCAGTCAATGTAAACACAATTCACATGCAATGACTGAATTCCTCAGAGCTCCAGGGATGAGAAGGACTTTTTTGTCAGAGGCTTTTTAGTTTCAGACAGATTTCTGAAGAAAATAATTAGGTTTGTAAAACTGAGACCAGCATTTCTTCCCATTGATCACAGAGCTAAGAGTGGCCTCAGGGCTGTGTTCACTCCAAAAGGAAAACCAGCTTGGAAAGAGCAGATACAACAAGGTGTTATTTAGCCTAGTTATTTTCCAGCTTTTAATGTGCTTGGCAGAGCCTCTTTCTCCTGTCAGATGAAACATGTCAGTGCCAGATCTCTCCATCACTAACCTGTGGTCAGTAATACCAGAGTACTCAGACAAAGCCTGCCATGGAGATGCTAAAAATAACTTCCCATGCCATCTTGCAGGGTGATGGTTCTCCTGGATGTCTCATGAGGACAGACACATTAAACCCTCTGCCCCATCCAGCTCTTGGTAAAGTTTGCTCTCAGGAATGAAAAATATTCTGGGTGCAAGAAGCCAGCAGAGAAATGAGGATGTTCTGGGGTGTGGGATGGAAGGGCACTGCCTCTCCTTCCTCTCCTGTCTCCTGGTTCTTGAGGTTTAATTTTCAGCAAGTCCAAAAGATGAGGATATACCTGGCACACCAGGAAACCATTGCCACTGATGAAGCATTTGTGGTGTTTATTCTGTCTTGTCTTTAGCTGCCATGTATACATGTAGACAAATATTCTTCCATCTATACCTAAACACTCTTTTCATGCTGTAACTCATTTAAGTGTCCCAGGTGATGTTTTCTTCAGAGGCTTAGGCAGGGAGCAGGGTTAAGTGGTGTTTTTCTACTCAAGCTCCCCAAGCCCAGAACTGTCAGATGTTTTTTTCTAATGTAGATAGCAAAACACTTTAAAAGTTAAATTTTAGAGACATTTTACCATATAATAAAATTTCCTCAATTTGAAACACATTGAAAATTTCAGACCTTCATTGAAACCCTCGCAATATTGTATTTTTTGATTTGTTTTCAGTGTGAATTGTACAAAGCAAACCTGAAGGAACACCATCTCAGACTGCTGCTACTATTTTGGGTCAAGACTATGTGTGAACAATATTTTAGAATAAGTGCCCTAACTTGAAAAACTTTATTTTTGAACAAGTTAAATGATTTAGTGCATACAGATATGCCATTATGTATGCCAGGATTTTGTCCATGACACATATATACATGTGTGGTCTTCCAAAAGCACCACAACAAAGCATCACCTATTTATGCTCATATTTTCATCTACTCTTCCACCACAGCTTTCCTACACCTGGAAGAACCTCCTGCACAGTTTCTTGGTGGATGGGGAAGTGTCTGCCCTGTATTCTGACATTAAAATGAATGTTGTTGCTTCTATTCAAAGGGGATCAAGTGATATTTTACTCCTTTTTAGCAGAGACACAGGAGCTGTTCAATCTCTTTTCTTCTCCCTCACCCCCTTTCTCCACCCTGAGCCTTTCCAGCTTTAAAAATTACCCCTCAGAGCACATCAGAGCTGGTTATCACACACCCAGCTGTTCAGCCAAATAAATGTTTAGCATTATTGATGAATTGGTCAGTGATTCTCTTAAAAGCAAAATCTCTGCTTTTTTCCTCTCTCCTCTGAACATTACATGCCTTAGTGAGTAGCTGTATGTGTAGAAATACACATTCACACATACACTTTCTGAGGGTTATAATTTCTGCAGATTAAAATACAATGCACAGCCCTGTGCCTGGAGAAGAGGAGATGCATTATTCAGTGGAACTAACTACCACACAGTCTCTCTGCAGAGTAATTAGCAGCATGACTGGAAAAGGCTGCAAAGGATGAAAAAGCTGGCTAAGTGTATTACTTGCTATTAGTAAAACATAAGCTGCCAGGTATGGCTTCCAACTCAAATGGTAAGAATTATTTATAGCAGGAATTTTTCCCCAGCAGCAATAACTGCAAATGATTAATTCATACAGAAAGCTAAGTTAATTATGAAGTATTGCAAATTAAAACTCCAAGCACTAAAAATAAATGTAAATCTTAAAAAGAGACAGCTTTAAAAGGGATTGCTTTTCCCAAAGAAGCCAGCAAGGTAGTGCATTTCTCAGACTGGATCGTGAGAACCAGGAGGGTTTTTTTTTCCTAAATTTCCTCATTTAAGGAACCTGTAGGCAAATGAGCAAAATTCCACTTCTCCCTGGTGCTTGCAATGGAATCATAGAATGCTTNATTTCAAAGCCTCACTCAAAGTGTGAATAGTAAAGTGTTTTCATGACTTACTCAACTTTTCTTTAAAAAGTAAAAAGAAACTTGATTTATCATGTTTTAGTTGTAAAAAACCCAAAATTCTTGTTAAAAGTTATATGTTTATGTAAATAAAATTTTGATGATCCTGTTACAGAAAAATCTGCCCTCAAATTAATGTTTTGAGGAGCTACAACACCTTTTTTTTTTCAGTTTCTCTTAATAATAAGAAGTGCTTGAACACTTTAATTACAGAAACTCTTATCAGCCCTACCTGTAGTACACGAATGGACACACATAAACTTCTTATGGCTATCTTCCTGAAACAGAAAAAAAAAAAAGTAGACTCATGCACTTAGAGGAACATGAACATATACAAATGTCTTTAAGCTTTCATTTGCTTAAATAAAAACACCCAGGGGAATTCTTTAAGGGAAAATACACAAAATGGGAAAAAAAAAAAACCCTAAGTTTTCTGGGCAATTTATTGCATCCCTCCACAAATGCATATTCCAA
>WBNO01021539.1:689758-704379 GCA_013400575.1 Peucedramus taeniatus | reverse complement strand
GAGAGGCGGCACAGCTCAGCCCCCAGTCCCGGCCACGGTCGCGGCCTCGCCGCAGCGCCCCTTGGCCCCGCCCCTCACACCTGTGTCGGCACCGCCCCCCTCCCGTGCCGCAGTCCCGGGGGCTGCTCTCGGCCTAAACCATCAAGAACGGGACATCGCTATCTCCCGTGTCAGCAGGACTTGGTCCCAAGCTGCAGCTCGCTGTCAATGCGGACCACTGGGAGAAAAAGCTGGGTTCTTCCATAAAACCAGCTCTGTCTTCGTGCCCGGGGATGTGGTCTGACAGGGAACACCTGGTCTCAAGGGGAGTGCATGGGGAGGCTGGGTGGATTTGGGGGTCAGCAGCTGGATCTCCATCCCTCTCATCAGTATTTCTTCTCTTGCCTCTCTCCCAGCATCCTTCACAGATCCGGAGGTCTCACGGGCACCCATCCCTGTTTTTCCAAGTTAATGATTTAAACCATCTGCATTGCCCGGGGGCTGGCAGCCAGGCCCCAGGTGGCAGGCCAAGGATTCTTGCCCTCTGGGATTAATCATTCTCTCAGCTGCTGACCCTGCCTCCATAAAAACTCCAGGATGGGGTTCCCAGTGCCGTTTCCCGGCTGGAAGAGGAGAGCCAGCTCCACCATGAGGGCAGCTCTGGCCCTGCTGGGACTCCTGGCCGCTTCACAGGCATTACACCGAGGTAAGGGTGATGATCCTGGGGCTTTGCTGGCCCCTGGGATGAGGGGCACGGGGCTGGGGCCTCAGTTCCAGCGGTTTTCAGACCAGAGAGGAAAGGGAAGGGGTGGGAGGATGGTCTGGGATCCAGGATGCCACTGTGGGGTGATGCTGGTGGCGGTGGGAGGGGGAGAGGACAGAGCCGCAGGGATCGACTCCTTCCTTTTCTCAAGGAAAATGTGATTTCCTGACCCCCCGGACAAGCAGCATTGCTCTGTAAAACTCACCCCTTGATGGAAACGATGCTCTGCTGCCCTTTGCTCCACAGGGAGCCAAAAAACACCTAAAACTGCCAAAAAACACCTAAAACTTACCTCTCCCACACAGCTTTACACAAGTGAACAGAAATGCCTCAAGTTAGGACTGACAGCCAGCATTCCGGGAAAGAGACCTGCCTTTTCCATGGCTTCCCTTTTTTGGCAACCCCCTGCCTTCACCCTACTCTTCCATTCCCACCAGAGTGCTGTGAGCCTCAGTGCCGTGGCCCAAACCCCTGGATTTTGGGGAGGTGACCCTGCCCCACACTGTAATCCCAGGAAACACCAGGATCAGTGTTTACCCTACTGGTGCCAAAGTCTGACCCCACAGGGTCTGTAACACAAATCGATTTTCCAGGGATGGCAGCACTGCTGGGAATGTTTTCACTGCTGGCTGCTCTGTGGACCTGGCCCCAGAGCTCCCAGCCCTTATGGTTTCCAAGCCCTGCCAAAAAATCCGACTCCACATATTCCATACTCACAAACTGCCATATGATTTACCTGTAGCTCTCCCAGCTCCAGAGGGAGTTTTCTCCCTGTCCCTTTCCCTGGCTGCAGAGCTGGAGCACCAGCCTGGATACCAGGGATGCTTCTCCCAGACCAGCTGTGCCGACATCTCCCCAGGCACCACCAAATCCTACTTGGAAATAGACGCAATGGAGTGAAAAAATGAGCAAACCCCAAGTGAATAAAGCAGCGTGTTCCGTGGTGGCAGAGCATTCCTTGCTCCCTACTCACAATTCCTCCTTCTCCTTCACTTTCAGGGAAACCTTATGTCCAGGAGAAAGTCTGCCAGGAGTATAAGATCCTGGGAAAGGAGAACTTCCGAACCCTGTAGGTACCTCCTGCTGCTGGTGCCCTCCCAGAACAGAAAACAGTAACTAAAAATCTTGGAAAAGGGCAGATGGATTCCATTCATCAAAAAAAGGGAGATGCAATTCTACCCCTGGGCTCTGATTGCTTTTAGCAGGAGAAAAGTTTGGTGCATTGTTGAATTCCTCAGAACCAATTAAGTACCTAAATAATTAGCAATTCCAACAGAGCTGACACACAGTGCCCTGTTAGTGGCAGCCCCCCGCCTGGAAGCTGTTCCAGTTCTTTCCTGGCTGTTTTCCAAGGAATACGCTGTTATTTCTCACAGTGCCACAGCCAGCACTGTTAAACCCATTTGGGCAGAACAGTCCTATAAGGTGATTTCTGATGGAAGATAAAGGCTCACCTGGCTCTCCCTGTCCTTGCTCCCTGCTCCCAGGACCATCATTGCAAACAGCCGGAAATATTCCAACGGCACCTTCGAGGAGATCGGCCACCTCGTCCGGGAAATCGTCTCCCTGGCCGAGACGTGCTGCGCCGACGGGGCTGACCCCTCCTGCTACGATGCCGGGGTGAGACTGACCAAAAACGGGTAACAGACCCCAAAAATGGGTAACGGGGTGGGACGGGGTAGCCATAACCTTCTCTCCCTGTCCCTCCCGCAGTCCACGGCACTGTCGGTGAAGTCCTGCAGCGCGGGCTCGCCCTTCCCGGCGCATCCCGGCACGGCCGAGTGCTGCGCCCACGAGGGGCTGGAGCGGAAGCTGTGCCTGGCCGCCCTGCGGCACCCGCCCCAGCCGCTGTCCCGCTACCTGCAGCCCTCCGACAGGGAGCTCTGCCACGCCTTCCGTCAGGATCCCCGGGAATTCGCCGACAGGTGAGCCAGGCTGCGCATAGCAGCGCGCTGAGCCCAGCTGGGTGGTGGCACCGGCCAGTGCCATGAGTTTGAGGACAAGGTTCCCATCCTGGACCACCTTAAGACCTCCAAACCCCACTCCCAATGCCCTGATCCCGAGGTGCTGGGCCTCCTTATCCCATCTCTGCCGCAGGTTTCTTTATGAGTACGCCAGTAGCTACAGCCAGGCTCCCCTGCCTGTGCTCCTGAGCTCCACCACCACCTTCCTCTCCATGGTTTCCACCTGCTGCATCTCCCCTGCACCCACTGTCTGCTTCCTGAAGGAGGTGAGACCCTTTGGAGCTCTGGGCTCACCCTCAAACTCACTCCACAGGGAGCCAGGCAAGCACTGTGCTAATTTCCATTTCCATTCTCTTTTGGTGGCAGAAACTGGAGAGGAAAACCCTCTCCCTACTTACCCTGACATCAAACCGGATTTGCTCCCGCTTCTCGGCCTACGGGAAGGACAAAGTCAGCTTCAGGTACAAGGGGAAACGGCCTCCTTGTCCTGGGAGAGGGGCCGGGCTGGGAGAGGGCTCCTCTCTCCTGCTGCAGCACTCAGGAATACAAGCTGTAATTCTGGTGTGAGTCACCCCTGCTCGAAGCTGTTTCCTGGGAAGGGGGATTCAAGCCCCCCAGCCCCACACTCCCTGTGCTCCTCAGCTACCTGGCCTCGCTGGCTCAGAAGATTCCTGCTGCTTCCTTCGAGGACCTTCTCCCCCTGGCCGAGGACGCTGCCGAGGTGTCCTCCCAGTGCTGTGACTCCATGGCCGAGGACTGCATGCAGAAGAAGGTGGGGGGGGCTGGAGCCCAGCCCAAAGCAGCTCCTGAGTGCCAGCAGGGGCTCAGGGAGCTGAGGGCACCTGCACATGCCTTGCTCCCTCTCTGCAGCTCCTGGAGCACACGGCCAAAGTCTGCAGTGTGCTGTCGGCCCGGGACGGGCGCTTCGCCGACTGCTGCAAGGGGAAAAACCTGATGGAAAACCATTTCTGCATCCTGGCCATGCTCCCAGCGCCCGCTCCCAAGCTGCCAGAGCCACCAGAGCCCACCAGCAAGGAGCTGTGTGCCAAGGAGGGGGCCCTCCATGCCACCAGGTGAGCGCGACCCACGGCAGCCAGGGTGCAGTCATGGAATAGAACAATTTAAGCTGGAAAAGATCCCTAAAATCATCAAGTCCAACCAGTTCCTGACCCCGTTACATTTTTAGGTTATTATGGGGATAACCAGGGTAACATCCTCAATTCCCTCAGGGGAATTTGTGCCACCAGGCAGCCCCAGGGGCTGCACAGAGATGCCAAAAGCAGCACCCGTGATGAAAGCTCAGCTGAGCTCTCATTTCCAGGTTCCTGTTTGAGCTGGCACGGAGGCACCCCAGCCTCCCTGATGCTGTCCTCGCCAAGCTCTATGACTCCTCCAGGAAACTTCGGGGGGAATGCTGCTCCTCCAAGGACCCTTCTGCCTGCTGGGACAGCAAGGTGTGTGGTGTAGGGGCTCTGGGGGCTCACTCTGCTTCCCCCAAATCCCTGCAGAGGCTTTTCCCAGCCTGGTAACTCCCTCCCTCTGCCCCCAGCACAAGCGGATCGAAGCAGAGCTGTTCCCCTTCCTGGAAAAGGCCAACCAGCTCTGCGGGCTGTACAACAAGCTGCCTTTCCTTGAGTTCAAGAAGAGGTAAGCCTTTACCTTCCCCCCCACAAAAAAAACCCACCTGGATCACTGGATGCAGTCAGAATTTGTCCATAATGTTGAGGATGCAAAAACGGGATGCACCCACACGTGCAATCCTTCCCCAAGAGCCGCGGGGCTCCGGGTTCCCGCTGTAACCGCTCTTCCCACGCCGCAGGCTGCGGGAGAGCCTGGCGCAGGCCGAGCCCGAGCCCAGCCCGGAGCAGCTGGAGCAGCTGCTGGAGCAGCGAGCGTCCTTCGCCTCCAGCTGCTGCCTCCCGGACGCTCCGCCGCTCCTCTGCGCCTCCAAGGTACCGCCAGGGCCCCTCCCACCCCCCACACCGCTGCGGGGCCGGACCCCTGTCCGGGGCTGCCCCTCGGCTCTTCCCTCCTTTCCTAGGTGAGCTCGGAGCTAGGGGAGCTGTGTAACAAGGAGTCCTGCCTGCTGAGATAGGGCCCGCTGCTGGCAGCAGGGATCGCGCCTCCAGGGACCGCCAGGCCGAGCTCTGGGAACACTGGGATGGGATGGGATGGGATGGGATGGGATGGGATGGGATGGGATGGGATGGGATGGGATGGGATGGGATGGGAGCGTCGGAGAGCTGGGCTAGAGGATGTCCAGCAGAGGGGAGGTGTCACCGAGCCCGCAGCTTGTATTCCTGCAGCCAAAATAAAGACAAGAGAAGTGCCCTGCAATGCTGCTGGAAAGGCTTTGTGCACCCTTGGGGTGGTGCGGAGGGTGGGAGAAGGACTCCGTAGTCAGGAAGAGGTCCCAGCCCTGATCCTGGGAGATAAAGTTCTAAAAAACTAAGCAAAACCAGGGAAAACACTCATCAAATGCCCCCAAAGACAGCAGTCTGTGGGTATTGGGGTATTCAGCTACCTGGAAGCAACAGCAACCTAAGAGGGGCACCTGGGGCACCCCCAGCTCTCCCCATCTGCCCAGTGAGCCCTCCCCAGCATGGATGGGGCTTTGGGGGTGCTGCAGGCGGAGAAACCCTGAGTTGGGATGCAGGAGGATGGCAAACCCAGCCCAGAAAACAACAGGAAAATGCCCCAAGCCCAAATGTGGCAGCTTTGTGTACAACAAACACAGCAGGGGAAGCACATGAGGACATCTGGGTGCACAGAGATGAACCAGAGCGATAACTCAGAGCCAAACCCAAGAAGAACTCCCTGTCCAAGGCAGCTTGTCCCTTTTCTGGGGAGCACTGTCAGTCCCTGGATCACTGCTGAGTTTCCCTGGAGCGTGAGAAACAAGATGGATTGGGCTGGCACGATCCCTGTCTGTTGTATTGCACCACCTGTCCATCTCCTGCCAGAGCCCCTCTTATTGTGGGGTACAGAACTAGACAGAAAGGACAAATTTGGTTTAGTTTGGTTTTGGTTTTTCTTTTTTTCCCCCAAGGATCCTACTGACCTGGGACTGGACCTGCTGGTGCCAAGGCACTGGATCCACCCACCACCCTCATGTCATAGCCTGCCTTCAGCATTTATTTTTCAAAACATTAATTTCCAATTTTTATAATTATTTCCAATTAATAAGTTGGGTTTGACCTTGTTCTGTTGGGGTGAGTGACCCACACCTCATTCCTGTACTCAGGTTCAAATCCTTCACATCCCAGATGTGCAGGGCAAGGATTAACAATTCCAGTGACCTTCTGGGATTCCAAGGAAAACTGGAGAGATGCCATTAAGCCAGCCAAGGACATCTCTGCCAGGTGACACCATCACTGATTATGGGGGGGAAAAGCCACCCAAAAATACTCAGCTGCTGTTCAAAACAACGCAAATCATAATCCTCCTACTAAAACCAGATTTCCTTGGGAAGTTCAGGCTGCTCCTGCCTGATGCCCTCCAGCATCACCTCCCCAGGGATTCCATCCAGTCCTTGCCAGCCTGGCCATGAACCAGTTGGCTTTTCCACTCTCTGTTGTACCTGGGATTTTTTTTTTAATAGTAATTTTATTTTCCAGCTCTCATTCCTCCTGCCAGCAGCATCCCAACCATCAACTCCAACCACCAAAAAAAACAGACAGGAAAAAGGCTCATACCTCCTTTTCACTTTATTGCCTCCCAGGCTGTGTGCAGCACATTCCCAAAGAAGCAGCAAGCATTTTTCCCTTGGCTTCACTCCCCCGCGCAGGCCCAGCCTAGCCTGGGGCTAAACAGCCATTTATACAGGGGGGGATCAGCTCACAGGTGCCGCTGGTGCCGCTCAGCTCACACCGGGGCTCCCAGCAGCTGCGTGGAATCGAGAATCCACTTCCCCATCCCGGACCCTGGTGGAGTAGGCCAAAAAAAGAAAAGTCCCTTGGCACGTCAGGGCCGTGCTCCTTGCCTGGGCTCTCTCGGGAGACTCCAGCCCCGCCCGCTCCCAGTCTCGGGGGGACGCGGCATGCGGAGCCCCCCGAGTCGGTCACCGGCCCACGGTTCGAGCGGAGCCGGTCCTGTGCCGGGATTTGGGAGCTGCTGGAACCCCGCGGCTCCACCGCGTCCCCACCTCCCGCGGAACCGCGTGGGAGACACCAGGGACACCCGAGATGTCCCAGGATGCTGATGCTGTCCCCCCGCAGAGGATCAGTGCCTAAACCCACTGCCAGAGCCGCGGGGACTCCCGGCGGGTCCCGCACCGAGGGGAGGGAAACAAACCATCCCCTGTGCCTGCCCGGCCAGGCTCCGGACCGCAGCTCCGGGCAGACGGGAGCCAACGGCCCCGGTTCACCCCTGTTTGCCCCCAGTTTTGCCCGGTTTCCCTCACCCGGTCCCTCCCCTCTCTCGCCGGCTGTCGGGAACCGGGAGGGCAAACAGAGTCAGGGGACGCTGAGCTCGGCTCGATTCCCTGCGGGGAGACGCGGCGGCAATGGGAGCAGCTCCAGCACAGTCTCCAGGCCGCCCTGAACGGGACCCCAAGCCCGGCAGAGCCCCTTGGACCGGGACCGGGACCGGGACCGGGACCGGGACCGGGACCGGGACCGGACCGAGGCGTGGCGGTGATGGCGCCCTCGCGTGGCCACTGCTGGTATGGCAGGCGGGCCGCCCCGCACCAGCGCAGTGTCGCCGTCTGGCGGCCGCGGCGCGGCAGCGCAGCCCCCGGCGGCAGCGGCCCCCGCGCCCCAAGGAAATCGGCGACACGGGGACACCTTTCCGTCACCCCTTTATTCAAGCCGCCGCACGTTTGAGCCCTCGCCCATGCAGCCAGCCGCTGCTGCCGTCCGGGACCCGCCCGCAGGTACCGGGAGCTCCTGCGGAGAGAGCGGAGCCCGTCGGCCTCGGCACCCACCCCAGTGCGGGGCGCCGGTCACACCGGCTCGCTCGCCCCCCAGCTCCCCCGCACCTTCACGCGATGCCCGTTTCCCGCACATCTTCACTTCTGGAAGGTCCGTCCTTGTTTAGCGTTTCCATCTCTTCTGCCTTTCTCTTCCTACGCTGCCTCCGACAGTGGCTTGACAAGGGGCGAAAAATCATAAAAAGCAAACAAACAAAAAGAGGCAGAAGAGGACGTGGCAGTGATGCTCCTCCCTCTCCCTCGGCTTTAACTCTGCAGAAGATCCGCAGGGGATCACACCTGGTTTCCAGCCACAAAGGGATGTCCCAGGCACCTCCCGCCACCTGCAGGAGCTTGTCCCACCAGCCTGGGGCAGCCAGGATTTGTTCCCTCTTCCCTTTCCCTTCCCGCCCCGTTCCCCCACGTACTGGCTGCAGAGGCAGATGCCGACGACGAGGANATCAGTGCCTAAACCCACTGCCAGAGCCGCGGGGACTCCCGGCGGGTCCCGCACCGAGGGGAGGGAAACAAACCATCCCCTGTGCCTGCCCGGCCAGGCTCCGGACCGCAGCTCCGGGCAGACGGGAGCCAACGGCCCCGGTTCACCCCTGTTTGCCCCCAGTTTTGCCCGGTTTCCCTCACCCGGTCCCTCCCCTCTCTCGCCGGCTGTCGGGAACCGGGAGGGCAAACAGAGTCAGGGGACGCTGAGCTCGGCTCGATTCCCTGCGGGGAGACGCGGCGGCAATGGGAGCAGCTCCAGCACAGTCTCCAGGCCGCCCTGAACGGGACCCCAAGCCCGGCAGAGCCCCTTGGACCGGGACCGGGACCGGGACCGGGACCGGGACCGGGACCGGGACCGGACCGAGGCGTGGCGGTGATGNTCCTTGTTTAGCGTTTCCATCTCTTCTGCCTTTCTCTTCCTACGCTGCCTCCGACAGTGGCTTGACAAGGGGCGAAAAATCATAAAAAGCAAACAAACAAAAAGAGGCAGAAGAGGACGTGGCAGTGATGCTCCTCCCTCTCCCTCGGCTTTTACTCTGCAGAAGATCCGCAGAAGATCACACCTGGTTTCCAGCCACAAAAGGGATGTCCCAGGCACCTCTCACCACCTGCAGGAGCTTGTCCCACCAGCCTGGGGCAGCCAGGATTTGTTCCCTCTTCCCTTTCCCTTCCCTTCCCGCCCCGTTCCCCCACGTACTGGCTGCAGAGGCAGATGCCGACGACGAGGATGATGAGGGCGACGATGGCGACGATGAGGGAGATGATGACGATCTGGCCCTGGTCCCCTCGCAGGTAGAACAGATCCACCCTCTCGCAGCGAGCCCCGGTGTAGCCCCGCTCGCACCTGCCCGCGGCACAGGGGAGGCACGGGCCGGTCCCAAGAGCCGCCGCGGTGCCCGTGCCTCCCCGGGGAGGATGGGCTCATCATCCCAGCCCGTGTCGCCGTGTCCCCACCGCAGTGACTTACACGCAAGCCGGCGCCTGCTCGGCCACGAGGAAGCGGCACCTGCCTTTGACACAGTAGTGCTGGTACTCCTCCGGACACCGCGAGAAGTGGCTCTGCCGCCGCGGCTGCGTGCCGTTCCCTGGCGGTGAGAAGGACGGGGACCGCCCCCAGAGAGGTGACACTTCTGCCCGGAGGCAGCAGCACCCCTGAGCCGCTGCATCCCCGCACCGCAGCAACCAGCGCGGTCAGCGCGGCTGTCCTTGGGATGCCACACGGCTGCGCTAGACAAAACATCCGCCCATCCGCCATCCCGGCCGGCTCCCCTGCTCCCTTCCAAGGCCTCCAGCCCCCTCACAGTCCCCCTTACCTGTGCATCCCCTGGCTGTGCCGCAGCTCAGCCCCTCCGCGCCGTGCCCGGCCGTGACGTTGGTGTCGGCGGAGCTGAAGAGAGCCAAGCCTGGAACGCAGCGGAGGCAACTCAGGGTGCTGGTGCTGGGGGGGGACACCCAGCACCCCCACAGCCGCAGGGGGGCTGCTGGCAATGGGCTTTGCAGCTGCGCCCACGGCCCCCCTGAGCTGGCAGCATCAGCTTTTCCCTAGGGCAGGGAGAAGGGGAAGCCGGGCCCGCCCGCTGTCTCCACCCAGCAACGCCCCGGCACGGTGGTCTGGCGGGGTTTGGACCACACAGCCCGGCCAGCTGCTCCTCTGCCCGGGGAGGATGAAGGGAGGGATCCCCAGAGAGAGCCGGGCTCATGGAATCACTGATGGGTTTGGGCTGGAAGGGACTGTAAAGTTCTCGTTCCAACCCTGCTGCCACGGGCAGGGGCACCTTCCCCTATCCCAGGTTAGGGATAAGGGTTAGGGTTAGGGATAAGGGATAGGGTTAGGTGACTCCAAGCCCTGTCCAGCTCGGCCTTGAACACTTCCAGGGATCCAGGGGCAGCCGCAGCTTCTCTGGGCAACCTCTGCCAGGGCCTCCCCACCCTCCCAGGAAAGAATTCCTTCCCAGTATCTAATCTAAACCTGCCCTTTGTCAGTGCGGAGCCGTTCCCCTTTGTCCTGTCACTCCGCGCCCTGGCGACAAGTCCCTCAGGAGTTCCCTTGGAGCCCCTTTGGGCACCGCGAGGTGCTCCCAGGTCTCCCCGGAACAGCCTGGGAAAGGGGAAAGGGGCCACCACTCTCTCGCCGTGGCCCCGGGCTGAAAGCGAGCCCGGCGCGTCAGAGCGGCGGTAACCGGATCGCTGGCATAGCAGCACTGACTCAGCACGGGCCCGCTCCCCGCCCGGCCCTCCCCGGGGATTCACCCGCCGGGGTGACACCCAGGGAGCGGGGACAGGTCCTGCCTGACGGGCCAGGGGCCCGGGCGGCTCCCGCCGAGGCGGGGCTGTCGCCATCCCGCGTGGGGACACTCGGAGGCTTCCCAGGGAGCGGAGAGTTTGCCCCGGCACATCCTGGCAGCCCGGTCTCCTGCTCCCTGTTTCCTCACCCAGCACCTTGGGAACAGCGGTGGCAGCCGCCCGGCCCAGCCTCTGTGTCCCCCCCGTCGCACCGCGGGGACATTCCCAGCGCACGCGTCCGTCCTGGCTATATATAGCCACGCTAAGGGGTGACAGCTCCCCGAGGGAGCCCGGCGGGGGGGACAGGGAGCAGGGTGGGAGCTGCCTGGCGGGGATGGCAGCCAGGGATGAGCCATGGGGCGGCTGCAGCCCGGGACCCAGCTGTGGGCACGCCGCGGGACAGGCAGGGAGGGAGGGAGGCTGACTTCACTCGCGGTGACCGAGTTCCCGGCTCGACATGGAAAGATCGCCACCAAGCTGAGCTCCCCACCCTTATTGCAACCAGATGCGGAGTTCTGGCATCCCCCGGGCTTGGCAGGCCCGCCCTGGCGGCAGGGCCAGCCCCACAGGCGGGGGCTGTGCCCACCCACGGCCGCATCGCGGCATCCTGAAGCTGCAGGTGCGAACACCCTCACCTCCCTGATGCACTGGCTCCACTATCTTGGGCTGCACCCTTTTCTGAGCAGCCAGAGATAACGCAGGGAAGTATCCCAAACATAGGATTATTTTGCTGGTAACAGCCCCACGCTCTCCCAGGAAAGCCCAAACCGCAGGGGAGCAACCCCCCAGGACATTGCCGTGCTCTGAGGGGACACACCAGCCCCAAAACAGGTCGGCCACCTTGGGTTTCCAGCTGCCAGCACAGGTTTGGCAGGTTTTGCCAAGTGCTGTCCCCAGCCCTGCCAAAGGGCCAAACCCAAGCTGCTCCCTGCAGAGAGAAAAGCTCCCCTGAAATTCCATTGCAGGCACTCTCTGCCAGGAAGGGTCTCAGCTCTCCAGCCTAGCTGTGGATATTTCCTGGAAGCCACCAGCAGACACCTGCCCGGAGATTCCCACTTCCCAAAAACTTGGGAACTAACATGGGAATGAATGCTCACACACTTGTTGAATAGGTAGTGCCCCCCTGCCCCCGGCATCCCTCATTCCCAGCACTGCCAAGGATGGCCGTGGGTGCTCAGGCACCCATCAACAAGGTCCCTTCAACAGGTGATAAAAGCATCCCGGTCCTGCTCCAGGATCCAGCCAGGACATCCTGGCCCCCATGCTGGCCTCAGGGGATTCAGAGGCAGGGGGAGCACTGGATTGGAACGGTGGGGAGCGCCAGGATGGGACCTGAGGGAGCCCAGGGACAGGGCTGGGCAAACACCAGGCTGGGATGGGATTGTCCAGGGGGGCACAGGGAGTCACCGGCATGGGGCTGGAGAAATACCAGGACGAACATCGGGATGGGACAGAGCCAGCACCAGGATGGGGTGCAAAAGGGGGGAGCACAAGGGTCCAGCAGAATGGGACCGGAGGAGCAGCAGGAACGGGATGGGGGAGCACCAGGACAGGCAGGGGGAGCACCGGGAGCGGGAGGCAGGTGCAGGATCATCACTCCGGGAGCGGGAAGCAGCGGGACCGGGACAGGGGGTGACACCGGGCTGGGACAGTGGAGGTGACACCGTGCAGGGACGGGAGCACCGGGCCGGGACAGGGAAGAACTCCCCGCCAGCCGCTGGAGCGGGGAGGTGGCGGGGCAGGGGGACTCCCGTGCTTACCGGAGGCGAGGGCCAGGCAGAGCAGCAGGGTACCGGGGCCGCCGCCCGGGGCCGGGGCCNTCCTCCTCCTCCTCCTCCTCCTCCTACTGCGCCTCCTCCTCCTCCTCCAGCTGCGCGGCTCCCCCCCCGCCGGAGCCATCCCTCGGTGTCCCCTCCCGGGTGTCCCACCCACGCGTGTCCCACCGCGCCCCGTCCTGCCAGGAGGCGTCGAGCAGATGCCTCGCCCAGATCCCCGGGGATTGGGGCAGCCAGAGGCATCCCCCATCCTGCCATCAGGGATTCCAGGCAGGGCTCCCGGGATCCCCTCTCCAGAGGGACACAGGGCGTGCCCCCAAGCGCAGCCTCGCCTCCCCAAAGCATTTATCCCGGTGGATTTATTCCCAGCGAGCGGCCGTAAAACACTCTCCTAAGGGCCCTGGCAGGCAGTGACGGCAGCTCCGAATTATCCTGCGAGGGGCTGTGCCTTCGCAAAATACACCTCGGGGTGTCATTTCTGCCTCGGGGTGTTCCCGATCCCCCGAGTGACATCCTGAGGAGCAGAAGAGACCCACAGGGTGTCCCCCGGATGCCGGCGTGTCCCCTCCTGCCACGCGGGGATGCTCCGGCACGGACTGGAGCTGTCCCGGCTCCCAGCAAAGCTCAGGAGGCTCTCCCGGCAGAGAGGGGCGCGGGCAGGGAGCGGCTGAAGGTGGAAATGAAAGACTGGAAAGAACGAGTGACCTCAAACCGCAAGCTGGCAGCTATTAATGCGAGTGCTGGCAGCCGCCCAGCCATGCCATTTGGCCGCTGGCCAGGGGCTGAGCAAGCTCCCTTAGCCCTGGCCAGCCAAAAATTCCTGCTGCAGGCTCCGGCGCACCGGTACCGCCGGCTCCTCGGCTCACGGCCACTGCCAGAGTCCCCCAAAAGCAAGCAAAGAGGGATAAACCACAAGGATGGTGCAAAAGCTCTGCTGGGGGCTTGGGCGAGACCGGCACAACTGGCAGCTGTCACCAGGATGTGGCACAGGGCCACCCCAAGAGGAGCTGCTTCGTCCCGGTGGGGTGAGCAAAAGCAGGGAGGAGGCAAAAAAAAAATCCTAGTGCCCACCCGAAGAAAAGTTTCCCTCCAGCATTCTTCGTATCGGGGTAAAACTCGTGGGGGAAAGGCATTTTAAAGAGATTTAAAAAGAGCTGGAGCCTCAGCGCAGATGCCACCAGCGGCAGCGGTTTCCAATCTCCAGCAGCAATGGGAAAGCGTTGACAAAAGTTATCCCCAAAAAAGGATCTCTGCCTGGCCGTGTCCCCTGCTCCGCTGAGACCGTGCCGGGAGGACCAGGCAGAGGTGACCGGCAGGTGGCAGCTGGAGCCCAGGGCTGGTGGCTGGAGCTCAGGGACGCTCCGGGCTCGCCACAGTCCGGCCCTCGGCAGCCCAAAATGCGGTCGCGTTCGCACCCAGGGCCAGCAGCGGTTGAGCCCAGCCCCGCCCCGCCCCTCCCAAAACTCCTGCCCATGGAACAGGGATGTGAGATGGAAAGCGGGGAGATTATCACGCTGCTCCCACGGCAGCAACAACAACAACATTATTTTCCCTCCTCCCGAGCAGAGGAAAGGTTTCAAGGAGAGCTGAGGTGCTGATAGCGCCCGACACCCGTCTGCCTCAGCTGACTTGGCTTCTGTGTCCTGCTGGTTTAGGCGCAGAGCCAGGATCCAACCCGAGAAAACGCCACACAATACAGCAGAGCAGAGAGATGAGTAACCCCGGGTAAAGATAGCTCGGCCACAGCCCGGGCTCCCAAAATCCTTTTCCATAGCGAGCGTGCAAAGCCCGGCGAGAATGAGTTCAGCCTGAAAACATTTCACCCGCAGCACAGCTCTTCCCAGAAGCAAAGAGGTAAAAAAATGCTCCTTGTACCTCCTGCCGTGCCACAGGTGTCTGTGTTTCCTGGCTGGGTCCTTCGGGCACCGGGAGCTGCATTTTGGGAGCTGTTTGTGCCGTGGAAGGGCAGGACCCTGGTTCCCCTTGATTCCAGATCCCTCAATGCAGCAGGCAGGGGGGATCCCCAGGGATGTCCAGAATCACAGAACAGCTTGGATTGGAAGGGACCTTAAAGCTCTTCTTGCTGCCATGGGCAGGGACACCCTCCACCATCCCAGGCTGCTCGGAGCCTTGTCCAACCTGTCCTTGAACCCTTCCAGAGATGGAGCAGCCACAGCTTCTCTGGGCAACCCGTGCCAGGACATCACCATTACAGGGCCCTGAGAACGAAGAGGGACGAGCAGCAGTGACACAGAGCACCCCAAGCGGGTCCATCGAGCCCTCAGGGTGTGACGCCCTCCGGCACCGTGCGGCACTCTGCATGCCAGGACAGGCGGACCGGTGCCACCACCCCGGACCGGTGCCCGCCCCCAGCACGCTCCGTCCCTGGCACCCCCGGCGGTGCCGGTCCCGCCTCCCCGGGCGGTGCCGGTGCCGGTTCCGGCAGG
>WBNO01021539.1:607966-687949 GCA_013400575.1 Peucedramus taeniatus | reverse complement strand
GGGGGGGTGGGTAATTATCCCCTCTCCCAGCCCAAATGAGCAATTGGCCTCTAATTCCAGAGGATGCCCTAAAATTCCTCTGCTGTTTCTCCCCCTGGGAGGGGCTGGAATGGGGCTGATGCACGTGGAAGCTGCACCTGGAAGCACTAATTAGCAGCCAGCCAGGAAAATTATGGAGCTGGGGAGCTGTCACCTGGGCAGAGCTGCTTCTTACAAAACTCCTGCCTGGCTCCAGAGCTGTATCCAAAATATGTGCCTGGGAAAAAAATACTGTGAGGTGTCCCAGGCAGGCAGCTCCATCTGCCAGCTCCCAGCCCAAGGAGACAACAAAGAGCATCCCATGGAATCCCTCATTCCCCTTCCCCAGGGAAATCAGCACAGCATAACACCTGTTGGCATGTTTCAAGGATATAACTCAAAATATTTAATGTGGTTTTTATTTAAACAAGCAAAACAGCTACTGCTTTCCACCTCGGGTCATCACCAGATACCTCTGGCTCTACAGGCTGGCAGGTGTTTTGTCACTCTCAGGAGGAAAAAAAAACCACTTAAATATCTCTCTTCACCTTCTTTTCTGCTATAATTTCACTGCAGCATCAGCATCAAGGGCTTCATGAACTGAATAATTGAGCAACCCTTATGGGGGGGAATCACCACCTTTTCCTTGGGTGGACCGTGGGGTTGTTGTGCCCCCACAAGTCCTCACCCCTGGGTTTGGATCGTGGGGCAGGGAAGAACTTGGACATTCACTCCAGGCAGGGAAGGAGGGAGTGTGCAGCATGCAGGGAGCCATGTGAATTAAAAAAAAAAAAAAAAAAAGAAGCTATTTTCAGCGGGAAGAGCAGAGACTGCAGGGTGCTGAAGCTTCCCTCCTCCTCCTCCAGGGGAGTCTGCCCACAGCAGCATTCCTCAGGCTCTGGAGGGTGTGCAGGAGCGAGCCAGGCCTCATGGCAGGGACAGAGGGACACATGGACACAGGGATTTCTGTTGTGCAGCTGTTTCTCTTAGCTACAGAGAGCTCCAGAGCAATTAGAGCTCAGCCACTTAACGAGCTTGCAGCAGAATAAAACGAATCATGCAGGAAGCCAGCTCGGCTTGCCAGTAAATCACAGCAACTGCAGATTTATTGGATCTGAAGGCCCTGGCTCCTTCTCACGGGCAGGGAATAGCTTTGCCTTTTACCTGTTGGTGTTCCTGGCCTCTGCTTTTCTCCCTTGGTTCCTTCCTCCTCTCAGAACTGGATTCAGACCACACCATCACCATTTCCCGTCGCTGATCCAGCCCTGATGGCATGGAAATCTCAGTGAGGGTGAGACACAGAACTGCTCCCAGAGCTCCCATCATCTGTATTTCTTGGGTATAATGAGGCAAGAGTCCACAAGAGTGCCCCAGAAAGAGAAAGACACAAGTTAAAGGCCCAGAGCAACCACCACGTGCTCTGTGTTCCTTCCCCCACATCAGCACAGAGCCCTGTGCACTGCAGGTGGGGCCCTCAGCCAGCGAGGAGAGAACATCCCCAAACCCCAAACTGCATGGGGACAGGGAAGGTGAGGCAGTGCAGGGCTGAACAGCTGGAAAAACTCGTAGAACCCAAAGCAAAAACCAGTTTGGCTTAGTCCTAGCTGCTCTAAGGAGAGCTTTTGCCACGCACAGCCAGATGCTGCTGGTTTTACAGTGAAGAAAGACAATGAAAATCATACCTGAGCATCAACAAGGGGGAGGGAGGGGAACTACCAAAAACCAGCACAAGTTACAGGAATCCCCAGCCACAGAAACTGAAGCTGAGCCAACGAGGTCACGAGCAGGAAATCCTTGCTTATATTTACATCTAGATTGTTTTATTGCTCTGCATCACTTAGCCTGGTTATAAACCAAGGCACACTCAGGGCTGTTCTGTCATCAGCATTTGGTGGAGCAGCATAACACAGGACCAGCAAAAGCTCTCTTTTGCTCACTCTTGTGATCAAAGACTGAGGTTTCTACGGAGTTTTGCTTTATAGAGCAGTGATACTTACGTACAGTCTTGGTTACTTGTGGGTTTTTGGGTGTTTGCCAGCTGCCAAACTGGCATGGAAAATGCTACCCAAGCTGGCTGCACAAGCAGAGAGTGCTGTGTGTGTCCAGCAGCTCCTCTTGTTCTCCTGCTGCTGTTGTATTTCTTGCTCAGGGCAGGTGGTGAGATTCTTTGTGTGAGAGCAGGCAGAACAAATAACACCCATGTTATGGAAACTTTCAATATCCCTCTGGCCTTGCCTGCTGGAGGAGCATCCCTGGCTGCAGCTGGTGCTGTAGTTAATTGGGGCTGGGAGCAGGAGTGTGGGCTGGGTGCTGCAGTTCTCCTGTGGCTCCATCAGAGGCCGTGAGCTCTGAGGCTCCGTGGCTAAAAGCTCCATCTCTGCCTTATCAGTGCATGTTTGTCTGCTGCTCTGATGTCATTCACCCGGGCTGGAGATGCTCTCTGGTGGCTTTTATGCTGCCTTTCAGCTGGCAGAGCAATTCAGGATTTGCTGCAGTGGCTTTTGGAGTGCCTGGGAGATGCATTCTGGAGAGGCTGCCAGCCCAGGTCAAGCAGCTCTTTCCCGAGAGGAGCACGAGCATCGCTCAGCTCCTGCAAGGGCAAGACCTGCCCCTCTGGGTGCCTTCCAGGAGCCAGGAGAGCATGGTGGCAGCAGGAGAGAGAGGTAATTCCCAGTGACAAAAATCTAGGAGAAGGACTTTGCAAAGCTGCTGTGGGGCTCTGGAGTGTGGCAGTCCTGCTTTCCTGGTCATCCTGGCAGTCCCCTGCCTCGCTCTCTGCTGGATTCCAGCAGGGTGCTCAACTGCCCTAAGTGAATTAGATGAGCAAATTCCTCAGGGCTGAGCCGTGCTGGGCATTCTCTGGGAGCTGACATCCCTCAGTCCCTGTGACAGCCCCGTGCTGGAGATGTTTTCAGCCTTCCAAGCCACGTGGTCCTGCGTGAAGTGCTGTAGCTGCCTGTTTTGTCCTCAGCTCCTGCAGACCAGGTGTTGGGCAAACCAAGAGAAGCTCTGCTCGCCTTTCGTTTTCCTCTTGGTTTTCCCTTTCAGGTGGACAGGATGTGCAGACAAGGCTGCTCACCAGCTGGCTGCAGGGATATGGATGGGGACACGTGGAGCACCAGCCAAGGGGACCCTAAACCCTTTTGTCCCTTAATCCTAACCCCATTCAGAAGCAGCCTGTGTTGCCTCCAGGGGTTATCTCCTCAGGTGAGACCCTGAGGGCAGTGGCTGGCTCCCAGATTCCTTATCCCTATGGATAAGGTTGCTCGTAGAGAGAGGCATGGAAGACCAGGGCTGAGCTGAGCTTCCTTGCTCTCCTGGGAAGAGCCCTTGTGCCTTGTGACCTCCTTGGCCAGGAGCTCTCAGCCAGCAGCCAAAGATTGCTCCTGCCTCCAGCTCTGGCTCAGGCTCCCAATTTCTGCCCCTCAGATGTTGTCGGAAAATTCCTGACTCATCCGGGCCGGCAGCACTGCCAGCTCCCCGGGCTGCTTTGCTTCCAAAGCTCAGGCAGAGCATGGGAGCTCTGCTGACCCCAAGCACTTGGGGACATCGGGGTGGCTTTGCAGGGAGGTGGAAAGCTGCCTGTGTCCCTGAGAGACCGGGAGCTCCTGCATTTACTCCTGAGATCCTGGGAGGATCCTCTGGGCTGCAGAGGCTGGCTGGTTCCTGCTGGAGAAACCTGAAAGGCCCAGGCGTGCAAATATTGAAATACAGATGGATTCTGAACCATGCTGAGAAGGGTCCTTGGTCCAGGCCTCCCTGCTGCTGTGGTGGCTCATTCAGGAACCAGATTCCAGCTTGCCATTCCTCTCCTCCTCCCTGCCCTGCAGTTTGTGTCCTCAGCCTGAGGAGGGTGAAAGCTCAGAGCCATCTCCAAGTGCTTCTCTTCAGGAGAGAAGAGCAGCCATGGCCTCAGTCCCACCTCCAAGACCCCTTGCCTTGGGAAATGAGGTCCTTCCACATGGGTATCCACAGAACCAAAAAAAGCAATTCTGGCTGGATTAATGAGTCCCTGCTCCCCAGTGCCAGATCCCACTGTTTCTGCACACAGGCACTGAAATGTTTCTGTCCTCCCCATTCCTGATTAGTTCATTGCAGCTGGAGTGAGCTCCTGCTCTGCCCAGTGCTGGCTTGGGATGCTCTGGGGGGTGCAAATAAATGAATACATGGAATAAAAATGCCTCCATGCAGTGCTGGCACACTCTTCCCTCATCCCAAGCACACTGAGGGGGCCAGTGCTGGCCCAGTGCTGAGTTCAGCCCCAGAAAGGGGGGAAAAGCCCCCAGCAGTCAGCTGGTGGAGACAGAGGGAGCAATGACTCATCTTCGTGCTAAGAAATGGAGACAAATGAATGAATGCACAAGGAGATGGGGGAAGAGCAGAAAGAGGCATCTTGTGTTGTCACTCCCAGCTGCACAGAGGCTGCTCTGAGGAGGAGCTTCTTCCCCTGCTGCTGCTGGGAGGAGATGGAGGGGGTGATTGGGGTGATGGGGGGAAAAACAGGGCTGATTTATGTCAGGACAACTGGTCTGGTTTGAGCCTCACCTCTAGGTACACAGGCCTCACCATTTTAAAACTTATTTCCAGCTTAATTGCCAAGCCCTTGAGCGCTCTCCCAAACACCAGCTAGCCCCAAGGACTGCCCTGTCACTAACATTCCTTTGTCTCTCTCCTAGGACTGGGCCATGACTCCCCAGAGCCACCCCTCATCCCCATCCACCCCCCATTCCTCTGGGGGGGTGTCCCAGTGAAACCAGACTCCAGGGATGTCCCCACACCAGCTCCAGGCCAGCCCCAGCCTCCTTTGCCCACGGGATCTTCCGGAGACGGGACATCCTCCAGGCCCCTGGAGGGGGATGGCCACAATGCCAGCACCCCCGTGGCAGCACTGTCCCCTGCTCCTGTCCCCGTGGGCTCCATGGCCACAGCAGATGGTCCCTCTGTGTCCTCCAGCCCCAGCTCAGTGCCACCCACCTGGAAGGCAGCCCCAGCTCCCCGGCCAGCGGACACTGCCAGCCTGGCAAGCAGCACCAGGGATTTGGGGGCAGCTCCCAGTCCCACAGACACGGCTGTGCCACCATCATCCCTCTCCTCCCTTCCCACCTCGCCTCCCGCCACGGGCCTGGCCCCGACACCCGTCCTGGCGAGCGCTGCTGCCACCCAGCCCCAGCTGCTGCCCAAGGATGTCCCTTCCCTGGGGACACTGGCCATGGCATCCAGCCTGGCCGTGGAGCCAACATCCCCCCCGGTGACTGTGAGGAGCCCCACGCAGGCCGAGGCCACGGCCTCGGAGGAAGCCACCGGGGTCACCATGGAGGAGGTCCCGCGGGCCCTGAGTGCAGGTGAGCTCCTCTGCTCCCCGTGTGTGTACAGAATACCAACCTCAGGGTGCTCAGAGAGGAGGGGCAGACCCCAAAATTGGTGGTCAGCTTGCTGAGAGCATCACTGTGCAAAATTCCTGGGGGAGACTGCGTGTCTGATCCGCTGGCAGAGAGTGGTGGATAACAAATCTCGGTTGCCTGGAGATGTGAATAAAACCCTCTGCTCTAAATTTGACTTGAAACACTTTGGGATGATAGGAAACAAACGGCTGGATGGTGGGTGCAGCCTGAGTTAGGATGGTGTAGGCTTTAATTTCCCCTCCTAGAGACCTCAGGAAGCTGACATGAGCTTCTCCCCATCCCCTTGTGCAAACACGGGTAGATTAAAAGTGCTCCACGTGGCTGGAAAAGGGGAGATCTGGAGCATTTTGTAGCCTTGAATGCTGCCTAGTGCTGGGAGGAGCATCAAAGAGTGAGTCCACAGTGCCCAAGATGTGTTTCATCCCACATACACCTGCTCTGCAATCATGGGAAGGGGATCATTGCCAAAAGAGAGGGGGGCCAGCATCCTCTTTGGGAAGCAGTGAGGGAATATTCCCCCACCAGAGATGGCTGGTATGGCTGAGCTGGGAGCAGCTGGGGTGTGGGATGTGTGCCACGGAGCTGGGGCTCTGGGGGGGCTGAACCCTGCCCTTTCTGATGTTTCCTGCACAGGGAGCATTGTGGCCATCACCGTGACGGTCATCGTGGTGGTGGTGCTGGTGTTCGGGGCAGCCGCCTACCTCAAGATCAGGTAAGGCCATTTTTGGGGTGCCCCCCATCCCCCTGCAGCCTCTCTCACCGTCACCAGGATGATGCCAAGTGCCAGGAAGATGTCCCCAGGCGTGGCAGGGCAATGTGCAGCCTCTGGTGCCAGCAGGGCTCTGTTTCTCCTGACTCCCGTACTGGAGAGCAGAGTTTCCATCCCTCACTTTGCAGCAGCCCTGCTCAAATGCCAGGGATGCTGCTCAGCATAGTCATAACCAGTAATTATCCCTTGGGAAAGCTGCTGCCGTGGGTCTCGCTGTCTCTGGGACAATAAACAGCAGCAGAGCCCAGTGCTGAGCATCCCTAATGAGCCTTTGCTGACAGCTGAGATGAGCAAAGATCTGGCTTTAATTCCCTGTCCAGGCTCTTTCAACGGGGGCAAAATTCAGTCTGGGCTTCTCCTCACTTCTCCTGGTCCTTCCTCTTAAAAAATCCCAAAGCCTGACCTAGGGAGCCCTCGAGTTAATATTTCTCCATCCCATGGCCAAATAAGTAATAAATCCTCAGAGTAACCTCGGGTTTGCTTTCCCTCCCAGGCACTCCTCCTACGGAAGGCTTTTGGACGACCACGACTATGGCTCCTGGGGCAACTACAACAACCCTCTCTACGATGATTCCTAGCAGGGATGAAGGCAGAAACCCCAAAAACCCTTAATTTATAAGCGCTTCTGCAGCAGAGCATCCGCTGTCGAGGAGATGCCGGGCACGGAGCCCCTGCCTCGGGCAGGATTACCATGGGTCTGGTGGATGGCAGGAACTGGAGGGCGGGGGTGCAGTGCTGACAATAAACCTGAATTTTGGCCTCTGAGCAGGAAACCAGGTCCTGGGGCAGGTCAGCCACTTGTTGTAGACAAAGGAACCCAAATTCCCCAGGGAGAAGGGCTGGGGAGGTCAAGGGAGAGGATGGAGGTTCAGCCAGTGCTGTGGCATCCTTTGAAATGCTGCTGCTCTGTGATTTGGGGGGGAGTGGGGGGCTGCTGAGCCACAGCCAGCAGTGTGCCGGGGTCTCCTGTGCTTTCACCTGTCCCTTTCCCTAAAATCACTCCCCTGCGTTGCCCTGCTGTGAAATCCTTTGCCTTGTCTCTCCAGGAACCACCAACAGCCATGGGACTGCTCAGTAGTCACCACTCCCTTTCTTTTCCTGCAGGTGCTTCCATGCAGGAGTTCCTAATTTAATTTTTTCCATTTAATTGTGGGGGTTTTGGTCCCAAAAGCAGCCCAGGAGCCCACAGGAAGATGCACTGACCATACATTTCACATTTACATGTGGCTGCTTGCTCCACAGCTTTGTTTCCATTCCTTTGTTTCCATTTCCAAAAAAAACTTGGCTGCCAAAATACAGTGGAGTGTTCTTTTAATCCCCACCTTGTGTTCAGCTTTTAGTGTGGGAAGGCTGGGGGTGGCTGATGGCAGAGCTGGTTTGGGAAGTGGATGCTCAGCCACTTCTCCCTCCGGCTAAATCCCCTGGCAGTGGAAAGCAAAGCTCTCAGCCCGCACGACCTTAAGAAATCAACCAGCACTGCAAACTTTTGGGATGTCCCAGTATAGGTGGTGCAGGCTTGGGAAAACAGGCTCTGCTGTTCACCCTGCCTCCCAGATGGAGCATCCCTGGAAACATCAAAGCTTGGGGCGTTTCCATGATTGCTTCCTGCCACGAGAGGTGCATCATCTCCGGGTTTCCATCAAGTGAGCGCAGTAAATGCAACTGGCACCGCAACAGGCACCTGGAAAGGTCAGGAGGAATGAGGGCAGCTCTGCTTCCCAAAAGGAAGTGCAGTCACTGTGCATTTTTCTTTTCCTCCTGAGCCTTTTTCAGCCTGCTCAGTTCCTCAACCTCTTTTTAGTTCACACTTGGTGAAAACAAGAAAATAAACCTGTGGATGGCTGTTGCACCTCCCAGCCACAGCCAGCCTGGAAAACCCTTGGGACTGGGAGCATACACAGGGAAGCACAGGCTCTGAAGATTTTCACCTTTTCAATATCTCAAAATTCCTTTTCACCTTTTTGGCACCCGAGAAGCAGCAAATTAGGCTACCTTGGCTAAGAAAAACCACAAACTGAGTTAAAAAACCACCACCCTTCTTCTCTGGAAATAAACTGGGTGTTGTGCTGCTGCTGCCAAACTGAGACAATAAAGGGAAAAGCCATCACCCTCAATTAAAAGTATATAACCCCAAGGGAATAAATTCCTTTTTCATGAAGGAGGACAGAAATGGGGTCTCAGTTTTTCTGCTCAATCCTGGATCCTCAGAATGAATTACTCTCTCTTGCCTACAGTACAAGGAAGATACTGTACATATTTTTGGGGATATCCTGGGGTAAAAACCAGATTCCTCACCTCTCTGGGATCAGACACCATCCCCAGTGACAAGGATGATATGGACACGGAGGATGTGTTTCAATCTGCAGGACTGTTTGGCAGCATGAGTCAAGGCACAGGGCAGCCTAGGGAATAACAGATGTGTTTGCCAAGTGGAAAAAGCACTTCATTTTGGGGGGGTAATGCCCTCAGAGGGAGGATGCCTAGGTTCCAGGCAATGGTTTCCAACACCACTCTCACATTCCCACCTCAGACCCCCTGGCTTATCGAGGGGTTTCTGTCCCACACCAATACAGCAGAAGAAGAGCAACCAGGACATGCCTTAAAAAAGGCCCTTTTAAAAACCAACAGGGGTTAACCCTGCTACCAACTTGTTTCATTTGCAAAACCAGCCAATTCCCATTTTTCCCAAAGGCTCCCACAACTCTGGCTCAATTCCACCTCCTCCCAGCTCCCTCGCCTCCCTCCCCCCATCCCCCTTTGGCTCTGTTTCATCTCAGAGAGATTTTATTTATACAGGAAAGAAATAGCTGGCATAGCTCTGTGTGTGTGGAACATCCCATTCCCTGAGCCCGCCCTGGGTCTCCGCCGCAGAGCCGCCGGCTGGAAGCTTCATCAGCTTCCAGACTCCCTCTGGCCTCCCTAATTCTGCTCTTTGGTGAATATTCCCATGCATCATCCACCTTCCCAAGCGTGGAGTTCCTGGAATTGGAAGCAGCAGTGAGTAGCTCCTGGGTGCATCCTCCTGGCTGCTGCTTGTGGTGTCAGAACCCAACTCCAGCCGGGACCACGAAGGAGCAAATCCAAGGAAACCGCCCCGTTTCCAGCATGGATGTCCCAGCACAGCCCTGAGACTGATGCTGGGCTGCCCCTCTGAGTGCAAATGGCACCTCCATGGACAGGGCAGGAAAGCTCCATACAGCACTTCTCATCCCACAAAGCAGCTCCTTGCCTGTCTTTATCCCTCCTCCACTGCCCTTTATCCCCTGAAAATGTCACTCCTTTTCCCGCTCTGTGATTTATTCCCTGGCAGAGGGAGTCAAGGGCTCGGTGCCAAGATAAACACACCAAACAGCAGTTCAGCATTCCCTCAGCATTCACATTCCCTCGTGCACCTCCCAGAGGCAAACACCAAAAACAGGAGAACAAAAGGTCAACATCACCTGGATCCCACACCATGAATAATTTTCCTTCCCAACACCAAAGTTCAGCAGGAACTGCTCTTCCAAAGCTCAGCTCAACTAAGGGTTTTCTTTCAGTCTCCTCTTGTGGTTGGAACCCAAACCAGAATATTTCCAATTAATAACTGGAATAAAATTAGCTTCCCATTTAACAGCGAACTTGCTTAGTTGTGGGCTTGACCAACACACTCCAAGGCTACCTGGCCAGAGTTTTCTGGGATGACAACTCCTGCAAGCTGGTGGGAGCCCCACTGGCACTTCCAGGCTTACCTGGGAGCAGGTCTCCATCCAGGGAAGGAGGTGGAGTCACCAGATGCCAACCAAAGCAGCAGGGAGTCTTGCTTGTACCACAGAGCAAAAATATGAAAACACAAGAGCTTGTAAAAAACAAAGCCCTCAATTCTCCTAACAGTGCCTCAGGCCTCACACCTCCCCACATCCAACCATTTTTCAGCAGTGAATCATGGTTTAAACTCAGCTGGGAATTTCCAGGGAGTACGTATGAAAAGAAAGAAAGAAGAGCACATCACACGCACAGTGTCGTTTGTTTATTTTAATAGAGACCTTATTTTACATTTATTTATAGCAGTGAGAAAAGTGCTCCAGAAAAAGATACCCCAGGCAAGGCAACCTACAATAGCTACCATCCAAATCCTAAATATTCCCTACAGAAACGGGCACTGTTGGATTAAGAAAAGCTCGTTTTACAACAGAACAAGTTAAAAATGAGCAGCCATAACCTGAAGAATAACCAACCCTTTTTTACATCTTATTACTGTAAAGTATCTGCATGTGAAAATCACAGAAATCAAGGACCTTCTGCAATATTTAAGACTGCAACACACCTCAGGCAGGATGTTACACGAAGAAGGGTAGGGTTGGGGTTTTTGTTTCTTTCAAAAGGCAGCCGTTTGCCCTCCCCTTTCTCTCCCTCCAGTGAAGCTCCACCATTAACAAATGCCAAAACCACAGAAAATTGGACCCTGGACTGCTTAATTTCAGTGAACACCCCAGGCTCAGCCTGATGTGAAGGATATGCTTCACTTTAGGTACCTAACCAGCAAAACTCAGCTGTGTATGTGTCTCAAACCCCACACCACCTCAGCCTCTGCCAGTGAACAGTGCAAAATGAGGAAGAAACGGGGAAAAGTGACTGCGGCTGGTGAAGAAATCTGAACAGAGGGAGGCCCAGTGAGTCAGGATGGGTGTCCAGGGAAAAAGGGGGGCTTTGCACCTGGATCTCCCAGCTGTTGATCCCAGAAGGCAGGGCAATTCCCTTGTTTCGAGGGAATTCTGTACACACAGGTGACAGTGCACGAAGGGAGCCAAGGATGCCACTCCTGCCCGCTGTCCCTCTGGGGCCCTGGGGGCACACACACCATTCCCAGGGAACAGCACATCCTCACCCACAGCCCTGTGGATGTCAGTGCTAGCCCCAAAGGCCTCTCAAAGTGACCCATTTTCCCCCAGAGCTGCACCCCCACCTCCCTTCCCCTTCAGCTGCCCCGAAACTCCTCCTGCTGCTGCGTCAGCTGCTCGCCACATCTCCTCGTGCTGCTCCTCTCACCTGCCTCCTCCCTGACGCAGTAAAGGACTCCTTGAACGTGGAACACCGGAATTTTTACTGACACAAGGGTTGCTTTGTCTGCAGAACAGCCTCTCCCCGGGCCCAGCGCTGCCCGTCCGGCCGAACGCCGCGCGCGTCCCGGTCACTGCTCCTCCAAGGACAGCCGGCACCGTCCGTCCTGGGCCGTGTTGTAGGACTCACAGCTTTGGCACTTCATGCCCAGGAGGTGGAACTGCACCGTGGAGCGGGCATTGCAGTCATTGCAGAGGATCTGCACGCACACAGGGGAGGGAGGGAGAGGCTGCAGCACCAGCGGTGTGTGTATGTCAACAGGAATGATGAACGCCCTAAGCCTGCACGTGACTGCTCCCCAGCATTCCCCACCCCTTCGTCTGGCTCCTGATCCAGCACAAGTCCCTGGTGCCCTCTACTGCCAGTAACTCCCTCTTACCTCCACCATCATGTTCTGGTACTCAGTGGGCATGGGAGTCTCTGCCACTTCGTTGTCCAGCTGGCGCCAGTACCTGGTCATGTCCAAGGCCGAGTGCATGCACAAAGGACACCTGTAGCCTCTGGCAGAAAGAGGGGGACACGTCTCAATCAGAAGGTGAAGTGAGGCCATGAAACCATGAGTCCATTCATAGGGACAAGTTTCACATTGTACCAGGCAAACAAACAGCACAAAGCAGCAAGCGCTGGCAAACGGAAGTGGAAATTAAATGCACTTTATCCCTTTAAGTTACCCCTTCATCCCTTTAGCAGCTGTCTTAGTTGGTACAGAACTGGCACCACGATTTTTACCTCTTGAAGCAATATGTTTGGACTAGGACAAAATGGAGAGGAAAGAGTTTGGAAATACTTACTCCTTCAGCATTTCGTCGTAACATGTTCTGAAAAGGAAACACAGGTTAGTAAGAAAAACTGAGTTACTGACAGGGAACACACCTGGACTGCACAAAGGGAATAAACCACACAGGCATCCCCAAGACAGAAATTAAGAACATCCCTAGGCTAAGTGACAGGAGAGTTTCACACTGTCAAAACTGAGTGAAAAAGAGACAACCCCCCTAAAGAAAATACCTCCTGGTGAAACAGCCTGTCCCCACAATGCAGGTCCCTCAGAAACCAGCTGTAAGCAGCTGATACAGACTGAATGCTGGTGAATAAACACCCAACACAATGCAGCAGGTATATCCCCTCCTCAGGTGTCTGCTTTACCTGTGAAGAAGGTGACCACATGGCAGAACATGGGCTCCAACACGAGATGTGTGAATATCCTGTTTGGAGGCAAATAAAAGACCAAAAAAAAGAAAATTAATTCAGACACAGTCAAAAATAGAGCCACACAGTTATCCAGGAGATTAAAAGAAGCTGCTCACCTCCAAACATATTGGACAGTCCTGCCTGGAGACGTTTTCAATACACTTTGCAAATGGAAAAAGAGAAGAAAACATTATTCTGCTGTGTTATTTTCCGCATCTTCCTATACTGTAAAGCTCCAATATGTAAAATTTCTTATGTCTTCAACGAGGGGCATCTGTGTTGCTGTTAGGTGAATTTAGAGGAGAACCCACTGCTCTCCCTGCTCCTGTGGCCTCAGATGGGGCTGAGGCCCATCCAGCTTCACACTGAAGGTGTTAATTTTTAAGATACAGAGGTAAGCAGCGCATCCTAACCTTGTGCTTTCCTTGGAGACTCAGGCTCAGGCACAAATTACACTTGGAGCAGTGGAAGAAATCCTCCTTGGGGCCAATCCTGTGGAGAGAGGAGTCAGGGCAGGGCCGGTGCCCGGCGAGCCGGGCCCGCCGCCCGCACGCACCTGCAGATGCCGCACTCCTGGCAGTGGTACTGCTTCTTGTCACGGTCAAACAGGTGGCAGATGTCACAGTAGTACTCTCCAAAGAGGCTGCCACAGCCCTCACAGCGCTGCTGGGCCTGAGGGGACAGGAATATCCTGAGTGCTGCCTAAGCTTCCAGGCTCCAAGAGGGGCATGGAGCTCCTGGAGTGAGGCCTATCAACAGGCTGGAGCATCTCTCTTTTATGGGGACAGGCTGAGGGGATCTAATCAATGTCTGCAGGGATGTGGAAGGTGCCAAGAGGATGGAAGCAGCCTCTGCTCCGTGATGCCCAGAAGCAGGCCAAAAGACAACGGTTCTGCAAAAGCAGAAGCTGATGCAGCAGCAGCTCCACCTGAGCAGGAGGAAAAGCTTCCTTCCTGTGGCCTGGAACAGAGAGGCTGTGGAGTCTCCCTCCCTGGAGATATACCAGAACCACCTGGACACAGCCCTGTGCCATATGCTCTGTGATCACAGGACATCCTGAGTTGGAAAGGGCCCCACAAGGCTCACGATGGCCAACACTTAGCCCCGCACAGCACAGCTCCGAGCATCCCACCATGTGCCTGAGAATCCTGCCCTCTGCCAGGATTGGGGCCGTGACCCCTTCCCCGCGGAGCCTATTCCAGTGCCTCACCACCCGCTGGGTGAAAAACCTTTTCCTACCATCCATCCTAAACCTGCCCTGACGGAACACCAGGCCGTAACCCCGATATGGAGCAGGGAGGTGGCACCGCATGCCCCAGCGCGGTCCCTCCCGGACCCACCTTCTGCAGGAGCCGGCAGCGGATGCACTGCACCTCGGACACCCGGAACCGGTCCAGCTGGTGCTCCTCGGCGCCGTCGTGGCACAGCCGGCACGGGTACAGCTTCCCGCAGCACGGCGCCTGCGAACGGGAAGGACACGGCATGGAGCGGGGCACCGCGGCTCGGTCACCACCCCCGCCACGGCACGGCCGCCCCCATCACCCACCCGCAGCCGGCAGCCCCGCCGGTAGTGCTCGCATCCCTGCTCGCATCCCTCCGATCCCCCCGCCGTGGCCATGGCCGCCGCCGCCGCCCGGCACCGCTCCACCCCTTCCGCTTCCTCACAGCCGGTTCCGCAGGATTTGGAGGATTCGCAAGAGCTTCCCCCCTTCCCCGGCTGGAAGCTTCGTGTTCCTCTTCTCGCTGAAACCCGGTTCGAGTTGGAGGGGAGCTCTGGAGATCTCCCAGTCCAAGCTCCTCCTCCTGAGAGGGATGATCCAGACCCCTCATCATCTTCGGCCTCTGCTGGACCCTCGCCAGTAGCTCCTTGTCCTTCCTGACCTGTGGAGGCCAGAACTGAACACAGCACTCCAGAAGTGGCCTCACTGGGGCCAAGTAGATGATCACCTCCCTGGACCTGCTGGCCACTCTCTTCCTCGTGCAAACCCTTCCCCTTAAACCTTTCTCTCCCCTATAAACCAAACTGTCCCCCAAAAACCTCCACTCTTCCCTCCCCAAACCTTCTTTTTCCCCCTGCATTTGCCCATGGCTACCTGACTGACTGCTGTGGCCAAGTGGAGCATCCACTATGGGGACAGTCAAGCCTGGAATCGGAAGATCTTTTTATTTACAAATTAAATGTACATGTCAAGAGACAGCATAGAGACAAATCCCTAAATACAATGAGTTCAGACCATATTCTCTCATGATCCATCAATGGGAAAGGCTGTATTTTGTGCAAGAATAAGTTCCAAAGTTAATGACACCATGTGAGTTGTGACAGGTGATGAAAGACAGTTGTGAGCAACAGTGGGAACCCCCAAAACTGACCACAGACAAACTAAGGGCAAATAAGCAAAAATTGTTTCCTAAGAGTCAAGTTTTACTGTCCCATTCCCCTAGGGGACCTAAAGGAATGATGCCTTGAGTTACTGAGACATTCCACGTGTCACCTGTGTCACAGCTCAATATTCCACAGGGATATTCCTTCCTTCACCATCAACAACAGCCAGACAACATACCCAGGCAAACACCCCAAAGACAACCGCCCAAACATGGGGTCAAAAATGTGAAGGGAAAAGGAACCTAAACCAAAGTGACAAGTGCATTAGCGAGGGTTTCAAAGGAACAGCTGCAGATTTGCACATTTAAATATTCTATTTCTTGCACAAACGTTTTCTTCACTGTCAAGGCAAAGGTGTTTTTCAACCTAAATCAGGCAGCCCACTGAAATATGAGAATTTTGACAGTTGCTTTTGTCATGATTCATTGAAAAAGAAACCCCTCAGGCGAGCAGCAGCTGGACGAAAGAAAGCCCATCTTCCTTCAGAGTCCTCCAAACCAGCTCCTGCCCTTGTCACACACCAATGACCACTACTCTTCTCAGACAAGACCTGGCCCTAAGCCAGAAGTCAACATTCCAGGGGCTTTTTGCATTCAAGAAATCCAGCAGCAATGGCAGTGCAAGCTCCATCCTTGGCCTGGACCCGAGCCACTTCTGTGGCAGTCTGCTGCACCAACAGGAGTAAGGGATGCTCCTCTCCCCTGCAGAGACCTGGAAGCTTTAGCCCCTGGAAACTCAGATGGATTGTTCCCACTCTTCAGTCACCTGCATCAAGAGGAGAAAAGGAGAATGACTCTGGACAGACTAACAAAACACAGAGGTGCTCCCTGGTGAAAGGCTTCCTTTGTTTTTATTTGTTACATATCCTTACCTTGCTGAAGCTGTGCATTTACACCTCTGTGCTTCACAGATCAGAAAACTTGAGTTGTTTTTTCCCCTCCTCACATGCAGGCAGCCAGCTTCCCCTTTTTTTGCTGTTCTAACAGCTTGCTCAACCCCCCCAAGTTCATGACCTGCTTTGTTTCCAACCCCAATGCCCAGCAAACTCAGCTCAGGAAAATTATTTACCAGGCACAGCAAGCTGTGTACTCTAAGAAGTCTGTCACAGCTGCATGTTCTGACCAAGAATATGAAGTTTAAAATAATTTTCCTGCTGCACTTCCCATCCCTAGCTGAGTGTTCACAAAACCATCCATTTGGAAGCCACCAGAGGCTACACAGCAGAAATGAAAGCCCACCTTTTACAGGCAGGTGTGACCATCTCCCCAGGGCTAGTGCTCGACCCTGGGGAAGTTGGCTTCTGATGCATCTGGCATCAAGCTCCCTGACAGCTGTAAATTGGGAAAGAAAGAGACAGGATCAATTTCCAAGTGCAGCATCAACTGAGAAGACAATCAGAAACAGCCTTATAAAGACACATGCAATCAACACCTAATTCAAAACAAATCTGTTCTTTGGTCAAACCAGGCTTCAAAAATGCTTCCCCAGTGTAAGACTTACGATCCCGAGGCAAATTCTGCTCCTTTAGGAGTCAAACTGGAATTCTGTGGACCACGCTGTTGAGAAAGTCACAAACCAAACAAATACAGAGCAGCACAAACCACTTTATTGCCTTGCTACCTGCTGTGAAGCCAGACTTGAGTTATGAAGGTCGATAGCAGCGAGGGAGGGGACTCGGGAGTCTGCAAACGTTCTATTTTCCTTTTTCAGAAATCTGGGATGCCGAGCTGCAAAACACAACCAAGGCAAGCCGTGCTTAGGGAGTGAGAGCTGACACACTGCTTCTTGACACTTGTTTGGTACCCAGGTTTAATTTAGAAGACCTCAAAGTTCCTACCTTCCGCTCCCCTCAGCTCGGGGAGATGATTTAGTCCTGGCAAATGCACATCTGCCTTAGGGAATTCCCATTTTTTCTTACTTGTCTGAAGGATGGGTTTTTCACTACTAACCTGTAATCAAGGGCATAAGGAACAGCTCATGAAAATATAGACAAAAATAAAGCTATTTTCAAGCTTAAAAAAAAGCAGTAACACAGCAATGCTCTGATGTAGCTGGAATTTGTCCAAGAGTGAGACAAAAGACTCTGATGTGTGTGAAGGAATTCAACCTGCTCAAGGGCTATTTATACACAAGCAATGGAAACCCAACAGCAAAATAAAAACAAATATCTAAGTGAGGCTGCTTTCAGAGAGATAAAATACAGCACTTGGAGAATGGCTGGGATTAGTTATCTGGAAGGAGGCAAATGCTCCTGGCTGGCACGGTAATAATCATGCCTAGGTGGTAAGAGCAGAGGAAAACTTTCCATTTCCCTTGTTTTCCTTATCCATTTTTAATGCATTTATGACGTGACTAAGTAAGGTCCTGGCCACATTAAATCCAAACCCTCAGTTCTGCTTCAGTAGCACAGCACACATGGTCTATCTTTCCTGGCCAGGCAGGAGACCATGGATATATTCCAAATCTCACAGATATCCTGCGCTGGACTGCTCCCCTCATTTAAAATTGTTTTCTGACATAATATATATTTTATGTAAAAACTATTAGCAAGGGATAATGAACGAAAAATCTGCAGGGAAAAAGGGGAAACAAACCCAGTATTTCTAGTGGGGAGTTATGGTGAAAGATGCACCAGATGGAGTCCTTGAGAATACAACACACAACTGAATTCATTTTTGCATGGCCAAGGGGGACAGACAGACGACTCACCGGTGTCAAGCTGACACTGCAACGTCCCACTGGAGAAGGCTTCCGTGCCTTTAGCAAGGGGTTCAAGTATTTTTTACTCTTTTCATCAAGTCTGTAAACAAAAATGCCCCAAAGTTGGTATTAACTGGGCTAACACAGCCAATATAAAGCAACAAATGCAAGGTGTCCCAAACCCCATGTCTTGCGTTCCCACATCGTCACCCTGCTCCCCTAGCTCTGCTCCCATACCTATAATTAAGGCCCCCAGGCCCAGAACCCATCCCAAATGTAGGAGAGAAGTTCTGGTTGATGGGAGGGATAAATGTGCCCAGGTTCTTGGTGTAGTCCAGGCTGCTGCTGGAATCTTTCAGGTTGGTCTGAGGGCTGAATTTAAATGGGTGGATCACGCCGTCATAGAGGAAGCTCAGCTTGGAAGATGGATCTGCTTTCTCTGCATCAGCTTTAGAGGGCTTGGTCTTTATCAGTTTTCCATCTTTGCTCCTTGGGCCCATGCTGAAATTCTGTTTGGGAAGATAAACATCATCTTTCCTTACAGTCGTGTTAAAAGAGCAGTTTACAGCAGTGCATGCAGGAAAAAAAAACATGTCAGAAGCCTATATGTGCATGATTCTGCAAGAATCTAATGGAGATGGAATTGGTTTTGTTAGAAAATCTCTGCTTCCTATCAAACAGGAGAAAACTTGTCAGGGTTCCAGCACTCTCTCTAAGTAAGTCACTTGAGACTGGACTCAGAAATGATGGAGGAAAAACAGCTGTATCCTGTGTCTCTTCTGAAGAAATTACATAAAAACTCATCTCAATGTCACCTCAAAGTCACTCTGAAGCATCCTTAGTATCCAGTTGAAAGGAAAATTTTTGATTTTGAAGACAGGGCTTTAAAACAGGTTAACAGCAGCATAAAGCATGACTTATGTTTCCCAAGTGATTCCCCCTCCAGCTCTGTATTGCCAGGAACTGCACCACTGTGTGGTTCACCTGCAAGGGACTGGCCCCAGAGCCACCTGCACACTCCCGAGCTATTTCCTAGGAATTTAAACTGCTGCACCTATTTAAAAAACAATAATTTTAAAACATGAGAAAAAAACCAAAGCAATATAAATTTGGGAAACACAGATGGACCAACCTGGATGCTGATGTTTTTTCTTTCTTCTAAAACATCTTTGTCCCTTTTACAGATTTTGGGTTTTTTTTGGAACTGATGGCCTCTGGCATCTTTCTGGATCTTTTGTTTAAGCTCCTGAGTAAATCTACATTCCATATAAGGAGAAAAGAAAAAAAAAAGTAATAAAAGGGCTTCTGTTTATCTTAATATCATCATCAGTTGTTAAGCCCAGGATCCTTTTAAGCAGTCAAACAAACTGTGCCTTTTTAACTAATGAGAAGCCAAATGTAATGTAAAGATTAAATAAAATCTTCTGCACATATTTTTCACAATGCAGCAATAAAACAATAAAATACAGCAATACAGCAATAAAAAATAAATCTGCACCAGTTTGGTGCAGATGCAGGGAGTGAATACAGTGTAAGACTGTACTACCCTATGTGGTGTGACACTGATGAATTAATGTCACAACAAGATAAATGTACCATTGCAACCTGGTCCCTTCCAACTCTACTTCCAGGAAGATCAAGCCAAAACAAACTGAGACATTCAGCTGCTGTCAGCTCTGCAAACCCAGCAGTGTGCAGTCTCCAAGCACAGCTGCTTCATTTCTTTCTAACCTGAGCCTGCAGTGAGCAGGGAAGGAGCTCTTACCTTTCAGCAAAGCCGTCCTTGTTGAAGAAATCACCCTGCAGGAGTTGGGCGCAGGACGGTCTCTCATCTGGGTCCATCTGCAAGCACTCCTGTCAAACCAACACCAACAGGAGGAGGAGGAAAACACACCAGGAATTAAACAAAGGCTTTGGCATGTCTGAGGGAAAGATCCCTGCAGTGACCCCTTTGGCCCTGCAGGGCTGGGTGCTCCCACCACCCTGGAGCTCTGGGATCCTACAGCCAACCCAAGCAGCTGCTCGCTGCGTGGGGAGCTGAGAGGGAGGCACCTCAACATCCGTGTGCTCAGCTGTGTGAGGTGAAGGACAGGGAAACAGAGAAACACTCACAGGAAACACTCAGTTAATTACCTTGGCTAAGTCCAGCGCAGCAGCAGGGAGCTTGGGATAGCGTTTCTCCAGGGATTCGAGCTCCTTCACTTCGGGCAACTTCATGCCAGCAAAGAGGGGGTTTTTATAGAATAACTCCTGTTGTCTTGGAATTAAGTTACCTGGAATCAGGCAAACAAAGCAACCACGTGGAAAAATACAGGACAGTGAAACATGTGAGAGGCTGAAATGCTGGGTCAGCACTGCAGTAAGGGCTACAGTCTGGGTTGTTATCTTCCCACCCATCAACACAAATCTGAGCCCTTCATCCCTGAGCAAGCCCGAGGGGCTCTTCTTACCCAGGCACTTGGTGATATGGAAGAGCTGGTCAATGTCTGAGTCACCAGGGAAAAGGGGCTCTCCTGTAAGCATTTCTGTTATCAGGGAGCCAACAGCCCACACGTCCACAGGCCTGGGGAGAAAAACCACCAGCACCCCAGTTCAGCACAGCTGCATGGATCCAAAGGCTGAGCCAGTGAGGGAGCAGCCCCTCCGTGCTTCCCAGAGCCATTCCCAGCCTGGCAGGCCAGGCTCACCTGCCGTATTTGCTGTCCCCCACCAGCAGCTCCGGGGCTCTGTACCAGCGCGTGGCCACATAGTCCGTGTACACTTCTCCAGAAGTGGCCAAGGGCCGGGCAAACCCGAAGTCGCAGAGTTTCACAATTCCTGACTGGGACACCAGTATGTTCTCCGGCTTAATATCCCGATGTATTATCTGCACAGAGAAAAGGAGGTCAGGGCAAAGTCCCCATTTGTGCATAGCAAACTGAGTGGCTTAGCAAAAAGTGCAGCTTTCTTAAATTCAAGCAGAAAATTACAGGCAAACACAGAACATCTAATTTCAGACACATTTATTTTACGTATCTCTTTTCCTTTTCAGACAAAGCTCTTTTTCTCTAAATTCAAATATATACAAATACAAAAATACATGCTTCTATTCTAATATGTATCTATTGATCTTAGCTGCAGAGCTGAATTCTTGCACAGACTTACATTGTGGCTGTGACAAAAGGCAATTCCTCTCATAATCTGAAACAAGTACATCCGAACCCTTTCGTAGTCCAGTCCGCTGGGAGAGTCCTCGAGGTCATCGAGCACCGTGTGATCCACAAACTCAAACACCAGGTACCACCGCTTCTTCCTCTTACACACATCCAACAGGTTCACCAGATTCTCGTGCCTGAGTTGCTGTCAGAAAACAGGGAATGTTTAGTGAGGGAAAATACTTACTTAGGGAAAGCTATCAAGGGAAATTTAAAAAAAAAATTTTTTTTGCGGTTAATTTTTTTAGCTGCAGCCCAGCTGAAACAGTACCAAGAAATGCAACTTGAATAAAAAGAGGAAGAAACAGCAGCTGTGTGTTCTAGTTATTTTGTCATCGTGTTCCCAGCAGACAGAAATCCACCTCCCACTTTTTACACATTTATCACACACCAACACAAAATGCCATGCCATGGAGCACAGTTATTTATTAGCTGGAACCTGGAAGGAAAACATCACTGGAGACTGCCTGGAGGCAGCAGCAGAGCCCACGGGTGGGACCCAGGAAGATGCAAAAGGACTGCAGAGCACAGGGAATTGTAGGGCAAACTGCCAGTGCAGAGGCAGTGCCAGCCAACCTGCACCTGTGCCTGCCCAGATTTCTTAGAAGGTCTGACAAGAGGAGCATTCTTGAAGGATGATCGCTAAGAGAAAAAGCTCTTTTCCCAAGAATGATTTGTTCCCCACACAGGAGACCTGAAGAGCTTTTTTTGCTGTTTTCAGACATAAATTTCTGCCCAAACTCGAGAGAAAAAAAAGAAAAAAAAATTAAACCCAAAGATTGACAGGGAGCAAAGGATGGAACTACAAAGTGACTAAACCTCCAGGTATTGATTTCCCCTGTGAGAGGCCACCCTTCTTGAGCTGTATATGCAAATGTTCCCCTTGCTAAGATTCCCGTCTCTGGAACACCCCGCATCACAGGAGCAGCCTGGAAATAAGGTTTTCCTTCTTTTTGTCACCAGACACATCATCTGGGTCCCAGTGTTCCAAACTCCCGCATGTGCCCATGCGCATGCGACAAGCATTCCTGCGGGACAGGGGGACAGGCACCACCAGGAGGCAACAGAGACCGCACCATTCCCTGGGAACGCCGGAACATCCCCAGGCTTTCCTAATCCAGGATTGCTCAGGCAGAGGGAAAAGCAGCTCGGCCAGGCTACAGCACGAAAGGCTCCATTAACCCAGCCCGTGGAAATTCCAGCAGGGCCGAAGCGAGTCTCCTTCGACCCGGATTTTGTCGGTGACACTTTGGGAATGTTGTGCTGCGACACAACCTGAGCTGGGAGCTGAAGGACCCGCGAGTTAAACACAGAACCTGTACAGTTGAAGCAGGAAACTGCTAAAGAAAGGGAGTCCCGCCAGCCTCACCTTGAGCAGTTTGATTTCCCTCAGGGCGATTTTCCTCACGGCCGCGTCGTCTTCGCTCTCCAGGAACTTCTTGACGGCCACGATCTGCCCGCTCTCCCTGTTCCTGCACTTGGTCACCATCCCGTAGCTACCTTGCCCCACCAGCCCCAGCACCTGGTACTTGTCCATGGCGGCGGCGGGAGGGCCGGGACCCTGCGGCAGGGAGCGGGCCGGGATGCGGGCACAGCTCCGGGATGGAGGCACCGCGGCCGCCGCCGCCTCCCGACCCAACGCCGCGTTGCCGCGGCAACCGCCCGCCGTAAAGCGCGGCCGCGCCTCGCCTGTCGCGAAAGGCGCCTGGGAGCTCGCTCGGCTCATAAAAAGGCCTCATAAAATGTTTTAATAATAAAATATTATAAAGGCTCGTTTCTTAAAGCCACTATGGCACATAAAGCATACGTTATCTCTTGTGCGGTGGGCTGAGCGACGTGTTAAAATCCCAGCCTGAATCCATGCAATGACTGCTCACTATGAGGATGGGAGGCTGTTGATGCTGCCAAGGATCAGCCGTGGAAAAGGCGGAGTAATTTGGTTTTAGATGAATAATTTGGTGAATAATTTGGTTTTAGGTGCCTGTGCCGGTGACCTTACTGTGCAGTTCATCCTTCAAACTTGGCAGTGTCCAAAAAACAGGTTAGCAGCACGTGTTATTTGCAACGTAACACCGTGCGTGAACCTGCTCCCTTTGGGAGCAAGGAAAGCTGAAGCATCCCTGTGGGTTCACTCGTATTTTGAACCAATATATTCTTAATCCAGCATCCCCTTGTTCCTTCCATCCACTCTGGTGGATGTAGCAACTCATGTTCTGGTCTTCTGCTAACACTGACTTCTCATGTTCCGGGCAGGAGTGGGGACACGGGTAGGAGAACAGCTCCAGGAACAAACTGCAGAAACAAAGGATATTCCAAGTATTCCCGCCTCAGTTTGGTGGCCTCTGTTTCACAGCTGAGGGCACCGTGGAAAAAAAGGTGTTCGATTTCTCTGAGGGAAATTATGAACACCTGTCAGGCTGGAATACTGCAACACTGCTCTTTGGGAAAGGAGCAGTATTTGCCTTGCCAAAATGTCCATTTCCTGGAAAACAGTGTAACGAGGAATCACATATCCCAGTAACATCTTCTGGAACCTGCATTGTATTCTTCCTGAGTCACATCGATAAGCATCACCTCCTGTAATGAATTCCTGGCTGCTTTAATGTCTCCCTCACTCTCATTCTCTCTCCCTGCATGCAATCACAGTAATGTGCCTTTCCAGACTGACCTCACATTCCCAGGGAAAGAGCAACACCAGAGTGTGGCTGGCAGTGATTTATTATATTCCTCCTACTTTCTGCTGCTCCTCTGGCTCCTGGCATCTGTCCTGTGCTGCTAATGGAGAATCATTGGGCTGGGAACCCAATTAACCCTCCCGCTGCTGAGATACTTTCGGAACTGTTAAAAGAAAGGAGCAAACCAGGTACTTGCAATGACACAAAACCACATTTGTAATGACATTAACTTACCACGGACAAGGGGGAACGGGTTCAAACTGAGGGAGAGTAGATTGCTTATTAAATTGAAGATTAGGAAAAAACTCCTCCCTGTGAGGGTGGAAAGCCCCTGGTACAGAGAAGCTGTGGCTGCCCCATCCCTGGAAGTGTCCAAGGCCAGGCTGGACGAGGCTTGGAGGGGATATGTGTATAATGGAAGGTGTCGCTGCCCATGGCAGGGAGTTGGAAGGAGATAAGATGGGCTTGGAGGTCCCTTCAAACCCAAACCGCTCTGTGATTCCATGATTCTGTGCTCCCACGTGTCAGTGCGGTGCTGTGGTTTAAGAAGCCGGAGAGACCAAAAATGAGCGGGGAACCTCGCTAAACCACACCGTGCCCGTGCTCCAGGTGTTGCTACCTCCATGGCACTGACCCAGCCCGGCCTCGATCAGTGGGGGGACACTCCTTTTAACAGGGACCTTGAAGGGGATTCCTCTCCTCCAAAACGCGATTTTCCATCCTTTTAAAGCACGGGGTACCGTGCGCTGCCCCCAGCCGGCAGCGCCGCGGGGGAAGCCGCTTTCGGGGCGGGCCTNCCTTTGTTCCCGGGGGTCCGCGGCCGCCCCTCCGCACGGCCGGGCCGGCCTGAGCCCGCCGGCAGGCAGGAGGAGCCGCTCCCAGCAGGATGCCATGGGGAACTGCTGGGCGCAGTGGTGCTGCGGGCTGCTCTTCCGCAGGGATCCCGGCCGCATCCAGCGCGGCGGAGGGTGAGCAGCATCCCCTTTCCCCTCCCCGGGGCGGGGAGGTGCCGGGCACGGCGGCTCCGCCTTCCCCGTGGGGCAGGAGGGGTGGCAGGGTGGGCAGGGATGCGGGGTCCGGGCGCGCCCGGTGCCCGTGGCCCGTTCCTGTCGGGAGCCGCGATGTCTCGGGGGGATGGAGGCGCCGGGAGCCCGCCGGGCTCGGTGCGGTTTGTGCGGTCGGGACTGATGCACTTCCAGGGTCACCGGCTCCTTAGCCCCGGTGTTTTTCCGGCAGGAGATGCCTGGAGAGATTTTTCAGGTCAGTTGCCAAAAGCTGTGCAGGCGGCCTTTGTGCGAAAGATGGAAAAACACCCGGTTTTGTGCAATGTGAGCGCTGTGAGTCAGAGACTGAGACGCTGTTGGGATAAATCAGGAGCAGAATGGTTCAGATGAACTCATGTCTGTTGCGGAATGGTTCAGACGAGTTCTTATCTCTTGGAAACGTGTGGCAACCTGTTTCGTTCTGCCACAACCAGTTCACGGAAAAGCGCTGTGCAAACAGGAAATGCTTGGGGTTTTCCATATCCTGACCAATACTGGATACCTAGGGTTCCTGCACATCACCTTATTTTGATGTACTAGGGTAGAAATGGTTCTCGGCAGATCTGCTGAGCATTTTACATGATGCAAGCTCGTGGCCTCTTTGCTTCACATCAGCTCTGGCAGGCAAGTCTCACCTTCCAGACAAGCTGCTTCTCAGAGACAGGGGTGAAAAAGCAGGGCAGTGCATGTAGAGGATACCTGCTTGTATTTTTAGTGCTCCACCAGAGGGGATGAGAACACCTCCAATGCCTTGACAGCTGGCACTGAAGTAGCAGTTTGTTGTGCTTTGAGAACACCAGGCAGTACTTGAAAGCTCCTTCCTGCACAACTTGAAAGGTTTTTCTTCCTCTGTGTTTTGCTGAGTCTCCTTCCACAGGCCAATACCCCCTTTTTTCAGCAGGCAAATCTAGCGACAATTTTAGTGATAAAAAAATTTCAGCCTGCAGTGAAAGTCTGAGGCATATAAAACGTGCAGAGGACTGCTGGTCTCTGTGTTTCACATCAGATTTGTTTTCTGGGTGCGGTGGTGCTGGTGGTGGTTTACAGAGCAGTGTCAGAGTGTTGAGGTTATTGTCCTTCCACTGAGCAGGGAATTCTGTTAAAACCAAAGCTGTGTTGTATTATAAAGTTTGCAAGTTAGATTGGTACCACGTTGTCCACATTTGGCTGTTTCCGATGCACCATAATGTAAAAATGTAGCTTATCAACTTAATGATTATTTTAATCGCTCAGATCCTCCCCCCACCCCAGCTTCATTATTTTTAGATGCTCTGAGATTTGCCTGTAAGAGATAAACTCCTAATTAAGCAACTAAGTATAGAGTTTTTAATAAGTGTTTTAATATCCTGCAAGATTGTAAGTTGCCTTTGCTCCAAATTGTGCTAGATAAATATATATATATATATATGGAGTATGTGTATATATGTATATGCATGAAAAGATAGTCTCTTTATAGCTTCAGATCTTGGAAGATTATTTTAACTACAGGTCTCTACAGGTCCTGTGACCTGTCAGCTGAATTGTTTTCTCCAGGAGCTATGCAACAAAAAGGATTCTCAAGTCATACAAAACAGTGGAGAAGCAGAGGTTAAAGGAGAATTATAAAAGGTGTAAACATTTTCCTAGGTTGCTGATACTTCACTTGAAGTTTTGTGTAGGGGTGAAGCTGATGGGTCTTCTGTTTGTGTCCCTAATGACCTCAAGCTTCCGTAGGTCTGAGATTTATGGGCTCAAACTCTGGCACAGCATTAGGTTTTCTGGGACTGAGTCCCTTTTCAGCAAGCAGCTGAGAGAGTGGCTCTTCCTAGAGCTGGCATTGCTGTTGGGCTGCCTGTGGTGACACTTGCATTTAGTTCACTGTTCAGTTCTTGCAGCTAAGCTGGCTGCAGCTCAAGTGCCTGGGAAGTTGGAAGGAATTTCCCTAAAGCCGGGTGCTGCAAACTGGAATGACACGTTTGGTAACAGTGTGGATAGCCCTGGAACAATTTCTTGTTACAGTGCTGTTAAATGTGATTCTTAATGGTTTTGGCTCCTACACACCGAATTACAGAGAAGGGCAGCAGTGAAATTGCTCTAAGTGCTCAATGCCACATGTCCCAATTATCCTTGTCACATAGTGCATGATTTCCAGGGAGGAAAGTGGCCTTTGCTCTCTCGTTTCCCAGCAGTGAATTCTCTGGAAAAGGTTCTTTAATGGCAGGAAAGGTTGTGCAATAAGGAACCAGTGGGTAGAGCAACAAGTTGCCAGGGGAGACGCTCCCTAAACTGGCTTCCAAAGAAAAATGAGATGGAGATGAAATCCGACACGGTTAAAATAATTCAGGCTTTGGCTGGCGTGCTGCTTTTATTATTGTCACAGTGCTGGTGTTGGTTGCAAGTGCTGAACAATCTTTTCGTGCAAGTGTAGAAATCCCTGAGGCCCTGGCTTTATTCCTTGTGCCAGTCAGCACTTGCAACTGGAAACCCTGGTTTTGGAAACAGTTCGATGAAATGGATGTTGCACTGAAGAGTGTTTACATTACAATGTTATTCTGGACGGTGGCCAAACCTCCTTGGCTAGGTAAAAATGTATTCGGGTAACTTAACACTGTGTGGGGTTCTGTAGAGGACAGGGCTAACTGTCCTCTGCAAAAGAATTAAAATAAAATAGGAAGAATTCTGAACAAAGACTCAGGGAAGAAACCAGTTCCCTGTATAAAATTAGAGCATGAATTTTTAATATTTTTTTGGTAGTTTAAAAGTATTGCCTTGACCTCTTACTGGATGTTTTTTCTCTGAGGCTCAGCCTTCTGGATGTGCCAAGCTGTCAAAATAAAATGTACTGTTTCACACTGGTCAGGTACAAGATGCCAGGAAAGAGTTAAGTGCCACGGTGAGCAACAGCATTTTCAGAAATTGCCTGGAACAATGTTTTTTTTTTTCCAGGAAAAATGTATTAAAGGGATTGCAGAATGTGCTAATAGTCTGTAAATGTCAAGTCCAGTATCCTGACAAGTGATTTCATCTCACAAGGGTTTTAGTTTTTTCCCAATTCTACAGAAGATTAATAAATCAGTGTGCTAAATACATGAAGATTTTTTTGTTATTTTACATTTAACGTATCTTAAAATCTATTTTAAATTCTCGGGCTCATTTACCTTCTGCTGTGTATTGAAGAGTCTTCTGCAGTCTAACTGTAAACTTATTTTTCCAGATCCAAGTATTTTAGAACGTGTTCAACAGGAGAACACTTCACTATAGAGGTGAGTACTTAAATTGTCAGGAATACTGCAACATTTAAGGAAAAGTGGGAAAAACTGAATCCCAGCAATGCCTTTAACACTTTCTGCAGTTTATAAACACTGAAATATTCTGGGATCTTCCAGCCTAAATTGATGCTGGGGTTATAACCTTATAGTTTGTTGCATCTGTAGTCTACAGAGGTCCTTTTCCAGCCTCCAGATATAACTCCTTTTTGCCAAGGGTAGTGTAAGGTTAACCAGGAATAACCTGGTTTATTTTCCCTAAGTGCTCCTGTGCTCTGGAAGTCCTGGACCAGCCAGATTGCCCCCGTTACTGAGGATAACATTAATTATTGTAGCTAATGCTGTTGAGAAAGGGGTCAGATGTGTACAGAGGGGGAAATCTGTTGTGCTGCAGAACTTCCCATTGTGAGAGAGCGTTCCTGCCACATGAATGTGACAGGGAAAAGAAGGTGTTGTTCTCCTCCCAAATTTTAGGTCAGTAAGGAGTCTTGCTGGGGGTACTGACCTCTGTGTCTGATGCACTGACTTGATTTGAGATTGCTATACCGAAAACCAGTACAGAGGATTTCTATTTGCTTTTCTGTGTGGCTTAGAATGCTTCATTTTTAATTAGGGCTCTTCTCCTTTTAGGAGGAGAAACGTTGGTAAGAAGAAAGGTCCAACTGTGAAATAAAATTCCTCTGCAAGTAGGGTTACAGTCCCACTGTTAGAACTGGAGTAGTGTTTTTACAAGACACATAAAATATGCAATCATATTTGCTGTGTGTCTTCAGTGACTCGTTATATTGAGTTGTAAAAATTATTTCTTTCTTTTTCCTCTGCAGTTTGAGAACCTGGTGGAAAGTGATGAGGTGAGTACCTGGGGCATCATTGTGAAACCTGCTTGTACAATCCTTAAAAATGGTTCCAACATCTGCATCTTCCTCCTACTTTAAGCTGAGTTGTAGACTTAAATCATGGGGTTTTTCTTTTACTTTCAGTTTTCCTAGCACTAGGAATGTGAATTTAAGACTTTGGATAAAGATCTAAGAGATTGATTTTGGGGAGTGTGGGAAATAACCCATAAAGGAAGGGGGCACAATGGACTTTGGGAAAAAAGAAAAGAAGAGGTGTGGGGAAAAAGTGTGTTTGGGAAGACTTTAAAGGAGAATTTGCTCCTGGTATAACTCTTGCATAAGACTCAGCAAGTGCCCTCAGTCTGAGAATAGAAACGGACCTGGGTTGCTCTGCTAAGGGAAGTTTTGGAAGTGCTCTGTCTTTACAAAAATCAGACTTTTCTTTTTTATTTATTTTAACAGGGGGAAAGCCCAGGAAGCAGTCACAGGTAAGACTTGGAGACTGAGGACCTCTCCTTCCCTCTGCTGTCCCACTGTGAACATTAAATCAAACGGAGTAAGGGAGAAACAAGGGACAAAAACAACTAAGGGGGAAAAAAAAGATATTTGTACTGCAGTGACGGTAATGGTTCTGTTCCAGTAGTTCTGTTAGCAGAGATGGTTTTGAAAATATGCTCTCTGTAAAGATATAAATAATATATATTGTGAGAGCGAGGATAGACAGCATTGTCCTGAAGAAACTGGAACTTTCAGGAGGAGCAGGCCACAAGCACAGCCTGTTGGATCTGCGTTAAAGAAAAGGAAAGACCACACAGATGTGTTAAAGTGCAAATGAGGGTTGTGATGCATGAATAATAGATGGAGCTTTTTTGTGTTTGCCCAGGCCTCTGACTGAGGAAGAAATTGCAGACCTGAAAGAGAGACACTACGATTCCATTGCTGAGAAGCAGAGGGTTGTTGATCTGAAGCTTCAGTCCGAGGTAAGTGGTCACAGTGAGAGGATAAATGGTTTTTCTTCCAAAAAAGTTAGGATCAGCCATGGACACCAGGAGATTCCACTCACACGGAACAACTGGGTTTTGTTCAGCAGTTAGTATTTTTTAGTCTACAAGGTGCACAAGTTCCTTCTTTTTTATAGCCTCTTAGCTGAAAAATTGAATGAATAGGCTGGGTTTCTGATCAGGATCTCTTAAATTGGACCCTTTTTTAGTGCAAGACCAAATGGGGAATATCCTTGATTCAGCTTTCCTTGTGCTGAATTTTCTTCACAACTTTCTTAAGGAGGAAAAAAACAGATAATTTGTTATTCTGTTTTAGTGTTGCAGCAGTTAATGGACTATGATGTGGAATACAGTGTAGAACTTGAATGAACTTTGATCTAAAGTGCCAATGAACTGTGGAACTGAAAATCTTTAAATCTTTCACTGTGCAATCGATAATAAAACAGAAAAAGCATTACAGCAGTTCACTAATAATAAATGTTTACTCAGTAGTTACCTACATTTCTCGGGCTGTTTGCTTGCGGGGAGGGAAGCTGTTAAATCCAGTTAATGCTTTAGCTGTAGTGGGTTTTGTTTTATTTTGATTTTCTAGCTGCTTTTCTTTTGTTTTCTCGCACTTACAGCTTTATTAATAGGAAGGTAGATAGGTTCTGCTTTTGTTAACCATTACTGTTTTGTTCATATACAGTTAGCCTTACAAGAGGAGAAGTTAAGACTAGAAGAGGAGGCTTTATATGCTGCACAACGTCAAGCAGCCAGGGCAGCAAAGCAGAAAAAGCTCTTGGAGGTGAGGGGAAAAAGACCCCAATATTTATAAGAGCCTCTGTCCTGTTCCCATGTATGCAGACTTCCCTGATACCCTTTCCATCTCAGGAGACCTGACAAGGAAATGGCTTTGGCTTGCAAAGTAGAGAAAGAAGTACAAGATTTGGAAGTACAGCTGGTTGGAGTAGCTGAAAATCACCATAATTGTTTGAAACAGCTTCTGTCGCCGAGTATAGATTTTGAATGAGTTATAATTTTAATCTATAATTAGCTTCACACTCTTCTTATATAATATGTAGAAGTTACTGATCTTCAGTGTAAAAATGATCTGTGATGGCTTTTGGGTAAAAAAAACCCTGAAATTGAGCACACATTTAATTTAGCCATCATTCAGACTTATAAAATGTACTTTATATATTTCTGCACTGTATTGCTCCTTATCCTTGTGTTTTGTATTGACCCTGCTCTGGAGTTTTCATCTAATTTCTATGTCACTAAGTATAGCTCTCATTTCACATTTCTTTCTCTCCTCTTGCCATTTGGTGTGGGAGGGTTAATTCTTCCTGACCTTTTTGCCTGCTTTTTTTTTCTTACCACTTTTGATCTATAGAAAGCCAGCAAAAGTAGATTTTTTTTTAAAATGGCGTTAACTGGTTTTTGTAGAAGTTCTGCGCAAGAAATGCTCTATTTCTTGTCTTTCAGTATTTTTAATATGCACTTCTTTTAGTCAGGACCTAAGACAGAATGGATTGTAGAGATTTTAATTTCCTCTTTGAGTAAAATTAGTACCACTTATCTCCTGCTCAAACACCCTCCTCAAAACCCATAAGGATTATAAGGATTTTAAGGAGGCATTTTTGTCCCGATATGCATTGAGCACTTAGCCCTTCTAGATAAACTGGCAGCTATTTTTGAATGCATCACTCATCTCCCTGCTGTTAGTGGGCACAAATGGGAAAATGGCTTTTTCCTTGGAAGTGTGGCCTCTTTTAAAGCTCATTTGGCTTGCTGATGCTGCCCTACTAAATGTCAGGGTCTGTAACAGCGGGGGGTTTTAATATGTGTGTGTCCTGGAACTGGCAGTGCTGGATATTGGGATGTGACCTGGCAAAACAGGGAGATAATCTAAATTGGGTGTTATGTGGGTATAGGAATCCTAAAAGAAAATGGTTGCGTGTGTCAGTAATTGATTTTGACAGATTTGTTGACTTTGTTGTGCCAAATTTCTGTCGGTTCCTCTCTGCATTCTTGAATCTTTTCACCTCTAACCACCACAATGTGATATTTCTGCTTCTACTTTTTTCTCTCTACACTCCCCACTTGCTCATTACCCCCTGCAATTATTATCATTTAAATATCCAAGATGCAAAGTGTGCCAGAAAACAACCCCACCATCATCATGTTGGGACTGAAAAACACAAGATCCAGTGCAGTTACCTCTCCACACCCAAAGCAAAGAGCAGTTCTCAGATGAAGTTGACATTAGCAGAGTTATTAATACTTTTGGCCCTGCAAGGCAGCAAAGCTGTTATTAATATAGATGAAGCACTTAGTGCTGATGGAGACAGCCAGAGGAGATGGCAGCACTGCTTTGCACAGGGATGAAAGGATCTGTAGGAAATATTTATCTTTTAAATGGCAGGGTGGCCGTTCCTGGGCACGGAGCAAAAGAAATCCAACATCACCCAGGTGTTAGTTGTGCACTGAAAATAATGTAAGAAGACATGAGACAAGACAGGTGCAGTCCTGACTGAGGTTTCTAAAAACTGATGGGTTTTTTGGGGGGTGCATAAAATAGGGTTAAGTGTTGAGAGCCCTGTTTTGAGTGTTCAGCTTTTTCAACGATTCACTTTTCTTGATAGCAACGTAGGCAGCACAGGATAACGCAGAGAGCACATGCTGTTAACAATGGAGAGTTCCAGAGGTAAGAGACCACATTTTGTTCATGGTAACTCAGAGTCTTCACTGCCTGTGCCCCTGTTCCTCATCTGGAAAGTTGGGGAGTATTTTGGATTCATTCTGGTTGTCAGAGAGTTATTAGACTGCTGAATACAGTGCTACTCCCAGCTGCTAACAGATATTTACACACAAAACCCAATGGTTTATTTTAGAAAGGTGTTTGTATGTAAAATTTCAGCTAACATAAAATATTTTTATTATTCAGGACCCTGTTTTAAAAACCCAATAGAAATAGGTATTTAAATGGTTTATAGAATCTGCCTGTTCCTTCATTAATATTCTTAATTTTATTTATTTGTTAAATATTTTATGTATTTATTTTTAGTTTAAGTCACTTCATTCTCACCTTCTGTGTTCAGCAATGGTGGTGGGAAAAACAAGCAAAAAAAAAAAAAAGGGGAGAAATTGACAGTGGAATGGTGTTTGAGTTTAGAAAAAACTCATGCACAGAAGACAAGGGGGACAGGAGGAATTTTGCTATGGAAGCACAGTAAGAATAGGAGCTGAGAAAACTGAGTAGGAACTGGCCAGATTTTAAATACAAAGGACTGCAGGAGCAGGGATTGAATTCATCATTTTTAAAAATGAATTGAAAATTAAGGAGATTTTATCTAAAGTGATGAAGAGAGGGGAAGAGTTGTTTTGAATTGGTTAATTAATTTTTAACTGAAAATACTAATAAAATTGAGCAGAAGCACAGACTGGGAGAGGATGTGATGAATAGGAATAGAAAGGCATTTTGCAGATGATTTTATAAAGAATTTAGTTCAGGGTTTATGTGCTTTGTAGCACAGAGCTGGGGGCATGTGGATTAACATATTTTTGATGGCACCCTTGGAGGTTTCTAAAGCTAAAAAAAATTGTGTTCTTGCAGCTCTGTGGCAGAGGAAGATCTGGATCCTTTCCTAAGGAATACAAAATTCCAGTATGAAGCTTTCCGAAGTAGCAGTAAGTCTGCTTTTCCTTAAGCACATCTTTAAATGTTAAGGGACCCTGAGGGGCACAGAGTGCTGCTGCTTTTTTAGATAAACACAGATTATTTACAGTTTTATGTTTGCACACACAAATATAAAATGTGCATGCGTGTATCTGTAATTTTAAAAATTTTTTTTTTATCTGATAGATAAAAGATAGTGGTGAGCATTTCTTGTAAAACCAGTTGAAGTTGCAGATGTGTGTTTATAACTTTTCTTTAATCATCCCTTGGCAAAGTAATTAGAATCATATTAATGCTTAATTTTTTTCCTAATGAAGTGCAAGAAGTGAATTTGGCTGCCTGTACTAAAAAATTCCACCAACAGTTCAGAGGAAAATAATGTGATAAGCTTTTATCTGTAAGTTTCAGTGACAGTACATGATAACCACTAAGGTGGAGGACTGATGGCTGTGTGAGTAGTTTAGTTTTTTGGGGAGGAGAGGGCTGATTTGGGTTTGTTTTGTTTTACAAGTCTTCATACAAGCTCAGCTTAGAGCTTATTAAATTCCTTTCTAGTTCTACTAAGGCAATATCTCAGTGATATTGACTATTAATAAGCTACTGATTACTCTTTGAACTAATAAAGTGCCTTTTCCAGCTTTCCTGAGGTTTAAAGAGCCACAAAGCACGATGAAAGCTTAATTTAAAACTTTACTTTTGCATGTTCAACCTGAAATTCAAGTACATTTATGAATTAAAAATACATTGTTTTGGTTTTTTTGTTTTTTTTTAAATAGGGCTTTCATCTGATGCCACAGTGCTGACGCCCAACACGGAGAGCAGTTGTGACTTGATGACCAAAACCAAATCAGTGAGTGGGAACGATGACAGCACCTCCTTGGATTTAGAGTGGGAGGATGAAGAAGGTATTTATCCTGCACTTAAGTTTCATCCTGAACTCAGAAGTTAAAGATGTTGACAGCTTAAGCTGTGTTCATTGTAAAATTGTCTTTTTCAAAAGGGAAGGTGATTTAAAACTTGTTTCTGATGGCGTTTCTGACAAGTTTGTAATGGTTAAACTGTAAATTATTATTTTTGATAATAATTTTTTGAAATTATTTTTGATAAAGGTGGAGGTAGCCCTACTAAATGAATTCATTTATTACGATACTCCAGTAAATAAATTAATCCATTTCCCTGCACTTTGTGGAACTGACTTGTAAACTCCTGAAAAAAGTCATGGTAAAGAAATGCTGCCCTCTCGTGAGCCAGGAGCAGAAGGAAGAGCTTGTTCTTCCTTTCAAAATGTGGAAGTTGGTCAGAAGTCTAGCTTCAATATTTTGGGAAAAACCCTTATTACTTGTACTGTAATATTCACTGGGAACTTGGACCTGCGTTCCAAGGAGTATCCCAGCCATGATACAGCAACATCATGGCTGCTGTTAGAGGTGCTTTCTGCATTTCCTCATTGTTGCCAATACTTCCTCTTTTGTTTACTAAACCTGCAGAAGCTCTTAGTGAAAGTTTATCCAAAATGTTGAGACCTTGGCTATTGAAAGGCTCACCAAAAATAAGCAAGGGTTTGTTTTTTAGCCAATCCGATAGGTGATTAATGTCTGTAATTACTGACAAAATCAGTAAAGTCTTAGATGTCTTTGAGCAGTGTCCAGAACCTTATTTTGTGTGGAATTAAATATCCAGACAAACTGAAGACCTTTCCTAGACACTGAATCCAATATCTGTCCAAATTCTACCTTCGTTTCTCCTAGCAGAAACACAGAATTTAGGTGAAAACTCATGAGGACGTGTTTCTCACCTGTGTGTGTTGAATGCCAGGCATGAACAGGATGATCCCAGTGAGGGAGCGCTCCAAGACGGAGGAGGACATCCTGCGGGCAGCGCTGAAATTCAACAGCAGGAAGCCAGGGAGCCACCCAGCCTCAGCCTCTGACGACTCCAACGGGCTGGAGTGGGAGAACGACTTCGTCAGCGCCGCCGTGGACGACAACGGCAACTCCGAGTACGCCGGCTTCGTCAACCCCGTGCTGGAACTGTCGGCCCCGGACGTCCGGCTGTCAGACTCCGAGCATCAGGATAGATAGTGACCATCCCTGCACGGCCCCTGCCCGTGACCAAATGCTGGAAAGGGAAGAGGAATCCACCAAGCCCACTTGGCTCTTTTGGAAGCCGCTTCCCCTTTTCTTACGCGCGGATCGGCGAGCGATGGGAACGACTCGCTGTTCAGAACTAAGTGCAATTTTATCATCTACCTTCTCCACTTTTGTGAAAACTGGGATGATTCTGTTGTGTATATTTCTGGATATCTGGATTTAATATAAAATTATCTGCACTAATTGGAGCTTCATAGCTTTGACTTGTCTATATTTCAACTTGCCTTTTTTTTCTGGATGATGTTTCTATTGATTTTGTTTTAAAATTCATCATTGGCCTGATATTTATCTCAGAAACAGTCCTGTATAATTTATTTAATACTTGAAGACAGATAAATAATTTTAAAATATTTTTATTTCCAGTCTGTGCTTTTTGACTTGCTCTTCAGCTGTTTAGAGGGTGCATAAGCAAGAGCTGCAAAACAAGTCTGACACGTGGCAAATTTGCAGATTTTCCCCTGTCTAGCTTAAAGTCTTCCTAGTCTTGTGTTGTCCTTTTTCCATTTATTTTATTTTTTAATTACTTTATGCTAAGCATGGTTAACCTCAATGAACACAGCAAAACTCATCAGGTTAGGTAAGGTATTGCCTTGTATAATAATATGCCAGACTTAGTAAGCGTGTGCTAGATAGAAAAATATAAATTCTCTATATGTGTCAATAAAATGGGAATTTTAACTAGTGAAGAACTGGGAGGACCAAAGTCTTGTTTTCCCAACACCCCCGAACAGACCATCATCTGTTGCTACATGGTCCTTTAAATTCTTCAGTTGTGGAAAATTTTTAGTTCCACTGGACCAGAACAATTGTGGAAAAGCAACATCCAGTAAGCAAACTGGGGGAGGGATGATGGCTCATCTGCTGGGAGTGGGGAGGAAGAACAAGAACCTAGAGACTGAATTTCTATATCTGCATTTTGAAAAGAAAGAAGAAAAATTCACGTTTTAACTGTGTTAAAAGTGCTCTGCCTTTCCTGTGCCTCTGAAGTGGATGGTTAATCCTGCCAATACAGGCTGAAATCCAAGGAGGTGTTCAGTGACTGCACCACTGCTGTCCTGTGCTGTGTGGTCTCCCCTGGTATTCCATGTCAATCTTACTTTTTAACAAAAGAGAACCTGCAAAGTACTTGCAGATCTCAAGCTTTCCCCAAAGTTTCAAAGTAAAGCCATTCTACTCTGCCATTCTTTTGTGCAGCTGTCTCGTTTTTCCAGGGGAAAAAGGGTGACAGGGTTTAACTTTGTTTTGGAATAAAAGGAACACATTGTAGTAAGTAATGAACTTACTCTGTCAATCGTCAGAACTGAATTTGCTGGTGAAAGTTGTGTGAAAAATGTGGTTTAGCTCGTCTGAAGCTATTTGAAATATTTGGGTCATTACAGTGTGGATAAGGAACAAAATTACTGAAAACTGATAATAAATAAATAACTGAGAGAACAGATAAATCCTGTTGGCAACATTCCATCTCTTCATTTCAGTTGTAGCTATGTCACTGGAAATATTTTAATGCCATTATTTATATTTGCAATACTTGTAATGAGCTTTAAAGACCTGTACACATCAAATGTATATTTTGGGTTTGGCCTAAGATACTGCTGTGTGACTTCTGGATATTTCTTTGTATAATATATTCCTGTGAGAAGGAAGGTGACTGCCTCAACATGAAAAATAACTTGTTTTTACCTGCTGGAACTGTCACCTCCCCTGCACTGGTCACTGCTCCTCCTGGCCAGGGAACATGAGGTGACTTTGTCCTGACCATGCCTTGAGGAAGTCAATTAGCTGACAGTCCTGCCCTTGGGATGAACAAGCACTTAGGAAAAAGGAGGCTGACTCCAGCTTTTCCTGTGATGGGCATGTTCTGTAGTTGTGGTTAATGAGAACATTTGCAGTGCTCAGTGCACCACGCTGGGTGACTTTGAAATGATGCTCCATATCTATTTGAGAAATTGAGGGATTCTATAAACAGCTCATGTGAAACAATTCAAGGGTACTGTAAAATGCCTATCTGTACAAATTTAAGAGCCATTAAAATTTTCAGCAAGTCTTACATTTGGCAGTGTGGTATCTGTTGCTGTGTCTTTGGCAGCCGTGTCAGAGCCCTGCTCAATCCCACAGTGTCCCTTTTGTGGACCTGTTGCAGAAGACCTGAGGAATTTGGAGCATGGAGCTCTCCTCCTGTTGGAAATGAGCAGCTGTAACCTCACCCTTCAAAGGCAAAATAACCTTCCTTGTGTAAATTACCTTCTGCTGGTCAGATCAATGTAGTGATAGGAGACAATTCATTTTTTAATGTGTATTTCACACAGTTGATTCTTACCTCAGGTAAATACAGCTGGGCAGGTGATTTTTTTTTGGAAACCACATCCTGGTTCCAAGAGTGGAAAACATGGCAACAAAGTAATTTTGTCACAGAGGAAATGAATAGACAAATCCTACATAAGCCTGTGTTTGAGTTTCATTGCCTCTCCCATAGCTTTCTCCCACTTGTGGTTGGTTGCCTTAATCTCAGCTGTTCCTCCCCTCACTTATAATTATGGTTTCCTTGGAATGATTAATGCTGAAATGCATCCTAATATTTAGGGGTGATAAAATGGGTAGCTCCTATTCTTCCCCTGTGTGTCTTTCAAGCAAACTAAAATACTTGACAAAATAAAAAAAACCAAATCCCAATGAAAAGCTGAGTCCCTGACAAAGAAAAACTCGACTGAAACAACCTGAGAAATACTTAGAAGACAAGAAAATTATTAGAGAGTCTTGGGTAGAGGAGTAGAGGTAGAAAACTTCCTGAAAGTAATAAAGTAAATTCTTACCTTGGAGCAATGGCATTTTTGGAAAGCCTGGAATACTGCCAGTGACAGTCTCTTATCTGGATGGTCCTGGAAATAATTTTATTCTCCAAAAATTCTTTTAGATTGCAGCTATCTAATAGAACAAATACTTACTATGGAACAAAATGTATTTATTGCAAAATTAATGTGAATTTTTATAGACCATTGATGCTACGTGTTTGTCTACATCACAAGCAAAAGTAGTTAACTTGCAAAAAATATATACATGTTAATTAAATAAGTGAAAATAAAATACAAACCTTGCTTTGAAGCTAATAAAAACATAAAAGGACAAAGTGTTTCTAAGCTGCAAAATCTGTTAAGTTAAAACCTAGGCTCACAAACAATACTGTTTGGAATTTGGTGTGCAAAGCAGAGCACAAAGTACAATATGCAACAAGGCATTGTGTCACCCCTTGGCTGGGACCAAAACCCTGCTGTGCGTGCTCTGTGTTAATGCCTGTCGAATATCCCTTCAAGGCACGTGGACACAGGTCTGGGATCGAACCTGCTGCCATGGATTTGAGCAACACCCCTGTCTCCCACGCCCTTCTGGGCATCAGAGAGCCCTTAGTGAAGGCAGTGGCAGTGAATCCATTTCTGTGGAGCAGTGTTCTGGAATGCCTGTGCTGAAAACACCAAGTAAAGAAGACTGATGTGCAGCAGTCAGTGAGCACCTTGAAGAACACTGGGCTAAGAAGAGAGCTGTGTGTGTTGGAGGCCACAAAACCTGATCCAGCCTCCTTCTCCCCGCTAGCACAGCTCATTTTCATCAATCTCTGTGGGGCTTTTGCCTTGGCAAAGAGAAAAGGAAGGAGAATGGCATTTCTCAGGTATAGGCTGCAGGGATGGCAGGCACTTTTCTTGTAAGATGGGTGCCTCAGCCAAGTGCAAGTGAGTCTCAAAATAATCCACGGCCTCCCCTTCTTGAATCTCTGCCAGGATCTGGTAGTCCCCGAAACAGATGATGCACTTCCAGGGCAGCTCGATTTTGTTCAGGTAGCCCAGTTCCGTTTGGTTGACGGTCAGCTTAGTTTTCTTGCTCAAGTTCTTGATCTCGAAGCCGCACTCCGAGGTGTGGAGCTTCCTGTAGAACTGCAGGGAGAACTGGACGCGGGAGACGCGCGTGTCCATCAGGCTGTAGTGGCAGAGGCTGGAATCGCGGCCGAACTTGGCCGCGTCGTCCGCCCGCACCTGCTCGCGCCGGCAGAAATCCAGGCAGCGGAACATCATCTTCTCGCCCTGGCCCGGGTGGTAGAAGGTCAGGTGGAGACACGTCACTGTCTCCTCTGTTTCAGCCTCCTCGAAGGAGCTCATGGCCAGAGGAGCCCTCGGGACACGGAGACGGCAAAATCACGGCATGGAGCGGCTGCGGAACCCGCTGAAATATTCCCTGTGCTCCTCTCCACTGACCGGACAGAAACTCCAGATACCTGGCTGACAAAAATACAATGAAAGCACAGGAGTGGGAGCTCAGCAGCCACGACTGACCACTGCTGCCAACAAGCTCTTCACAAGGATCTCACAGGCAGATTTATCTTTGCAGGAAATATGTCATTTAGAAGATTTGCTTGCTAGACTTAAAATGGGGTTCAGCAGTACTGGCTGGGCCTGTGCGCTCTGCTCTCGGTGTGTCCTGTGGCAGGAAGGTATCAAGTGACTTTACTGTCTGTAGGCAGTGGTAATTCAAATATTTATAAAGCATTCCTTGGGCTCTCCGAACGGACCTCTCCCACAGAAAAAGTGTTTAGAAGTGACTGCTGGGACAGCATAAAAAGTGAATGTAAAAGTTGGACTGTCCACAAGACCTAAAAGAGGAATTGTCACCATCTCTAGCTACTTCCCCATTGTCTGTTGGAAAAGCCCAGCTCTCTGCTGCTGCACAAGTGCTAAAAAAACCCCAACTTTTCTTGGGTTTGGTAGTTTTGTGTTGTCTTTTTAAGTTCTTCACATGCAGCACAGAGACCATATACTAAGGAAACAAATTCTGCTGCAAAGTCTGTGTGACTGCAGTGCATCCTAATAAAACCTGAGACAGCTCAGGAAAGGCTGCCATCTGGTTCTCTAAATGCGAGGCCAGTGTCTTCCCATACTAAAACAGGGTCTTGAGAAGAAAAGTCTTGCTATTTGAAAGCAGAAACCAGCAAATGAGTTCCCAGTTACTCACCAGAGAAACATGTGAGCAGCCATTTAACTGGTATCACACAGTGCAGATGTTTCTACATCCAGATTGCAGTAAGTTCCCAGCCTGTCTCACACAGCTCTGGAGCTCACCAGCTCCACTCAGAGCTTTATGAGTAGCTGAATCATCACTGCAATGAAGTGATGATTGTGTTTTGTGATGATGGAGTTGTGGTTTTTACACACTGCACACAAACACCAAGCTTAGTGCATGGTGGTGTATCAGTGCATCGTTTTCTCTGTGAAACCTCCAAACTGCTTCCTTTGCACCTTTAACACAAAAGCAGCCACAGTTCTGACACAGTAGCTCAGCAACCTCAGCTTGGTTACTGAAGCAGGCTGCAACAGCACAGATGATGAGCGAAACACAGAATTTCCAGCAGAGCTCCATTTAAAACAAGCTAGGAAATATCATCTGTGCTTTTGGCAGGAATACAGCCAGACACCCTGACAGCAGGTTACTCCTTTGCCATCTGTGAGCCAAGCTGCGGTGGCACCATTATCAGTCCCTCCTCCTTGTAGATTCCCCAGCTCTCTCTGGGATGCTGGAAGCAGCTCTGAGGGCCAGAAGGGACTGTCCCCGTGTCTAGGTCTGCCCTTCCTTGTTTTGCAGCAGTAAGGGGATAGATATTACATGAGGTCATCTTTGGTGAAGGGGAAAATCACCGAGCGCTTTCACTATGTTTGCAGTTCGGCCCGCAGAGAGACTTCTGTGCCTCACGACTTTAGCGCACATTAGTGAGTTTTACAGATGGCTACATTAATTAAAAAAAGAACAGCCACCCATTGCTTCGGCAGCACCCACTGCTGAACCTGGATCTCGGCATCTCCCACAGACCCCGCTCCAGATCCACGATCACCTCAGGCATCCCCTCACGGCTGCCCAGTCCTGCCTCAAAGGCTCACCGAGGTCGAGCACACTGAACATTCCTTCACGTAAATGCTGAAGGAGTTTCCACTCACCAGAGTGCATTGGCCAGGAGGAAGAAACTTGCTGTAGTTTCCTCCCGCAGCTCTGAGGCAGCCGCTGCCCCGCTGCTGTCCGTACCCACCGTGGTCTCACCTCATCATCCTCTCCTGGGGGACAGCGAGTGTCATTATCCCCCCTTCCAGAGGCAGCAGAACAGCGGGAAGCCCTAAGAATATGTGCTCCGGCTCCTGGAGCAGTCTCGGTGCCACCTCCCCACCCCACAGCACGGCCAGCCCGAGATCTCCCGGACCGAACCCATGGGCACTGCCCGGCGACATCCCTCTCTGCCCGCCGATCTATCCCGCCCCCTTCCTTCCCTTCACGTCCTCCCGGCCCGGCCCGGCTGCCTGCTCACCTGGCGGGAGCGGGGCTCCGGCGCTGCCGAGGGCTGCAGCGGCTCCCCAGTCCCGGTAACTCCGGAGGGAGCTGGCGGGAAGCCCTGAGGCGGGAAGAGCTGGAGCGGGAGGCGGGAGGAGCGGGGATGGGCGGTGCTGGGGCGGGACGCGCTGAGGGCACCGCGGGGCCGGAAGTAGAACGTCTTTAATAGTAAAGGAAGAACAAATTTTAAAAATTTTAAAACCAGTTAAATTATTTATTACAGTGAATAACTCTAAAGGAATAGCCACGGGTCTGTCCGGAGTCTCTGAACGTGTGTTCAGGGATCACAAGTACACGGGCTCAGCTGTCAGACATCCCTATTCCCGATTTTACCCCCCAGTATGAACGCTTTGAGGAGTAAAATGCTGTGGTAAGCGGCGCACTATAAGCATACAGCAGTTGGCCTTGATGATGTTCTTAGATTTATTATTTTGAAATATTTGGTTGTTTGCTTTAAGCAACCGCAGTTCAGGTTCATTGCGCCGCCTTTGGGAAGTAGCCTAATCTTCCCCTGGCCGATGGTCTAAACCGATCTGAAAACTTTTTATTTTCTTCTTTATTCTTCTTTATTATTCTTCTTTATCCAGCAGCTTGGTTTTTCATATTCACCTGTGTTACTCCCTATTACAGGTCAAGAGCGAAGCAAACCCGTTCCTTTTCCATCCAGATCCCAAACGTTCCGTGTCCTCCCTTCCCTGTGCTGGCACAACAAGTAAGTACTGAGGGCTTCATTGCTTTGGCACGGGCGGTGAAATTCTGCCTTCGTTCATACAAGCTTTTCATATCTTCAACAAACAGGTAAATGACTTGTGGGTTGATAAGTTCCCTTGTAGTTCTTGTGGGATAACTTTTATCTGTATGCAGCCTAATGCAGCTGTTCCATGGGCTCTTCTCCCTGATATCGGAAAAAAAAAAAAAATTAGCAGGGATTAAACTGTGTTTGGCAAGAAGTTGTGCTGAAAAGCAGAGAAGGAAAACAGATTGTTCTAACTTTCTCCCACAAGTGAAGGCCTTTTTTACAGCAGGCAGGGCTGGGCCTGTGTGCTCACACACAAGAAAAATAAAATACTTTGCTGCTTTCTGGAAAAGCCAGAATTGCGCAACCCTGCTGATTATTGCATCTGTCGATGGTTATAATTCCTGTCAGCCCTTTGTTTCCGGAAACAGACAACTTTTCTGATGTTTTTGATACTTGTATCTACTGAGGTATGTAAGGACCTTTCTTTTTTTCCCCTAGGATTGTGTCATGTCAAATTAACTGCATATTCCTTCATTGTTTTATGATTTAAGTATAGCTCTGTGTGATTTTGTACAGGGGAGGGCAGGAACTGGATTTACAGCTTCTCTCTTCAGTAAGTTTCTAGTCAGCTGAAATGCTGCCAGCTTCAGAAAAACAGCTCCAAGTTTGCCCTTTATGATGGAAAAAAAAATGCAGGCGCTCTGTGCCTCTGGGGTTTTTGGGTGATTTTCCTGCTAAAATTGCTCCGTGCTGTAGTGGAGGTCATTCCAGTATTACAATAACTTCTTCTTTTAGTTGAGATTTCTTTGGTCGAAAGCAAAACTGCAAATAAATGTGGTGTTTGGGCTAATTTAATGTTTTTCAGGCTGGAAGACCGAGGTGGTTTTGATTTGGCTGTGATGTTCTGACAACTGATTCCTCTAACTCCAGAGCCAAATCCATAGGCAAACGTGGGAAATGGAAAAATAGCAGGAACTTTTATGTTGCTGTCAGTTGTAATTGGCTTAGGAAACAGGAGTCAGTGAGAGGAAATGTGTTTCTTTCTCTTTCTGGGATGTTCATGGTAGGTCAGAAGAGTTACAGGAGGTGTAGTCTCTTAATCATCTGTGGGACTGGTTATGAGTTGGGAATGCTGTGATGACATTTCTTGGACACTTGGGAAAAATGTCCTTTATAGTTCTGTCTCTGTTATGGCATAAAAGCCTTCCCAGACCAGTCTGAACCTTTCTCCTTGTCTCTGCTATTTAAATTTACACAATCAAAGTATCCCCTGCTGAATCAACAGGAAGTCTGGTTTCTGCTGTGCTGAGATTTCCACTGTTCTGTCCTTCCCTCCTAAGGTCACATTTTGCACCTGGTTATCAAAACCCTCGATGTGGTGCTCAATGGGTTCAGGTGTGAAGGGTGAAAGTTGTGTGTGGGTATAATTCCCGTGGTTTTTGGTCACCAGCATTCCCACTCGCTGGCACAGCTTGTCCCTGGTGTCACCAGGAGAACATTGAAGCAGATGCTGTGACCTGGTGGCATCTCTTGTGGCGAGCATTGCCGTGGGTTTGAGTGCACTGAGGGTTGGTTTTGGGGCAGGAATGTGAAGAAGTGGTGCTTTTCTGGCTCTGCGCACACGAGGACAGGAGCCCTGCATTTCCGTGTGGCGCAGGTGGCAGCCATGGTGAGCTCAGAAAGACCAAGAAGGGTGCAGTGGGTGGGTACTTGAACCCCCTAGCCCTCTCCATACCCTAGGAGTGTCTCCCAAGGCACATGAGCCCTGTTTGCTGGCTTTCCCTGGAGTTAAATGCCTCACTCTTGTCTTGTCAGCTGGCATGGTGCGTCTGTGCCCGCCCTGTCCAGGGGTGGCACGGGGGTGACCCGAAACCATCCCTCAGGGACTGGCCGAGTCACTGAGGAGGAGCTGAGTGAGAGCTGACTGATTGAGAGCCATAAACCCCAGGCTATTCACAGCCCTTTTCTCATTCCAAACCACCCAGGCACTCCGAGCACAGGAGTGGGAGCCAGTAGATGGCAATGTGTGACCGGACACGGGAAGACAACATTCATTTTGGGGGACTTGTGTGGTTTGTGGTTATTAGTTGCTGTTTTATTAGGGGGGGTTTATTTCCTTTTTCTTTCTTTTTCGTTTTAAGTCATAAATTTCATTTTGGTAGTGCAAGAGTTGTCGAGGTACTTGTAAGTTAGTGGTAGTAATGGCAGAGATAACTTCCAGGAGTTGGGAAAGGCTTAATGGAGTATGCAACAACCTGTAGTGAGGTTCTGCAATTTGTTATTACTGTACAGCAACTGAGTGCCTCATCTTCAAACAGTAAAAAGATAGGCCCTTCTCAAAGGCAGGTATACTCCAGAGATATCCCATTGAATTCCACTGGATGTCAGTGTGAGAGGGAGGAGAAGTGTACGGGGAGGACTCTGTTCACTGAAGTTTTAGCTCCCAGTGCCAAGAGCAGCTCCACTGCATAAGCAGAGAGGAGATCTTCCAAAGATGGAAGAGAGAGCACAGTTCTCTCTGTTTATTTGCTTCTTTGCTCCTTATTTACTTAGGAAAAAGAGCTCTTCCACTTCTCTTTCCTTCTCACCTGACCTGAATAAACTGATGAGGAATATTCACCTTGACTGTGAGAAGTACTCCTGGTGAGATGGACTTTGTGTCACTTCCCAAGTTCTCATTTTCTTTCTACATCATGATCTGCCCTTGGTCCTCCTTTAGAGCCTGTTTGGCTTCTCCCTTTCTCTTCCTTCTCAGTTTCTCTTCCATTTTTCTGCCCCTCCTGCTGTCTGCTGTTTTTCCCTCTCACCATCCTCCTGATTATTTTTCCTATTCCCTCTGCCGCTCCCTCCACCTTGTGTTTGTTTTTCCTCTGGACCTTTCTCTCTCTGCTGCAAAGGAAAGAATAATTTTCGGGGCTATTTTGATAGTGAGGAGGTTGAAAATTGCCTTTACCAGGCCCCACATTTTACTGTGGAGGCTGAATCCACTCTCCTTGTCTGGTTTGACACCAATCAGACAGAGAAAATTTAATGTGCACAGTGAAGGCTGAGCAGAGTCAGCCTTTCTAGTTCCTTTCACTGAACAAAGAAAGTTTAGAACAATTAAAGATAATATAAGCTGTATTTTGCTGATATGTTGCGGGACCAGAGAATATAGTGAATATATATAGAATATATTTTTCTTGTTTTGTATTTTTTCCCCTTTAAATTTGTATAGATGTGAAGGTGTTGAAGATTCCGCACTGTGTGGCAATAAAACCACAGTTCCATTATCTCAGTTTACAGCATTCAGGGGCACCCAGCTGTGAGCAATGCAGCCTTACAGGTACATCCATGATCATTTCTCTCTTTTTCCTTCCAAAATAGATACATCTGTGTCCCAAACTACTCAAGCAGTTTCCTTCCTACTCAGGGAAGCAGGTGTCTGGTTCTCCTTCACCTTTGATTGTTCTGGAAGTGCTCCCTTGGGGCAGTTGCTGTTGAGGTTTAGGAAACAAAGGATTTTTATTACTGTAGGCACATAAATTGGCACTGAGGGGTGGTGAAGGCAGCTGGGTGTCTCTTCCTTGTTTGCCAGAGCCCCTTCCCTGGGACTCTGCTCTGTCCCTGACAGAAACTCCTGGAGATGGAAGCAGCAGGATTTCACAGCACAGAGAGCATCCCTTTATGGCTCTGTGTATAGCCTCACAAGGGAACACTGTTCAATAGGCTTCAAAGTGATCCAGCCCTGGCATAACCGTGGCTGTGGCCACATGTAATATAGCCTGTAGCTCTTTAAAGAGGATTAGCCTTAGATCAGGGACAGCATTCATTGCTGGATTTCATGTAAAGTAGAATATGCTAATGAAATGGAAATGTCTACAGCAAACATTGCATAATATTGGGAACCTCAAAACTGAGCACTGTGTCTTGATACCTCTGCTGGGAGCCAAACTTTCATGTTCTGGTCATTATTTTGAGGAAAACTGAAGTTTATAACATCACCACAAGCTCTCTGTAATAAATGAAGATCCAGTTTGATGTTTTACAAACAAAGTTAAAAAGATGGCAACAAGCACTTGAAGGTAACTTTTCAGGCATTGTTGTGCTTTAACGATGTCGTCGTTCTCCAACAGAGACAAAACCCACCACAGCTTAAAATATCTTCATTTGGGTTTTCTGCAGCAGGCATGGGCTTTGTTTGATCCTGTGTTCTCTTCCCATCTGCCCATCCATTGCTTTTAACACCACTTTTGGGTTTACAGGAGTTTCAGCAGTTTCAGTTTCAGGTGTTGTAAAGGGTTTCATTTACAGTTGTCATGGGCATCTCTCAGAAAATCATCTCAATGGGATGAAATTTGAGGTTTCACAGGGAATTTCTGCCCCTGATCCAAAGCTGCCTCTGTGCCTGCCCTTGGAAGTGCTCAGACCTGCTGGGGGTGATTCCCTCCTGGCATGAGGAATTCCTGTGGGCTCCGTGCCTGTCTGTGGCCTGGGGTTTGGTGCCACCAAATCTAAACCACAGTGATGGACATTAAATACCTCGATGGGCCCTTCTGCCTTTGTGCACTTGAAGTGCCTCATCCCAGCCTGCTGGGGCATGAAAGTGCAAAGAAAGCCCTTGGGAAGAGGGTACTTCTGGCTGTGCTTCCCAAACGTGTGCTTTCATTGCTCACTCACTTTTTCTTTCCGTGTGGCTCCATATCTCAGGATTTTAGTGTTCTGGGATTTGTTGGTTTTTTGGTTTTTTTTTAATTTTATTTTGCTGTTTGGAAGGTTGTTTTTTTTTTTTTCTGCAGACATGGAGGGTGATGATACATATTCATGAAAGAGAAGTCTTTCCAGCCCCTGCCTGGGCTGACAAAGACTTAGCTGTTTCACACAGCAAGCTGACTGGAATTGTGTGGGGCCTGCCTGACCAGATTAGAGCAAACAGCCAGCTTATTCCTCCAGTCGTCAGGCCTCCCCTTCCTAACAATTTCCCCAATTGTCATTTTGACAAGGCTGTCATTAGGTGATGGCTTCTTTTGGCCATTTTCAGATAAAGATAATTTCCTTAACTTCCATTTTATTTGACAACAAGTAGTTTGGGAGAGAAAGGAAGTGCTTCAGTAGTTTATGGATTAAGGGTTTGTCACTTCAAAGGCATCTTTGATCTAAAAATATGTGCTGTACCAAATTCATTATGCCTTTTTTTCTTTTTCTTTTTTTTTAGAACTTTTTAATTTATTGATCTGCCCCTCAATTATTCCCTTCTTTTTTTTTTTTTTTTTTTTTTTTCTTTCACATTCCCTGGTAGTACTTGGGACAGCAGCGATGAGGGGGGAAAAGCACCCAAGTGGCCCCTCTGAAAAGTCATGACCAGGGCGAAACAACAGGTGCTTTTGTTCCATCCTCTGCTTTTAGCCAGAGGTCCTGCCTGCTCCTGCCATGGCAGCTCCATTCAAAACTGGGAGACAGGGAATGAGCTTCACCTTTTGGGTTAGTTTGGGTCACTCCTCTGCTGCAACTGGCCCAAAACCATGGCTCTGCTGTAGGTTAGAGATGGAGTTTTGGCTCCCTGATGCCCCTCTCTGAGTGGTGAGCAGTTGCTCTGTGGCTTTGGCTCTGTTCTTGGCTATGCTGCACCAAGAAATCCCAAACAAAACTGGAAAAGTATTTTTCCCCAGGATGTTTGCAGCTGAGATGCTCTTCCACAAAGCACTGAGCTCTGGAGCAGGCAGGGGCAGTGGCAGGGGCAGTGTTATTCCCCAGACGCCATCCACCCAAGGAGAGCTGCTGGGAGAGGATTTGGGAATTCTTATGGGTCCTTTTCAACTCTCTACAGGGAGAGGGGGTTTGAATATGGATCAAGAGTGGGGCTTTTCCTGCCTTAGCTGTGTCAGGCACTGGGCTTCGCTTTCACCCCTCCTCTGCTTTTTAGGGTCCCCAAAACTCCATCCTTGGCTCAGCAGTGGAAATCCATGATGGTAGCCCGTTATCCACACAGGCTTAGGTGGGGCTGGAACTTGCCCTCTGTTGATATTAATATCTCTTCTACCTAATTACTGCAGCTTTTCCTGCAGTGTTACCTCTGCATCACAGCAGCCAGCAAAGCACCTCCTTGCTGCTGGAGGCTGTTCCTGATCCCATTTCCAAACAGAAGCACTTCTGCTTTGGCTCTGCCTGGGGAAGCTGTGCAGGGGCAGCCTTTTTTTTTTTTTCCCCTCCCCTTTTGCCTGCTAATTGGCTGAGACCACCAGAATTTGGAGGACACAGATGTCACTGATAGTTTGCCTAGGGAGCACATTCATGCCCATCTGTTGCAGTCTAGAAGGCTGTTCATATATCCACAAGGCCTTCATTTAATTCTTGTCAGAAAGTAATGTAAATCCAGTTTACCTCAGAGGTCACAGCCAAGATTTATGCCAATGAGCCCCCTGCAATTTACACACACTGTAGTTGTATAGGATGAAAAGAAACCCTTTCATGTTGGTGCATATTAACAAGAAAGCTTGCCTTAGGAGAGGCTTTTTGATTGAGATTCTTCCTTATTTTAATACAGCCAGTTGGGATAGCCAGCTTTACCAAAAGAAAACATCTAATCTTTAAGCCAGAGAAGTAAACTAGCTAACTAACTGAATAAAGCCCCCAGCAAATCTATTTATTTTTGTAAAACCATCTTTTTGTGAAGAAAGGTAAATGCTCTAGAAAAACACAAGCATGTGTGTACTGAAAGATTCAGGGAGACTGAATTTACCTTCAGTGGAAGATGATATTAACTCAGTTATTGAAACCTTTGCTAAGTTATCAAGAGAATGTTTTTTTTTCTTCTTTTTTTCCCCCTTTTTTTTCTGTTTTGTTGTTTAATCCCTCAAGCTGCCAAATCCAAAAATGAAGCTGAGCCTGTTATTTTTGACAGGAGTGGCAGGAAGGGCTCCAGAAGTCTCATGCACAAATCCACGGGAGGGAGATGCAGCCGAGGGTGCTGTGTGGTGTGCATGCTCCCCCTTACCTGCTGCAGGTAAAAACACCAGCCCAAATGTTCCATTGCTCTCCCAAGGACAATCTCCTGCAATTTTTTTCAGTCTCCCTGCAGAAAGCAGAGCGAGATTAAATGCCAGAATATGGAGTGAAGGTGAGACGGTAACTCCAGCAGATCTGTGTCACGATTCCACCCCTTGTCTTTATTTAGCAAGGGACTCTAACAGCCTAAAGAGCTTCCCTAAAAATGAGTATGGCTTCATTTACCTCAGAGTGGAAGGGCCACAGCACACCAAATTAGGCTGGAGGGAAAAGCTAGCAGTGCAAGTGGTGCAGGTACTTGAGTTGAAAATGAGCTGTTGGAAAAGAAATACTACGAAGCACTTTGGTTATTAAAAATGCTCGTAGGGGCAGGCAGAGGGGAGCAGGGTACAAAGATGGATCAGGATGTGCCAACTTGATTGCAAAAGGGTTCAGAGTTGGACATCTCATTTTCTTCAGGCTCAGTGTAGTTTGAGAGTGTTCCTTTCATTTATGCTGGCTCCGCTCAGAGGGATCCTCCTCCCTTTTCCTCCTCCCTTTTCCTCCTTCCTCTTCTCTAGTTTGCCTGGTCCATGGATCTTACCTTTCCAATGTTTTAGGCATGAAAATCAGCACGGTGTCATAATGACCAGAGTGGTTTGGGATCAGGAGACAGGAGAGCGAGGCAGTGCAATGAAAGCAGGGCTCACATTCCAAGTTCCAGCGTAACACTTAAAATAATTAAAATGTTTATTTGAAAGTCAAAGCAGCCTCAGCCATAAATAACTATCCATTCCTCGATTGATTGTGCCAAGTCCCAGCCGAGAGCTCTGGGAATAAGGTTTAGTTGCTCCCTGTTGGGATTAATCCATAAATGTAGTCTCCACATGGAACTCATCAGGTCTTTGCTTCCTCTTCATTAGTCTCCCTGGAGCTGGAGGGTACCCTGAATAAGATGAAAATTAGGATAATATATTTTCAGAGAGAAAAGGCCTGACGATCTCTAATTTGTGTTTCAGGACCATAATGCTGTGGAAAATTTCCCAGATGATGTTGTCTGAGAAACCAGTGCTTGTTATCCTTGCTGCATTTGAAGTTTGAATGCAGCAATTACATCTTCTTTTTCCTAAAGCCTCCAAAGCTAATTGCAGTCTTAAACCGGCTAGATTGACTCCCAGGCTTCCTTCTACCCGTGGCAGAACTTAAAATTCCTTTCTCTTAACAGATCTTTTGGTCTTCTAGCCCAAGGGCTCTGAAATGTCACAGTATGGCCCATTTCTTATTAAAGAGATCATTTCTCTGTATGCCACCCAATTCTTCCCTCCATCCCTCTTGTTCTGAACTCCAGCCCCAATTAGAGGGCAACCACAGAAATGTATTTTCTTGTCCCCTGAGAGCTTTGTAATATTTTTTCATCATATTTGATGGAAGGAGTTCTTTTAATCCAGACTCCAGTCAGAAATGGCGCAGGTTTTTTTTTTGTCTCACCGTTTTTGTTTTAAAGTGTCTTAACAATTACATCAAGCATTTAAAAGCTGGTTTTGCCCAAAACAGGAGTAAAGCAGCTTTCCTGTCACCAAGGAGTGCTTAAATCCTCAATCTGATGCAAAATTGTTTTTATTATTTGTTTTCAAAGAGCATTTTTAAGTGCATGCTCAGAAAACATTTTTGCCCGGGCAGTTTTGCAGCACGTCAGGCTGCAATTTTTACCACTCCAAAACCCTCTCCTTAAAGTGCCACTTGTTAGGATTTAAGGGAACTTTGAGAAAGCTGATTAGTAACCATTGAGAGGCTTCTAAAGGCCTCCAGAAGTTTTTGCTGTTCTGCTCTTGGCCTTTAGGCTCAGGTCCTGTGTTTCCCCAGGAAAGCTGTGTGCCTGGTTATTTCCCCCTCCCAGCTGTCACTCAACGCCACAGCTGTCACCAAACACAACTTGCAGAGTGGCATCTGTGTAAAGGATGCTGATGTGGTTTAGAGCTCTGTGGTGTATTTTAAGCTGATTTTATGATGCGAGTCATTGTCCCCAGTGATGGGTCTCTAAAGGCTCTCTACTTTCTCAGCACTAATATACAGTTTATTGCACTTTCCTCTGTGGTCCCAGCACTTTGGTGTCACTGCTGCTGTGAATCATTATTTTATTACTCCGTGTCCTTGCTGTTTATTCAATTCTTTGGAAAAATGTACTTGAAGAGGAATCCCTTGCTTGCTGACATGTGTGGATCACTGTTAGGGACCTGGCAATTTCCCAGTGAGTTAAATTCTCCCAATCCAAGGAAGCCAAGTGCTGTACTTCCACACTAATTTGAGCTTCCCTGCTAAGCCCTGGAAGCCCTTTGTGAGAGTGGCAGCTTGTGTGGCTCACAAAGCCACGGGGCCCTCCTGCCTGCAGTAAAGACCTGAGGAAGGCTGGGCTTAAAAGTCTGATCTGGGGCTCTGGGCTGTAGTACAGAGAAGTGGACCATGTCCATGAGCTCCTTTGGATGCTCCTAGAGCCATTTCTCTGTATCCCACCCAATTTATTTTTTGTTATTTTTTATAAAGAGAAACGTTCTTTTTTGTAAAGAGAAATAACCCGATGTTTGCTTGCTTTAGTGCAGCTTCACAGCAGATGGTGCTTATGAGCATTTATTTACAGGCTGCGAGGTGGCAGCTGAGCACAGGCCTTCTCCAGCGTGCTTCTGCACACTCCTGAAGCAGTTTCCAGGTTCCCAGCTCCCAGGACTACTGTCCACAGCGGATCCAAGGCAGGTGTATGTGTGCTCGGTAGGCACTGGAGTGGGCTTCCTGGAAAAGGATGTTTTTGAGAAATCAATTACACAAAGGAATGGAGTCCGGGCCAGATGGCAGTGATGCTCCATCCCAACCTGGGAGGTACTCCTGGGACAGCTGCACACTCCTTCCCACAGGGCTGGGTAATCAGATAAATCAATTAGCAGATGTCAGTGCAGATAGCAGAGCAAGCCACGCTGGCATAGGTGTGTTAGTGTGACTACACTTTACTTTTCCCTGATGGATACCCAGCAGCTGGATCAGCATGTCTAGAGCTGGCAGAGTGGAGCAGAGGACTCTGCTTTCTGGCTGTTGTTCCTGGGTTCAGAGATGTGTCCGTGACAGATCCTTAGGGAGGGAGGACCTTTGTGAACTAGGATGTGGACTAGGACCATGAGCAAATCTCATTGTTGTCCTTTTTTTAGGATTCATCTTTGCCAGTGACAGGTAATTCTGCCCCATCTCCTGGGTGGACTTTGGACCATGCTGTCTCTGGCCCCATCTCCTTTTGCTTCTGATGGGAGCCCCTAAAAGGGTTCTGTTCCTGGTGCATCCACAGGGATGTGATCCCAGGACCCAGCTATGCTCAGCTGGCTGAAACCCTGCAGAGAGTGGCCCTGGTGGCTCTTATTGGGGCTAAAAAGATGAGCAACACTTCCTAGGTTTTCCTTCTGCTTTTATCCATGGCTCTACCTCTGGCTGGTCTCTTACTTGCTCCCCAGCTTCTCTCATGTGCTCGTGCTCCTTCCCTTGGTCTCCCTTTTACAGCTACTTTTAAAATCCCTTCTTTCTGTGACATTTGCATCTTCAGAGTCACTCAGAGCCCCACTGAGGAGCTCCTGCCTCCAGGCTCTTTGCTGCCAAATCCCATCTCTTGCCCTGCTCCACCTGCCCCTCCAGGACAGGCTCTCTGATCCTCTCTGCTTTCACATGAGTGCCTCTCTTTTGCCCTCTGCTTTTCAGTCTGGCAGCTTGCTCCTGCTCAGTGCCACTGAGAGCACGGCCTATCTGCCACCAGCTCCAGGATCCAGCCATACCAGGGCCACAGCAGAAAGTGAAAAACTACTACTACTGGAAACATTTTGGCTGCTAAAATGTGAGTGGTTTCCAGTCAGCAGAGCAAACTGTGTCTCTGTGTGTTGTCCTTTGCACTCCCTCCTTCACTGCCATAGTGTTTTCCCAGTTTTAGATATGTTTTCACTGGGGCTGCTCCTGACTGTATTGCTGCAAACTGCAGGAACAGTTTTCTAAGTGAAACCATCATCAGATTGATGGGGGAAAAAAACCCAAACCCAAAATATTTATCTTGTGCTTAATTTTTGAAAGCTGCCTGCACGTTCTGGCAGGTACTGAGCCAGATGCCTGTTATGGGAATGGTGGGTATTTCCTGCCTCACCAGTGGCAATGTCCTAAGCACCTGGAGGGGAACATTCTCACACGGAATGGCATCCCAGGGTGAAAGAGAGGGGCTCTGTGGTCTGGGAAATGCACACAGTGTGCTCCTCCCTGCCATTCAGCCCTGGCTGAGCCTCCCAGGTGCACAGGGCTTTGGCACAGCCCCGAGAGTCACTTCCCTGCTTCATTGGTGAGCCTGTCCCGTGTCCCTGGCACCTCAGAGATGCTCCACTCGCACACTGTCCCCCGGAGTGATTTCACACACTCCTCTAATAAAGCCCTCCAAGGCCATCACGTATTTTCATCTATTTCCCCCTATTATTCCCCCCTGCCTGAGCCTTTGGGATAATTGATGATACTTTAGTTAATCATTTTCCCCCTCCTTTGTCTGCCAGGTACCTCAGCCTGGGAGGGATCCCTTTCATTTGGAGCCCGTGTCTTCTCCCGAGTAATTGATCACAGCGCACCCGGGGCCAGCCGATTCAGCGGGACATGAATAGGCAAAGCGCCGTGGCCGGGCTGCTGCAGGAGTGCCAGCGGGCTCTGGACACGCTCCTGGCACAGGCACAGGCCTGCACGGACGAGAAGGAGGAGCGGGAATACCGGCGGTGCCAAGGTGAGCTCTCCCCAGGAGAGGCGGCAGCGCTCCGCCGGACACTCAGCCCTGCCCTATTTTTCTTCTCCGGGCAGATGAGTGTCAAGAGATGCCTGGGTTTCGAGGCCGTGAATGGGATGCAGGCAGGGAAAGAAGTCCACTTTGTTGCAGTGAATTGCTGTCAGTTCGAATTTTAGGCTTCAGTAAACATGAGACTGTAAGGAACAGCTTAGTTTGGGAAGAACAATGCCCAAAAGTTTGCTGATGCACATAAATTTCAGTTATTAAAAAAAAAAAAAGCGAGAGAGGGAGAGAAAGGGAAAAAAAGGATGCAACTTCTGAATAAGGGCACATATTTCCTCTCCTTTCATAGGAACTGGGGGAGGGCCCTCTCTGTTTGTCAGTTTCTCCTCATATATTTAAGAGCTCATTGCCCGAATCTTTATATTGTAAAATGTGTGTGCCCTCTATAAGTGGTGTCTCTGGGAGAAAAAAAAAAAAAACACCACAAAAAACAACCAAACAACAACAACCCTTTGCAATATCCCTCTTGAAAGAAAAATCCATGCTGGAATAAATAACCAGGAAAGGAAGCAGCGTTTAGCGAGAGCTAAATAAATAATAATAGGATTCCTCATTTGTTTCAATGCTGGCGTTACCTGCTGCAAACCAGCAGCACTTTTGGTATCGCTGCGAGGGGAGGATTTATTATCCCTCCATCCCGGCGGAATGAAGGTTTCCCTTCGCGTGACACATCTGCGGCGCTGCCCGTTCTCCAGCTCGGTGTTAATAATGTTTAGTTTTCGCCGTGCTTGAGTGGCTCGGCCCTAACGTTAATGTGATCCTTAAAACCCTTTGTTTGTCCCGGGGCGCGGAGCCGTTGAGAATATGTTTTTCCGACCATCCTTGTTCTTGCTGGGAGGTCAGCTGCCTTTTTTCTGAAGCACCTAAGTCTGTTTGCGCTGGAGGGTGGCGTGTAGGTTTCTGTTATGGATACTGGAAGATTTTTCTCTCCTCTTCCTTTGTTTCCAACAAAGGGTACTTTGTTTCCTCGCCGCAAATTCTTTTAAGTTTTATTATGGCTCCGCAGAATAGGCTCTTGAACTCCTAATCAGGTAGCGCTTTTTCCCCCCCCTCCTCATCCTCCTCCCTCCTTTTCTCTTATTAAATACCACAAAGTATGAGAAATAATCAGTTTAGTTCCAGATAAGGTGAATCAGTGCCCTTATAATCACTCGATTGGACACGGTCCTTCAGGTAAACTGCTTCAGGAAATGGGCCATCAGAGCCTCGAGTGCTGCTCGGGCTTTTCCCAGCGCCGTGTTCCCATCAGCTGGAAGGAAGGAAAATACCCAGCAGCGGGGTGGTGACAGCGACATTAATAACTGCTGGGGCTCCCTGCCCGGGAAAGGCAGGGCCCCGAAGCTCTCGGCTTCGGGGGGCCCCTCCCGGAGCAGGGGCTGGGGGGTTTTCCTCGCCCCCCTCTCCTCCCGGGGCTGCCTTTGTTCCCCCCGGCATTCTCAGACCTGCAGCAGGAAGGACTGAAGGCCGAATCCGTAAAAATGGTGGGGAGAGGAGGAGCACATCTTTATCTCACTTTAGAGAGCAGAACTTTAGAGTTGGTTGTGTCTGGATTTCTTCTTTATTTCTTTTTCAGGCCAGAAATCATTCCAGTCCACCTCTGTGCCCATTTAGCCTTGGTTAATAATGAGTTTATATTGCCAGCTCTCTGTTATGAGGGTAAACTCTTGTCCTTGGAGCTGGATCTTCCTTAGGAGCTTCCTTAGGCAGTTCAGTTGTCCTCCTTCTACATGGGAGATAAGTCCTTCTGTCCACAATTTTGTGTTCCTTGTGATGAGGTGAATATCCCTGTGCTGAGGTGGATACCTCTGCTCCTGCACTGATTTTCCAGTGACAAGTGTGAGGGTGGGAGCAGGACCTCCTGTCCCCATCAGCTCTGGCACTTGCCATGGAGTTCAGGGCTGAGCCCATTCAGGCACCACTTCAGGGGGATAAGGAAACTGGGCTTTACGCTAAGCCAGAATGTGGAACAGGAAGGTTTCCAAACCCCACGTTTCCTTGGGACGGCAACAAGTGCGAAAACGTTGGCTGAAAAAAGCAGGAACACTGTAAACTTTTTGGAGAAGTGTTCAACTAAATGTCCAACTTCCTGTTTATTCCCAGGAAAGCCATACCTGTGAATGTGCTGCTGTACGAGCCTGTAATACCCTTTTTATGAAGTTAATTTTCTACAGTCCTTGCATAAAGGATTGATCAAAAATATGTAGCAATGCATTTATTGCGCTGCCTCGTTAAAGCAGTGATGGTCTCTGAGCAGGGGGTTTTTCAGGGGATTAATGGCCAGAAGGGGCCAGATCTGCAGCTGATGATCACCATTAACCCCATCTGGTCAATAATCTTTGTTAATCCACTTTTGTTGGCCAGAGAGATTGCCCAGCCGAGTGGTTAGCATGGCACAGCACATCCACATCACCCCTGCTGCAAGGAACATGAAACGTGGGCTGTGGCTGGAAGGAAGAGACAGATCCAAGCCCAAATCCCTGGCTGTGTGCTCCTAGCAGTTGCATCCTTAGTTGGATCAGGTTGGACATCCACCCAAAGCTGATGGAATCGCTCAGGACCAGTATGGAGAGGGAGCAGGGAGGGACAAACTGCCCAAGATTCTTAATATTCATTATAACCCTTCAGATTTCTATCTGGTTGCCATCTATGGTCCAGATTTATCTCCTGGCTTGCAAGTGGCTTTCCAGGATGGCTCTGCCACTGTCACCTGAGCAAGGGGGACAGGTCTTCTGTGCCACTGACCCCATTGCCCTCTCCTCACACAGGGGAACAGGTTCCCTCCTGCCTCTTTCAGAGTAGCTCTTCACGCCCAGACAGCCCCAGCCAGCACAACTTCCTGCTAAAAGCCTTTTTCGTGGCTGGAGGCTCCCATTTACCTGGAGGGCAGTGCAGCCAAGGGGAACGGATGGCAGGGCAGCTCCCCTGCCCTCCCCACGAGGCTAAGAGCCCTTGGGAGCAACTGGGAGAAGGCCTTTTGGAGGGATTGGTGTGACGAGTGCTGCTGCAACACCCTCACGTGCTCTTTGACCCTTTCAGCTCTGCTTCCTGAGGAGCTGAGGAGCCTGCTGGAGGAGGCCAAGGAAATGAAGTGGCCCTTTGTGCCGGAGAGGTGGCAGTACAAACAAGACCTGGGCCCAGAAGACAAAACAAACCTGCAAGATATCATCAGCGCCAGGCTCCCTGACTTGCTGGTATGAAGTTCAACACAGCTGGGGTTTAAAATGTCCTGCTGAGGTCCTCAGGGGGTTTCACAGGGCTCTTCTGGTTCTGTCTCCACTAAGGTCATGCTTCCCTCTTCCCTGAAGAGCTGGCATTACAATAACACTAAAATGCCAAATGTTCACGTGGTGTTTTTTTAAAAAACTACTAATTTGACGAGAATGCTGTGTTTCATTTAGTTCTGCTCTGCAAGTTGGTCATGAGGATCTCTCACTTTAGCAGGGCTTGCACAATTCCTCACCTGCTCTTCTTTCAATAAAATTATGTGGCAGAATCCCTTTGAGCACCAAAGCTGGCCAAAAACCTAGGCAGGAAAGGCAAGGATTCAATGTGATTTCTCCTGTGAGTAAAGGAGGGCTGTGTAAGGAGTTGCAGAATCCCAAAGGTCCCTGGGGATCTCATCCTTTAAGGTGATGAGTTTGAGCTTAAAGGTTAGAAATACAGATTGCTTTTTGCTGTTCTGATTTTACTGGAGGCGTGTCAGACGAGGCAAATAGAGGACACCTCTTCTCCATGGTAAATGTAATATCTGGGCTTAGGGCTATCCCTTTGCCAGGGCAGGAATAAAGATGAAGTTTGTGAATTTTGTAGGGATTTTTTTTGTTCCTGTGGCACATGTCTGAAGCCAACACTGTCCCGTTCCTGCCTGTTGTTAACTCCAAGGTGGCCAGGAGATCTCACCTGCCTCAGAGAGTCCAGCCTCAGTGAGGCCAGCAGCTTTTCTTTGGGAGCAGCTTTGATTCCTCTGTGGAGCAATGAGAAGCTCAGCAAATCCAAAGCAGGGCTGGGAAGTGGCAGCCCCAGCGTCCCCACGTCCTCACAGGGCTCCTGGATTTCCCTGGGGAGGGCGAGGAGTGGCTGCTCCCGGGTATTTGTTTTCTCTCTGCCTTTGGTGTGTGTGGGCTCAGACAGAAATTTATGGCAGAGGTTGACCTCCTTTACAATCCCAGCCCAGCTCCCTCTAACTCGGGAGCGTTTGTGAGCTCCCTCCTGGGATAAACACCTGCAGCAAGCTCCCCGAGAGACCTGGCTAGATGGGAGATTAATGTGGCTCTAATAGCGGGGCAGTGTTTGTGGCATTATGCCCTCTCCCCAGGTAGATGGGTCTTTTCTGGGATGATACCAATTATTTATTGCTGAAACATCTGTTGATAACTGCAGCTGCCCTTGTTAAACAAAGCCTATCGTGGGGTCAGAGACTATAGGGACCTCAAATCCTCCTCCGTGCTAGTTTTGGGCTATTCACCCACACCCCCTGAAGTCCATTGGTTGCCGTTGTCTCCAGTGTTTCATCCAGTGGTGGAAAATACTTTGTAAACGTTCTGCTGCCTTTCCCCATGTGCTTTGAAGTATTATTTCATCTTCATCGGTAATTTATATTCCAGCGCCATTGTACCATGGGAAAAAGGGAAAACCTTTTTTGTTTTCCATTTAATTGTAGATAGACTGACATTTTGACCTGTATTATTAGTATTAGTCAGGAAAAGGGATTTTTTTCCCCCTTCATCCATTCCTTCTCCCCTCTCTTTTTTATTTTAAATAAAATTTCAAGGCAGAGCAAAGGCTGCCTCAGTTCTTTGAATAAAAAGCTGGGGGGGAAATGAGGCTGAAGAGAAGTGATTACAGTGTGATGAGGAAAGATAAAAGTCTGAGCAACTTTATTTTTTTTTTTTTTCTTTTTTTGCATGAGGGACAGAAGGATAATTTAATTTCCCGAAGGACAAAAAAAAAAATTAGCCTTTATCGATTTATTGTTCGGAAAAAGAAAAGAAAAAAAACCTTTAAAAATTTTTCCCTCTCTGTTTATTTTAATTTGCCATGCTTAGAATAAGTTCATAAACCGTGATTCATTACATTTAAGGAGTGCTTTGAGAGCCGTGAATGAAAGGCGCTTCATTACCATAACACACTGGCGGTGCTGCAGCAGCAGGCAGCGCTGGCTACCGGGGCTCTCTCTCGGCGGCGAGGATGTCTCGCTCTGGGAGGGGGCTCAAAAGCTCCATGAGACCGGCACAGGGAGTAAGAGGATTAGGCTGCGCCTTCAAGGCTTTGCCTCGACGTTCCCGAGCTTTTAAAAAAGTGGGATCTGCCTTGCCGGCTCATCAGGAAGGCAGAGCCACCTTCTTTAAGTTCTCTCATCTTTGCTGGGGGATGCTCAGCGCCCCTCTGCATCCCATAGAAGATGCAGGGTTTGGTTTGAATTTTAGGGTTTTTTTTCTTTTTCCTGCCAGGATTCGCCACCCGACGGCCACCTCAGTTTGACAAGCTCAACGTGCTGAGCTTTTCCATGTTTTCCTAACAGGTTTCAGCCAGCCAACCAAGCCCTTCCCGCAGCCCCCGTGGTGGGAATCTGCACTTGGGCCCGAGGGGTGATAGCCAGCATCTGTATCCAAAGCCAAAACTGGGAAACGCTGGGATTTGGTTTTTTTTAACGAGGCAAAGCAAAGTCAGAGTTGTCGCAGCGTCCTTGCTGGCAGGGATGAAGAAGGAGGGATTACTTTCCCTCTCTGAACACCACGTGCGCTGTGGGGTTCGGAATGGGGCTGCACATCCCAAAGGTAGGCTGCCAGGGGTGCCCTTCCTGCAGGTCTTTGCTTTGCCAAGAGTTGGAATTAGCCTAATGCTCGGTGAGCAGCCAATAGAGGGCAACATGCCCATGTCCACGGAAGCTTTGATCCCAAAAAACCTGCTGTGGCTTTAGCTGAAGGACAGCCCTATGCACGCAGTAGTTCTCTTGCGGGATGATTCATGCTACATTAATATTTTAAGGATTTTTTCCTTCTTTTTTCTTTTTTTTTCGTTTGCAAACCCATAGTGGTGATGTGGGGCTTTACTTCATTTTTTTCCCACCTGTCAGTAATTCCTGCCTTCAGTCATGGACCAGGATCTGCTGGGATGGGTACAATGGGAATACGAAATGAAAAGCCTTCAGGAGTGGGGCTGCTCTGGTCCTTCTGCAGGGATCTGTGCAGTCTGGCTTCGTGCTCCCTGCTGTGGATGGGGGAGCACAGATCCTAGCCCTACTGGCACGGGATCTCCTGGGATTTAATGGGAATATTGAAAAGAGTGGAAAATAAGGCCCTGCAGCCCTTGGCTAATTAGGTGCTGATGGATTCCCATTAGGGAAACCATTCCAAGGGACTGTGCCCTAACTGTAGGTGTGTGTGTGGCACTTAGGACCCAGGAGCCTTTGAAAGAGGAGCCAAAGCTGGGGCTGAGGATTTCTTCTTCTCCTCCTCCTAACTGTGGGTGTGGTAACAGGAAAATTAAAGCCCTACATCGTAGCCCTGGGATCTCGATTGTTGAGACTGACCTTTTGCTACCTGCCTCCTCAGAGCTCTTCTTGGGTGATCCCGGCTAAAGGAGAGTGATGTGAGGGGTGAATTGCAGCCAGGAATTGGGAATCGTGGCACCTCAGCCTCCCGGGGGCTTTGTAAGTGAGAAGTGTCAGAGATGAGGTGCAGGCAGGAGAGCTTCAGCTCTCCAGGGTGACTGCCCTGGTGCTGCAGGGCACTGTGCCTTCTGCTGCCTGTGTGGGAAAACCATAGCAGAATTTATGTGGACCGTAAAAAAAAAAAATTAAAAAGGGAAGCTGGTTTCTGAATTTGTGTAGGGTTGCCACTTCACTTTGCTCATGGGTGGGATTTACTCCTGCCAGAGGCAGCTTCCTGCTTCCTTCTAATACAACTTTAAATGTTGTATTCCTGAGATTGTGTTTTCTCAAATGGATTGGTGTTTTGAGGACACAGATTCAGGGAAGAGTCTCTCATCTTTTTAAATGTTGATAATGGTCTTGCAGTTGCTCCCTCAGGGGTGTTCTGTCGCTGGTTTTGCTATTTTTAAGTATTAAAATATCTCCTTTTAATGTGCCACAATAGTTTATAAGTGGTCCAGAACAAACCAGGGCCACAAAATGATTGTGGCACCTCTGTATCTTTGGTACTAATCAAGAGTGGGAACCCTGCTTGTGACCGTGGTCCCCCAAATCCCTGCTGCCCTGTTGGATATGAGGCCCCCAGGAACCCCCCATTCAAGCAGCTTCCTGGGCACTTTAAGGGCTCTCCTTCTGTCCTCATCACAAAATGCTGCTGTTCTTTTTCCTTGAGGAAATCAGGAGTTATTCCCACTCTTGGACTTGGTGAAACAGGATAAGGTTGGTTGTAAAAGCTGCCCTAGTCTGTGGTGTTTTGAACTACCCCTAATGGACCTAATGCTGCTCCCTCTGAATTCCCAACTCTCTGCTGCCTGCAGGATAAATAACTTGAGATAATTAACGGGGAGAATTCTCATCTGCTCTGAGGCAAGAAAGAAGTGTCCAGGAGCTGCCTGTTCCTCAGTCTGCAGCAGTTCACTGCGTGACTGTCCCGTGTGTCAGCCTGTACCTCCAGACATGCTTCCTCCTGCCCATCCCCGGGGTGGTGGGAGGCTTAATTCCCTGCTGTTTGTGGAGTGGGCTCTGATTGCCAGCTGAAAGGCAGGGATTGATAGAGAAGTCCCACTCAGTGACAGCAGCTTTGGTCTCTGGGAAGGACGGGCTTTGCTGGTGGCGCGTGGGGTAAGAGGGGGAAAGGCTCCAGCCCCTTCCGTCGGCACTGTGGCTCTGTGTTTAATCTGACAGGGGGAAATAAAACCGGGCAATTTGTTAGGGTTCAGCGGAGTGCTAACTAGGAGCAGCTCCTGGGAGAGGACTGGAGCACCTGGAAGGACGTGTATGCCTCCGACGCTCCAGCCTTGTGCACGGAATTAGAAATTCTTTGCCAGCCGTTCTTCGTTTTGTGGCTTTTTAAAAAGGTTTTAAAGCTCAGCTGGAGTCGCAAGTGAAACTAGGACTGAGCCAGCCTAAGACGAGTGGATATCAGCAAACACAGGAGTCCAGAGCACCCACCAAACTGTGGGGACAGTGAAAATTAAATCTTTCTTTCCCCTGCATTTAATCACGCTGTTTGTAGAGGCGTTTTTCCAAAGGGGATCCTCCTGAGCCCGCAGGCTATGGAGGAGGGCTTGCCTCTGGGATCTTGGCTTTATAAAGAAGGCCGAGAGAGTGGATTAAATCAATATTTCATTTATTTGGGCTTGTAATTCCTCTTACATCAGCTGCCACATAAAGATTCCCCCCTATTTCCTTCCCCTCCTCCTCATCCTCATTTACTATGCACCAATAATTTCCCTTTGACGCTTTCCTGCCCGTCCTAGTGCCAGATGGCCCCGGTTCTGAGCTTCTCCACTCTCTTGGGAGCGGCCCCCATTGTCAATGCAGAGGAGGCGTCGTGGCTTTGAACCCAAAGCTGGGACCCAAACTTCAGGAGGAGCCGAGCCCGCTAATGCAGGGAGCCCTGCGAGCCGCACACCCTCCCACTCAGCGCCATTAAGGCGAAACCCCCTCGCCAAAGGCTGCTTTGCATCTCCCCCAATGGTCCGTGTATAGAAATCTGGAGCAAATTTAATTCCCCCGCCACCTGATTCCACTTCCCAGCCGCGGCGAGGCTCCCTTTGTGTCATAAACTCAATTAGGCAGATCCATTTCACGTCGCGGGCACAGATGTGAAAACAAAGTGCGCGCGTACCTCGCTCCTTCCCCCCACTCCCCCATTCTCTCTCAGGATGCGCCTAAAGCGACGGAGAAAGTAAGTAAATCTGCCATTTTCTGGTGGGGATGGAGCAGGCTGAGGCATCCCGGGAGCCAGAGGGGTTTCCGTGGCTCTGGGAGCCGCTGCCCCGGTGTTCGGGGAAGGCTCCCCGTGCATCGGTGCGCTCGCCGGAGGTGCTGAGGAATTCTCCAGCCACACGAGTTGGCAGGGAATGAAAGGAGTGGCACTCAGCTCCCGGTGTCCCGTTCGGGACGTCGCTGCGAAGGCTGACACGGAGCCGTGGCGCTGTGTGCCACACAGCATGNAAAAAAAAAAAAAAAAAAGCGCCCCGTTTCTCCTCCTGGCTTGACTTTTCTACATTTTGCGTCCATTTGGGTTTGGAGAGGGACACAAGAGGTTTCGGCATTGAGCGGGGAGTTAAATTATGCAGCTGCAAGACTGCCAAGCCCTTCAGAATAGGATGCTTCGTTTAGATTTTCCACAATGCTATTGAAGTGCTTATTTTCCTCCTGAAGAGACACAAACAGATGCAAACTTCTGTAAACACTTTAGAAATGAATTCAGTGAGTTTGGCCTCTCAGCAGTGCTCAATAGCTGACAGAAAAATGTCTAATTAGTGCAAGTGGAAATAATAGGGCCACTTGGATTCCTTCCATCCTCCTCCAAGTCTACTTTTCCTAGGAACTCAAAGGCCCTTTTGTTTGGTAGGTCACCCTCTCTCAGGCTTTTGTGCTCTGATCTATTAAAGGAAGAAGGGGAGGGAAAAAAATAGATTAGGCGATGCTCTGTGCTTAAATATATGGCCTGTTGATGAGCATTTGGAATGGCTGGTTTGCAGTGTCAGTTTACAGGTGCTTGGAGAGGGGGATTCCTCCATTGTTGGCCAAGGCGGAGCTGTGCCTGCCGGGAGCTTCAGGAATCTTTTTCAAGTGCCATCCTCTTAGAAAATACAACTTGGGCTGAGGAAGGGAGGGAAGAGAGAAAAAAAAAGAAAATTTGTACAAATCCGCCTTGCTGAAGTGCCATGCCCATACCAGGCCATGCCCAGCATGGGAAGTGACAGGCTTTCGGCAAATGTCCCCAAGTCCACGTGGACTTCTGCACCTGGGATGAGGCTGTGTCTCTCCCTAACAGCAAGGATCTCAGGAATTCTGACAATTCCACATGTGGGTGCCATGGCTCCACCGCTGTGGGCATCCAGGAGAGCTCATAGGCACTGAGCAGCCATTAAGGATGGTCTGCAGGGGAAAAACATTGGATTCCCGGCCTGTTTGCCTGATTGTGGTGTACAGAGGGGTGGGTGGCCTGAGCTCCAAATGGGACAATGCCTACAGTGACCACTTCCAGCCTTCCCAGTCCCACCCCTTCCTTTTCAACTAATTTCTGCTGGGCATGACTTTAAATTCATTAGCAGACCACCAAATTCTGCAGTTCAAAATATCAAAGAATAAACAAATAAATAAATACAGAATTATAGCTACAACTCAAACAAAACAAACAGCTGGCACCTCCCCATCCTAAACACGAAAACAGGGTGAGGAAGAGGGTTGGTGAAGCCGAACATTTTCTAGCGCTACTGAGGCTGCCTGTGTTGGTTTGGTTGTTTTTGTTTTATTTTTTTGCTTTTCTCCAGGCTTATCTGAAGGCATCCATCCTGGTCCGGGACTGCGGCACGGCCACGGCCCTGGTGTTCCTGCTGGACCGCTTCCTGTACTGGCTGGACGCCTCCAGCCGGCTGCTGCGGGTGGCCAAGGGGCTGCACAGGCTGCATCCCGGCGCTCCCATCAGCCCGCAGCTGCTCATCCGCCAGGCTCGCCTCGCCGTCAACGCAGGTACCGCTCTGCCCAGCCCCGTCAGAGGCCACTTGACTCGGGAGGGGACACTCGGTCCCCTCGCGGTGCCACCTTCCCCAGCGCGCTTCCCGCTCCCGGCCCCCTTGAGCCCTGCCCGGCTTCTCTCAGTAGCACAAAGGGGCCGGCATAAAGGGTTTGGGAGCCAAAAGCGGGAGAGAAAGTTGTGAAAGGGTGTGGGAAATACTAATTGGGGCTTTTGTCCCTTAACAAATCTTCCCTGCTGGTTTCAAACGGGGGTATCTGAATTGCTGTACTCCTGACCAAGGGCCTTGAGAAAAGGAAATTAGAATCCTGGCATTTTCTCTACACTGTCCCAGCTGCTTTTTATTTTTCAGTGGGGCCACTTGACTATGCCGACAATGCAGGTTACAACTCCTCCAGGATGAAAAAAGTAAAATTCCATCATTCCTCTAACATGGACAACACCTGAAGGATTTTAAACACATCTTCCTGTGGCTGTGCTTTCCATGGAGAGACCTAAATGGGTTTCCAAAGCCCTCGTTTCCTTGGGACAGAATCCAAAGGAAGCATCCTAGACTACTTTCTTCTGCAGGGGGGAAATAAGAGCTGGGAGTCCCAACAGTCTTCCAGGAATGTATAATGTGTCAAATAAAAATGATTCACAATGGGACACGTGCATTTCTGGCTATGGACAGTAGCAGTTCCATGTGCAGGTGATACCTGATGGGTGTTTTTATTCACCTCATGCCACAATACAATTTTATGTTCATTTTCTATTTTTTTTCCTTTAATTTTCAATCAGGTAAACTTTTAAAAGCTGAATATATCCTAAGCAGCCTGATTAATGACAACGGAGCAACGGGTATGTGTAAATGTCTTTTCCAATTTCATACTTGCAATTTTGGTGCTATTTTTGATCCCAGTTTTAACAGTTACACCTGCCTCAAATAAGCCAAACCAACCCCAGGAATGACTCCTTACATCACACTTCTCTTTCCTTCACCATTCTCTCCTAAAATGTGGAAACACTATTTTATTTTTGAAATTTCCATCATTTGTCCTTGTATACCTTCATTTGGGTGGGAAAATATCCTGAATGGAGAAGCTTAACCTGTGGAGCAATTTCAAGGAACTGGGTGATGTGGAAAACTCAGGCAACTCCATCCCCTCAAAAATCCAGACTGTTGGAGTAATGTTCACCCTCCACATTCCCACTGCTTTTACTGACTAAATAAATACTTTATTCTATAAGTTTTATTTTCCTTTATTTATGGTTTCTTTAGTGGGTGTGTTCAGGTTGCTGTACAGCTGTGAAAATTGAGGCAGTTCAAGGGTTTGTTGGTCTGTTTTCCCTGGGAAGCTGAGATTCTCACATGGAAAGTGTCTCCATGCAAGGAGGAGAATCCTGGCAGTTTGCTGGGATTCAGGCAGCCCTTGGAGGCTGAGAAGGGCGGGAATATTTTTCATTCTATGCCAAGTTTTCCCACCCTTCCTGCAGGAACCTGGCGATACGCCGAGGAGAGTGATCGGGTTCTTGTTCAGGCAGTCTGCCTACAAATCAGGGGACAGATCCTGCAAAAGCTTGGTAAGGCCCTCTTCTGGAAGCTTCCACTCAAGCTTTCCCCCTGTTTTTTCCCTTTATAATGTTACACTGGGCACAGGTCAGAATTTTGGCTTGTGGTGAACACCCATGAAAAAAGCACAGAGGATCAGAGGTTTCACACCCATCTCTTTGCAGCAAGGGCCTGGAGCCATGTGCCAAGCAAGCATATTGTAGGAGTTATCACTTTATTACTAATCTCACTTGAAGCCAAGGAACAATCTGAAATGTTCCCTTTTTCCCTGTGCCACTCCATGTTTGTCCCAAATTCACTGTCCCCAAAGGCAGGCTGTAGTTTTATCACAGGGACATCCCAGCAATGTCCTCTGTCAAGACAGGAAAACCCCTGATTTTAAGCAGGATGGACTTTTGTAATTCAGGGTTTGTCACTTGAGGCAACAGCCTTCATTTGTGCTTTTGGTTTGAGACACCAAATCTTCCATGACTGTGGAGCTGAAGGCCTTTATGAGGATACAGCAGGTGTTTATGCAGAGCCAAAAGCTAAAGGAAGCTCATAAATGGTCAGAGTCACTGAAGCAAAACATGCCATGGCATGTTTTTATCCTTTTCTGAGGACATGAGGTGTAAAATAAGCTATGGAAAGGCATCCTTGTCAGTCACCTGCTCAGTGCCTGTGTTCTGGTTTATTTCAGGGATGTGGTATGAGGCGGCAGAGTTGGTCTGGGCTTCAATCGTGGGATACTTCCACCTTCCTCAGCCAGATAAAAAGGTAGCATTTCCTTTCCCCTCTGCATCTCCCTGCCAGCCCAGTAACCACTGCAGCTCAGCTCTTGTTTCCTGCAGCAGCAGAGTTTTGGTGACACACCTCAGCCAGGGTTAACAGTTAGCAAAAAGTCTGTACTCTGCCTTGTTTCCTCGTGCATGCTCCGCCTTACCCGCACTTCTTTTCCTGCAGGGGGATGAAAGCAATACTCCTCATTAAGCAGAACCATCTGAAGTGAAACCAGCCCCAAGAATGCCTCTGGTGCCTCCAACAAGGACAGCTTAATTCCAGAGAGCAGTCACAGATTTTAGCTGTTTCTTAGAATTGGAGCTAATTTTTTCCCCCCAAGCATGTCTGTGGTGGGTGATAGACTCCCCTGGCCCTGCAGAACCTGAACACCTCACACAGCCACCCTGCCTGTCCTTGACACCTTTCAGAGGCTGGGCAGCACTAATCCTCCCACTGGAGATGGAGCAGTAGTCGCACCATGTGTCCGTAGCTAAACAGGAATGTGAGCCTAAGCCTGGCGAGTCCTGGGGTGATGCTTGGAGAGGGTTTGTAATTGGACCCCAGCATAAGATATCCCACAAACCCAGACCTTGTCACCTCTTGTTTGCCATGTCTTAAAGCTTGACCTCAAGCTCAGAACGTTCCTCTGTTCTCCATTTCAGTGGCAGCAGGGGATTCTGCTGTGAGTTTTGTGGAAGCACACCTGGTTTTCTTAATTATTTGGCCAGGCAGGCCCTTAGGTGGCATCAGGTCTTCCCGATTACTGCACTTCCTGCCAGTGAAATTAATAAAACCATACCAAGATGACATCTCTGAATTTCTTAGCCATGCTTCTCTTTGGATCTTGTTTGTGTGTGTGTTTGCTTGTTTTTCTGGCATGTTCTACTCAGCAGAGCAGTAAATTCAACATACAGGGAAAAAAAAACGAAATAAAAATTTTTCATTTCTCTTTCAGGGAATTGCCACATCCTTGGGTATTATGGCAGACATCTTTGCTTCCATGAATGAGCAGGATTATGCATGCTTCAAAACCAGTGCTGACATTGACCTGGTGAGACTTGGTTTGGGGTTTGTGTGTGTGGGTTCTTCAGGTGGTCTCAAATTCACCCACACATTTCCTCTCCTGTGCTGAGAGAGCTGAAAAAACTTCCATTGCTCCCAGCGAAAAAGCTCAGTAGCACCTAGATGGGAGAATGCCTGGCTTCAGGAGAAAGAACATATTAAGAGTATTTTATAGAGTGTATATATTTAGAATATTTATAGAGTCAAAAGTGACATGCCTGTGGTAAACCTTAGCAAAAAGAGTCCTGCAGAAACAGACCAAGCTGTTGTTTAAGATATGATTGTCCCTGCCTACCAGGCCCCATATATTTGGAAATAAAGTCCTTGAACTGAGGTTTTTTCAGTATTTTTAGTTTGTTTGTTTGTTGGTTTGTTTGTTTTTTGTTTTTTCTTTCATCAGAGCCTCCTGCAGGAGTTCAGCCACCGCTTGTTATCGGCGGCCGAGGCCTGCAAGCTGGCAGCTGCCTACAGCCAGTACACCCCCCTGTTTGTCCTCACAGCCATGGTGAGTGTTACTCCTCCCTCTGGAAGTGGGATTTGTGCAGGGGCAGAGCCCAGGCTGCTAAATTTGGCTCTGATGTGGCTTTCAAACAGTGCGTCACACAGGGTGTCATGTCTGTGCTGAGGGTTGGGTTGGTTATATGGTGTACACGTTGCAGGAAAGCTATCCACAGAGTGAGGATGGGCTTTCAAGCCTTGGGAGTGCTGCCTCTCCTAGAACTACAGCTGTATTTCAAAGGGAAAAAAAGGAGGAAGTTTATTTTGTCCAAGAAACACAGCAGCAGGCAGTTAGAGCCGAGCGTTGCTTCAAATTGTGTAAAGGAAAGAAACGTGGTTTTAATTCCCTCATTCCTCTTTGATCCCCTCCCAGAACATCCGTGGGATGTGCCTGCTGTCCTACAGTCACTCCAAGGACTGTCCCCCGGAAAAGAGAGAGTTCTACTTGTCTGAAGCCAAAGAATCCTTTGAGGTCGGGCTCCTCACCAAGGAGGAGCAGAGTGCCATCACCAGCAGGCAGGAGCTGCACAGTTTCATCAAAGCTGCCTTCTGCCTTGCCACCGTGCACCGATGGCTCCATGGGCAGAGCCAGGAGCTCTGTGAGGTCACCCAGCTGTGCAGGGAAGCCCTGGGAAAGCTGCACTCCTACAGCACCTCCTTCCCAGAGGAGGAAGATAAGGGGATGCTTGCCAAAGAGATCATGTCTCTGATTGCAGCCGTGAAGAGGCGCCTGCAGGTGGGAGGCTTCCCGAATTCCGATGCCAGGTCTTATGTCCCAGACAGTTATAAAGGCTCGGTACAAAAACCTGTCCTGCAAGGGGAAGCCAGCTTCGAGAAAATCCTTGCCAAGCATTCCCAGCACCACCTGTCAGTGTGCCAAGTGTTTGAAAAGACTTGCAGGATTCATAAAACCTCACCGGGAGAAATCCAGGTGGGAGCTTGTATCACAACCTTGAGAACAGAGACCAAAACCATGGACACCATGTGTACTGCTGAAGACACGGTTCACCAGAGGAGTGGTGCTGTGAAAATCTTGGGCTCACCAACAGCAGGAAGCAGCTCAGAGGGACTCAGTGGCCAAAGAAATCAAGACATTGGCTCTGGTGTGATGAAAATTTCCTTTGAAGAAGAGATGGAGCCATTAGAAATTAAAATAAACAGCGAAAAAGATGTTTTCAGCAGAGGGCAAGACAGGAGCCAAAGCACTACTTCTGAGAGCTCTTGGTGCAAGCTGTCCAAATCCAGTAACTCTTCCAGCTGGGAGGAGCTGAGTTGTAACAGAAGCAGAGAGTCTCTCAGAGATGGGCAGCAAGAGGAGAAGGGATTAGTGGAGGAGCAGTGCTGCACCACAGAACCTGATGGAAGCAGCCAGGACACACCCTTGTGCTCCTTGCCTCCCAGAGCCTGGCATCCTGCTCCTCGGGAGCCCCTCCGTGGCTCTGGGGGGTCTCCTCAGCATTCCCTAGAGGGGTGTGCCCCTCCGGCAGGGAGGATGGTGGACGAGTCTCTCTGCAGAGAAGAGCTGTGGGAGAGAAGACACCGTAGAAACAGCACTTCAGAAAAGAAAGTAGAGGGCTCGAACAATGAGTTCCCTTCCCTCTCCATCTCTTACTCTGTTCCTACAGGGCAGCAGGAGGAGGAGGAGGAGGAGAAGTCCTTTTCCTGTGCAGAGCTGAGCTGCAGGACCAAGGACAGCAGCAGGGAGGGAAGCAGCGGTCACTTTGAGTGGCTCCACCCAGGAGAACTTGCAGAGAGCACTGAGGATCCCTCGTTTGAGGCACAGCCCCCCCAAAACAGGGGCACTTCAGTACCATCAACAAACATCGGGCCAAAAACAGGCAGTGGCTCCTCTGTGGGTGACTGGATGAGGAAATCTGCCATGCTGGGGAACAGATCTCTCCAAGTGCCTCAAGTTGACACACAGGCAGAAACAGTAGATGACACTGAATTTGAGCTCATGGGTGACTTAGTGAACCATTATCCTACAGCAGTGGCTCCAAAGCATGAAGCAACTCCCAGTGTGCCAACAGCTTTGCCCTCCCGGGGAAAGGTATCCACAGCCAAGCACTTTGACTATGCCACTACAGAGGAAGATGAAGAGAAGTCTCAGGATGTGGTCAGCAGCAAGGGACAATCCAGTTCCTCTCTGAGTTCATGGATCAAGTCAGCACAGATGCCCACGAGCTTCCCTGCAGGTTCAGTCCCAAGGGGAAGTGGCTTTGCCTTCACGCCTGGGAGAGTGAAAGAAGAGGTCCTGGACGCTCGGTTCCTGAGGGATGATGATTACAGGCAGCTTCTGGCAGGGGTGGAGCATAATTGGCTTGTCCAGAGACTGATGCCTACTGGGATTTTTAGGAGCAAAGAGCTTCACAAAGCATACTGTGAGTTCCCACACCTGTGCAACCTGTGCCTCCACAAAGAACAAGCTTGACTCAGGCTTTTTAACACAATATTTTAGTCAGGATTTAATTTTTATTGCATTTTACCCCATTACTTGATTTTAGATTCCACATGCCGTCCTTGAAAACTGTTTAAGATAATGATCATTGAGTTAATCATAAATAACAGCCAGTCCTCAGCACAGGCTCAGAGCAGTCCTGTGGAGAGGAGGAGGTTACCTGTGGTGTTTACCTGTGGTGTTTTCTTTTTTGTAGCTGCTCTTCTTCTGAAATACTCCAAGAAGTCCAGGCTGTGGACAGGCCAGGAGACAGCCGTGTTCATCGGGGACTACCTGAACGTGGCCAAGGAAGGCAAGCAGAGAAGTGCCTTTTGGATACACTTCCTGCACCAAGAAGAAAGCCTGGGAAGGTATGGACCCAGCAGAATTCTAAAACAAAGTGTTCATCAGTGCTGCTTATTTGTAAATATGGATAAAAACTGTCCGGTGAAATTTACTCCAGCAAGAATATTTTATGGCTTTCCCAAATGTTGGACATTTTGGCAATCTTTCCATCCACTTTTAATCACAGCCATTTTAAATGCACCACCCACAGGTGGATTTGCTTCTGACACATTCTGCTTTGCAGTGATGTTTCTGTATCTCAGCCTCCAGAACAAACACAGCTCCAGACTCTTCCCCTTCTGTTCAGGTATGTTGGGAAGGAATATAAAGAGGAAAAAGGACTCCTCCATCATTTCAGTGACGTGGAGCGACAGATGACCGCCCAGTACTATGTGACAGAGTTCAACAAGAGGCTGTATGAGCAGAAGGTCCCTACCCAAATCTTTTACATCCCCTCTGCAGTACTCCTGGTAAGAGCTGTCTGGTAAGCAACCCCAAGGACCTGATGAGGAAGGGTGTCTTGGGTCAATTACAGCAGCAGTGAGTCTGCCTCCTTTCAGATACTGGAAGACAGAACTATAAAAGGGTGTGTGAGTGTGGAGCCCTTCATCCTGGGGGAGTTTGTGAAGCTGTCCAACAACACCAAGGTGGTGAAGAACGAGTACAAAGCCACGGAGTATGGTCTGGCTTATGGCCACTTCTGCTATGAGTTCTCCAAGGGAACTGACGTGGTTGTGGACCTTCAAGGTGTGTGTGACAGTGATGTTTGTGCCTTTCACACTCAACTCCTAGCCCACAGCTATTTTTGGGGTATCCATTTGGTTAAAATTCATTAGGTGTCTCATAGGGTTCTGCTTTTGCTGCCATAGGTGGGAACTGGGAGTCACTGAGGTGACATGAACAGAGTGAGGGCCATGCCAGGCAGAGTCCTGAGTGTCGTAATACAAAGGCTGTGGTGTTTATCAAGATAAACAAGATATCAAGATGTACCATTTCTTCCACAGGCTGGGTGACAGGCAACGGGAAGGGCCTCATCTATCTCACAGACCCCCAGATTCACTCCCTCGATAGCAAAGACTCACGCTCCAACTTCGGGAAGAAAGGAATTTACTACTTTTTTAATTATCAACACGTGCAGTGCAATGAGATCTGTAGCTGCCTGTCTTTGACAAGGCCCTCGGTGGAGCTGCTGGCCTAGGCTGGCACAGGTCAGTCCACAGGATGACCCATGAGCTGGACACTGTTTTACCCTACACATCTTTGGGAGCAGCTTGTCCAGCAAGGCAGTGAAAAGCCGCCTTCATTTCCCATTCTCCTCTTCCCCCTCAAAGCCCCGATGTCCCGCTGCCCCTGAGCGCTGGGATCATTTCTTTGGGGAGATTTTCTCGATGAGAAAGGGAGCACAGCATCAGAGTTCCTCAAAAAGATGGGTCCCCAACAGACTTTGCTTTAACAAAACCATCCCCTTTTGTTTCTGCAGCCAGCAGAGGTTTTTAGGCTTTTGTCCCCACGTTTTAGCAGTGCTATTGTTTTCTAGGTGATGTTTGTGCCGAGTTGTTTGGAAAGATGCCCTATCCCTGGGCCAACTGATTAGAACTAGGTGTAAAGAGGGAGAAGGAAGAGGGAAAAAAAATTAAATCTCTTTATTATGGTGCATAAACCTTCAGTCTTGGGGAGCTGCGCAGCTGCGCGGGGAGAAAAATGCATTCAAAAATATAATGCCAGTGTGAATAATCCTTTCCCGAGCGCTGCTCGCAGACTGCTCCAGCTTTGTCAGGTGAACTTGAACCGGGCCATCAGATTTGCGGCCGTTCCCATTGCACACTGTCTGTCACCCCGGGGCATTCACCATCTTGCCTGTTGTTAAAAGCCAGCAAACAATCCATCATTGAGCTGGGCAGTCGCCGGCTGACACGGCGGTGAAATCGGCATGTGACGGGACACTCGGCCCCAGTGTCTCGCAGATTAAAGTGATACATGGAAACTCACGTGTTACCGGGAAGATTAAGCCCGTTATCTTGTTGAGCAGCCAATAAAGGCCGGCCTTGTCCTCGCTCGGCAGTGGGGAAATGCTGGCTTTAACTAAGTGACAAACGCCGGCGCTCGCATAGCTCCGTGCTCCGGCCAGCGAGCGCAGCCGGGCTCCGGAGGGCAAACAAAGCTAGTTAGCAAGATCCTGGGAATTAATGGGCGGCCGAGATGCTGTGTTAAAGCCTCTCTGCAGAAGCTTTCCCTGCTCTATAGAGACAATTAAAACCAAAGCAAAACCTCTCGGACAATCTCTGCACAACAAAGTGTCCCTAATGCGCTGCTGGCAGACAGCACGCGCAGTTTTGGGAGCCCTGACCAGTCATGCGTTTTCCACTCCTTCGTGCTCAAAGGAAGGAAAGGAAAATTTATTTAGACATGTTTCTGAATAAATCCCTCCCTATGGAATTTAAATATTTTGCTTTCTTCCTAATATTTCCACCTAGCAGCTTAGTTCTTTTGTTGGTTTTAGGAGTCATTTTGCCAAAAGTTACGGCTACTTACAAGTAAAAGTTAGGGTCGAGGATCAGCTTGTTCAGTTCCCTGTTAGAACAGACATGGAGTCATATTCTACTGGTCTTACCCTTTACAGGATTGGGCACAATTTCAGACGTATCAGTCACTCTGTCTTCATCCGAGGCTTGGATACTGGAAATCGTGGATTTACCACCTCAGCACCTGAAGAACTGGGGTTCTTCATGAACATGGCTCCAAACACAGGGAGTTTAAGTTAGTGGCTCCTATTTGTGGTATAAATAGGGGATTCTTGAGAAAATAAATAGTTGACTCTGAGGATTGAGAATGTAACATTTTGGCTATAAATTTCATCTTAGAGCTACTAACAAAAAAAAAATGCTGTTATTTCCTCTGATTTCAGAATAAAGTAATTTGAATTAACAGAGGCATCAGGAATACTTTTTCCTTTTTTAATTAGAAATTGGAAGTTTTTATTGGAGATACGGTCGTTTGTATTAAGTAACTTGCTATCGAGATGCTTTTGCTTTTTGGGCTTGATTAATTGTAGTACTCTTCAAATTCCAACCTAAGTACTCAGTATAACCCTTGAGGGCCAGGCTCTTACAAAAGGAGTGGAGCTGTGCCGTGCTGGAACAGTGAAATGTGAGCTATAGAGACAGCACGCTTGAGGAAACATGAAACATTTTTTCCTCTCACCTAAACTCCAGGACTTGAGTGTAAGGACTTGTGTAAGTGCCGCTGTAAATCAGGCACAAAACCGGCCTGCTTGTGACAGTGGTGACACACTTTCCCGTCCTTCAGGAAGGGAATTTGCTTAAAGAGATTTTTTTCTCCTTCCCTTTCTGCAGGTATCCAGGTGAAAGGCAGAGTCTTGCTGGCTGTCTGTTGTGCTTGTGCATCCAAGTTAATAAATTTGATATCCAGGGAACAAGCTGATGCAACCAAAGCCTGCTAACAGGTAGAATGATTTTCTCACTCGTTTTCCAATAACTCTGTAGAGCACTTCAGAGAATTTCTCTAAGAAAAGATGCAGTGGGAAGGGAGCCCCTCAGTTATCCCACCAATACGGGGCTGAGCCAAGCTTGCCTCCCTTCCTCCCTCTCCCTCGGAGCCGCAGCATGCCGGGCCGTTCCGGCTGGCAGAGAGCGGGCCTGGGGTGACCACTCCAGCTGTGAGGCAGCCGCTGCACGTGAGGCAGCACGGCCCCGCTGCCCTAAACCCGGCATCAGCTGCCCCCAGAGCCCAGCTGCTGGATTTCGGCACAGCTCCTTCCCCAGACGCAGCTATTCATGGGGAACCCGGGGGAAGCCTCACACCAGCCAGAGCAGAACCGCAGCCCGCGCTGCCCCATCTATTCTGCTTGGAAGAACACAGCAGCAGCAGCAGCAGCAGCTTCCTCGGCGTCTCCTTCTCGCTAACCAGAACCGGGATATCTGCAGCGAGGTGTTGGTGCTACTGTCACCTGCTGCCTTGAGGGAAGGCCCGGCACACGAGTGCCTCGCCCAGCTCTGCGGGGAAGCTGGCGACAGAGTGCTGCTCTCACCCCTCTCCCGGGAGTGACACACGCCACCCTCCTTTCTTCCACTTAGATGAAATCATCTCCCTTCTCCCCTGGCTGAGCGGGAGCAGATGGGGCTGCTGGCCTCTGTGTGAGCCCGCTGTGCCTGCCCGCTGCCCCCTCCCAACGGAACCTAATCCTATTCCCTAATCCCGAATTTCTCTGCCAAGCTGTTCTCGAGGCAGAGTCCATCTTCCATCAAAAGATACCGAGTTATGAACAGTTTGTTTAACGCGGGAGCGGAGCATCCTGTGCGCAGCTCCAGCATGCCGGGGGGTTCCCGGGCGGCACAGCCAGCGCCCAGGGGAGCGGGATGAGGGCAGGATCCCCCCGGCAGGCAGCAGGTGCCTTTCCTCCCTCGCTAACAGCCCGGCGCAGCCCAAACTGTCGTGCCGGCTACCGGGGCTGCCGTCCCCTCCGAGCAGGACATCACGTTAATAGAGGTTGATTTGCAAACGGCGTCGCCCCCCCCCCCCGCCCCGGTGCCCCCCTTTGCCTGACTCCCGCTTTTCTGCTCAATGGCACAGATGCTGCTTTGTGCTGCCCAGGACCAGGCAGCTATTAGCAGCAAATCCAGCGAGGGAAATTAATGAAGGCGACTACTAATAAAAGACAGCTCAGGACAGCCCGACCAACTTGCTCCGAGCGGTAATTAACTTTTTTTTAAAACTCATGAAGGTAAATATGCCATCAGCTTTGGGCCGGTCTCTCTGCTTTTTAATAAAAGGAGGAGGAGGGGAGGCGAGGGAGAGGGAACGGCTGTGTGTCACAGCCGCCCCAGCACCGTCCCTGTTCCCTCCTGGCCGCTGCAAAGTCACCCTCCAAAGAGTTTTTTTTTCTTTTTTGTGTTATTTTTTTTTGTTTTGTTTTGTTTTGTTTTGTTTTTGTTTTTTGTTTTTTTGCTTTTTGCTTTTTGGGGTTTTTTTTTGTTTGTTTTTTTTTTTTTGTGTGTGTTTTTGTTTGTTTGTTTGTTTGTTTGTTTGTTTGTTTTGGTTTGTTTTTTTTTTTTTTTGTTCCAATCAGGCACGATTTTAAATCTGGCAGAACTCCTGCCTCTCCTTAATCTCAGTTCAGTACAAGAGGTCACGGGGATGAGCAGGCTGCCAGAATTTTGCTGGACCTGCACAGCTGTTGCAGAATTGTAGGTAGAAGGCAGGATATCCTTATATTTTTATATCCTTGCACCTTTATATCTTTGCATTGTCAGCTTGTCAGAGCAAAAGAGTTTTTCTCAGACTTTAAAACGCAGGATTTTGCCTTGTACTGAGACAACAACCTACATCAGGTCACAAAAAAGATCCCACTGGGATTTCTGCCTATGCCAGGTGATTGGCTATATAATAGATAATTGAGATCCTTTTTGCCCGTGGGGAGAGGGAACTGGGGCTACGTGGGCCAAATCCATACATAATACAGGATCAGGGGGAAGTCCAACCTGAGGCACTTGAGTAAGGCTTTAGGAAAACCGGGTTTAAAATGCGCCGGCCAGCTGAGAGCCGTGTCGGGAGGGCTCTTTAACCGTGGCACTGCCTGGACAGATTTATGCCTGCCATGAAAGGCAGCGTGCGGCAGCCCTTGGGGTGCTGGTTTGGCTCCTCGTGGCCATTCTTATGCCAAGGAGGGCTGTAAACCCCCGTGGGGGCCTTCAAGCTGCCCCTCCAGCCCTGCCGGCGCAGAGGAGCTTTTATGCCAAAATACAATACACAGAAGGATCATAAACACATGTTCTGGGGCAAGGGGCTGCCATGGAAACTACCCCCAGGTTCCTCACATCATCCAAGGAGGTGTTTGCCCATCCTGCATCTCCTGGTCCACTTCCAGGTTGGCTGCAGTTGGCTCTGGGGACTCTCCGTCACCTCCAAAAATCAGTCTCCTGAGAGAAAAGAGGGAAACGTGTGAAAAAAAGAAACTAAGGAGAGGTATAAACTCAAATTAAGGGGCAAGAACGGGAAATAAACACTTCTGGCCACATTCAAACAAAAAATCAGGATGAGGGTGACTGGGTTAGGTGACAAATCCAGCCTCTCCAACTCAGCTTTTACCAGCGTGGTCCTGCCACTCCCTTCCAGCCTCTCCCCACTCAGGCCCATTTCCTCCGAGGGCATCTCCAACCAAGGCCAGCTTCCCCCAGGGGACAGGGAAGGTTTGGCTGGCTTGGCTCCCACCCCAAACCCCTCTTCGACCCCCCCTCCACCCTCCGAGGCACCGTGTGCTTTTTCCCACGGTGGTTCCCGTGGCCACAGCCCCACCCGGCAGGATGGTGATGCTCGTGCCGACAGGCTCTGTATCTGGGATGGAGGGAAATCCCTGCAGGATGACGCACCTGGCAAGGAGATGCGGGGAGCATCCTGGTGCTCAGCCCCCCGGGATGTCCCTCCTCTTCCTTCATGGCTCCAGCACCGAGAGAAGTGCATCCCGTCCATCCCGACCTTTTGAAGAGCCGAAGGCACCTACTCCAGTGCCTCTTAAGAGAGGGAGAGAAGCCAGGAAGGACAATGAGGCCCGACCAGAAAAGATGGAGAGAGTGCTCGGCTTCTTTTTTTGGCATTCCTGGAGTTCGGTCATTAAAAGGGGTCGTTAGAAGCGGGTGAAAGTGAAAAACCCGCTCCCGAAGGGCTGCCCCACGCACCGCCAGCACTGTGAAAGGCTCCCCCTTGTTTTGTCCCTCCTGGCCCGTGGCAGATTTGGGGGAACACAGCTTCATCTTGCTGACCACATCAAAGCAGTGATTATGCAAATGCTCCCACTTTTTCTTTTCTTTTTTTTTTTTTTTTAAGGGAATTATTTATCACACAATAACCCCCCTGCCAGGGGGGGAAACAATAGATCAGGCTAGATAGCACTGCTTGCCCGTGGCTGTGGGGCCGGGGGGGGGACCCCCGCGTGGTTTATTGGCCTAACCTAATTTCACTAATTTTCTTTTCACACATTTTGAGCTTTTTTTTCTCTTTTTCTCCCCCTTCCTTTGGCGGACGTCGCTCCGAGGGCCGGGTTTCACGCTCCCAGGATCCGGAGGGCACCGGGCAGGATTCGCGTGCTGAGCATTTTATTTAATTAATACACTCAGGCGCCTCTGCTGGTTTTCAATGATTTCCAAGTGTTTGTGCCCAGAAGTCACAAAGTGCTCCCGGGAGCACGGGGATGATGACTGAAGGGCCGGGGCGGCCTCCAGCACCCCCCTCCACGGTGACATCCCTGGCTGTGTGCTGTGCACGCTGAACTGAACCCCCTGGAATCGCCTGCAACCCGGAATTCATCTGACCCTCACAGAAAGGAAATTCTTCCTCCTTTAAACCATGGATTTTTAACTCAACGACATTTATTTCCTACGGCCTCTTTGGTGAAATCCATCAGCCTGAGGTGTGATAGCTCTTTATCCATCCATCCCGCATTTGCTGTCAGCATCTTCTGTACTGAGAGCCAAAGGTAAATGATCAGTAAGGAACTTCACCCTCTCCCTCTCTCTCTGTCTCTCTCTAAAGCTGTTTCCAAAAAACACAGCATTAGAAACACCATGGACCCAGTGACATCAGGCCCCACCGGACCTTGGTTTCACCAGAGACAGGGACAGGCCCAATCCCGTAATTCCCAGCCGCTGGCACATAGAGCAGAAAAAGCAGCAACCCCAAAGTTATGAAAATTAGATCTTTTTTATTTATATTTTATCACAAGGACAATCCCTTTGCTCTTCAGCTGTAAATACATACTAGAATAAACTCTGTAAATTATACAAAAAATACATATTTTCCATGACATCTGTCTTTATAATAAATAAATGTGAACACGTGTGTGGCTGATCGCTGTAATGTTCCGTGTCTGTTGAGGTTTTCAGTCTGTTGATTTATTTTTAATCTCCTGAAAGAAGGGGGGAGTTCCTTGTCCCCTAAAGGTCGAAATAAATAATGTATGAGGAGATCCTTCCCCATCCCCCCCTCCCGATTTTTTTTCCCTTTTGATAGAGAGTTCAGCCTAAATTTCCACGCTTGCATTCAGCCCTCACAAAGCCTACAAATTATACAATGACTTCTAACCTGGACCCCTAACAAAACAATTTACTTTTTTTTTCCCTTCGCTTTGCACCCCCCTCCCGCCTATAAATCATAAGGGACAGATGGCAAAGAGGGGAGCAGGGAAAGGGGGGGACACACACACAAAAGCCCCGCGGTGACAGATCTGGGAAAACTGGACAAAGTGCACATCGGCGAGAGAGAGAGAGAGAGAGAGAGAGAGACGGAAAGTTTGGTTTGGCAGGTGCCGTTCCCACAGCCCGCCCTGCCCTGGGAAGCGGGCAGATGCCGCCGCCGCCCCGGGGGGAGCCCCGTGAGCGCCGGGCCGGGCTAGAGGCAGCGGCGGGGCA